>CM057338.1:14303409-14759466 GCA_030015575.1 Agapanthus africanus
TCCCGGCTCGTCTTCGAGCCTCATGTCGAGCTAAGCCTCCCCAGCTCTCCCGGACAAACGAGAACGCGAGGCCTTAGAGCTTCTGCAATGGCTCCGCGTATCTCGCCAAAGCGAGATATCCGCCGCCCCACGTCCCGTGTCCCACACAGGCTCGTCCCCCCATTAATGAGCGGATCCCGCCATTAACGCGGATGTAACGTACGGGCGTAACTGACGGCGGAGATCTCGCACCGGCTCGCTCCACGCGACCCCTATATAAACTCCTCTCTCATACGACCCAGATAAGGCAATTCTATTTCAATAGGCCGCTACTCTACCCAAATATTTCGACTAACTTTGTAAATCCCCGTTTCCATTCTAATAAAAGTTTCCTATTCTCTAATTTCCAGTAGTTCTTTTCTTTTCCTTCATACTTTGAAGTGGTTATTTAAGCCCAATACTTATATTTTTTCCAAACCCTAAAAGCTAAAACCTAAGATTTAAAACCCAAAATAAAATAAATATTAACACACTATTAAACCCTCAGCCCACATCCCATTTTTTAATTCATTTTAAATATAGCCCGCCCTCTCTTTTCCCTCAGCCCATTCAAATCATTTTTGAATTTCCCAACCCATTTCCTTTACAGCCCACTTCTTTGGGAATTAATTGTTTTCCTTTTTTATAAACCGGCCCGTTTCTTTCTGAAGCCCACGAGATTTTTTTAAAGGAAAATGAATTCTTTGGGCGGCCCACTCCCTACAGCCCGTGCCCGTTTCTCCTCTTCAAGACCCGACCCGACCCTCACTGTTCTTCTTCCCTTTCAAAAAAATTCCCCAACGGCTACACCCAAACATACGCGCGCGACCCGCCTCCTCCGCCGCAGCCCACGCCCTCGCAGAGACGTTGCCGACGTTTTCCTATCACACCCTCATCCCTCTCCTCACTCGTTTTCTAAAAATCTCTAACCATTTTCATCCTCAAAAAAAAAAAAATACTCACCGAACACCAAACTCTCTCGAACCCATTACCACCCCAACGCCGGCGGTCAGCCCACCTCGTCGCTCGACCCACGTCGACGACAGCCACTCATTCTTCCATCATCCTCCTCCCTCCACGGCTACACCCTTCTTCAACCGAGCCCCTCTCAAATATCCCCTGCACACAACCCACTTCAACCAAGCTCGGCCACCTTATCCCCTCGACGCCGACGAGCCACCCCACTTCTCCTGAACCATATCTGTAGCCCTCAACACCCTCAGCATCACCCTCAACTCCCCAGACCCGACCCCCACTGCTCCCCATCTCTCAAAATCTCAAAAACCCATTTTTTTAAATTTCTCCCCCCACTGTGAAATTGCACCGTACACATAGCCGGAGCGCCGCCAACCGACGCCGACCCCAGTACACCCCGGGAGACCCACAGAGCACCATTCTAGACTTCCAGCAGGCACAAAGACGACTCCGGGAACTCCGACGTAAAACCCGTGCTTGATCGAGGCTCGCGCGAACTTGTTCCGCGGCGTACAACGCGCGTTCGTGACGACACTGCTGCCGTACGATCCCGAGGCGTTCTCCAGGCAAGTGTTTACTTGCTTCATGCTAAATTATTAGTGGTACAATCTTAAAATCATATAAATTGAAACTTACCGAATAACTAAATATATTATGACGTATGTGTTCGATGTATGATCCCAATGGAAATATTTGTCTAATTTGACGGTAATCTATATGTTCTGTTGGCCCTTTTAATGATGTATAACGTGTGCGAAATTCGCTGGAAAATACGATCGTTCGTGACAAAAAGTGATACCCCCATATATGTTGTTTAAACTAGAACTTTCTCGTACCTGAAAACGAATAAAATCACCATAAATCATATACATATTGGAAAGGTGCGTTCGAGGGATTAAATCGAAGCCTACTCGACGAACTTTAATACTATGTAGAATTTTAATGTTTTCTGTTCTGAAACCCTGAAGATAATTGGATCGGAACATGACTCTGGACTGCAGTCCAGATCGTTTCTAATTAGTGTGTTCTGTCTAAAGTCATGCGTCCCCGTGTTTCCTGAAATCGTGTGATACGGAACTTTACAGTAGTTATAAGATATTCCTGTTAGTGAAAGAAAACAAGTGGTTTCATTCCGATTCATCGCCGTTTGTTATCTTAAACTTATTTTAAAAGGGCAGAACGTAAAGCTGTTCGAAACACTTTCTGAAATGACATTTGAGATTGAACTGTGCATAACTTTCAACGTACAGATGCGATTGAGGATCCGTCTATTGCGTTGAATACTTCATCGAAAACCCTAAATTTCATTTAACTGTGACATCGCTAAATTCTGAGCCCAACTGGGTGTAATTCGTGTCGCGAAACAGATGTTCAGTTCTGAAATTGAAATCCAGCCGCGAACACTTAAACTGAAACAGTTATATCTTGGAAACCGAAACTCCAATTGAACTGAAACAAATTCTGATGAATTCTTGACTGATTGTTCTATATATCTTACCTACATCATTTTTGCTGATTTCGTAACATATTAATTTGTGAAATTCATTTTAGTTCATGACGTGCATGTTAATTCATAACATACCGAGCTTATTGGTAGCATACCGTACATATATCATACCCTTGTCATATACACAGTGTTAGTGCGTGTGGACATTGCATTATCGTGCGTGATAGATGTTGGTTTAGGAGTGACGAGTATACCAATGGAAAGTGAACATTCGTGACAGTGATTGATACAGTGGATAGTGATGAAACCGTGTCGTTGGTATACTTGTACACAACTAGATCAACATCATAAATAGTGTAACATGGGGAAAAAGGGGAAATCAAAGTGGAAAGAGTATCGTATTTAGCGGGACCGTGATTAGAGGATGATCATTCGAACTGTGATACTTATACGTGTAGGACAGGATCTAGCGATCCGGCTGACAGGGTTATGTCCCGGGCATGTGGGCCGTTGTCTCGGGTATGTACGAGACTCCTGTTAAACATGATCCTCCTTCCACTATGTGATTTCAAACATGACCTAGAGACCGATAAGGACACATAACATATTCTGCATCATATTGTGACATATTGATTACTTGCATTATTCTCATACCAGTATTACCTCATTTACCTGTTGCATCTGATTATAATGTTATTATTATTTGTGTCGCTCTGACGACCTGAGTATGCATGCTCAGATTCCGCGGGAGGACCAGCACAGGAGACGGATCTATCCTTTGAGTTCACGGAGATATAGTTGGTGTACCTTCTTCATTTACTGCTTTCCATAAAAGAGATTGTGAGATTGATTGAACTCGGTTAGTTATCGTTTTTATTATCTGTAATCTGTGAACAATGAAATTTTAATGTAATAAATTAGTGATGTGATTCCTTTAATACTGTGCTTTATTACTGATTACCATGTAGTGCTAGAAGCCGAAGTGTGACTACGGCGGGACGATCCCTTGACCGTAGGAGCATGGCTGGTCTAGTCATACCTCGTATCCCGTATTTTGGGATGCGGGGCGTGACAAACTTGATCTTCGGAGGGTCCACGGTGGTACAACCGCCCCGGGACTTCCTTGCGGGCAGTTCGGCCTGACTCCAAACCAAGCCTGCTGAGATCCACACGCTTCAGGAGGCAACCCTCAAATCCAATCTCAACCATTCATCAACGCTTGCGACAGATCAATGGAAGACAATATCTGAAGGAGATCACGACCTCCATCAGTATCTTTGATTGAAATTATATAAGAGGGCTTCATGTTGAGCGTAATCTCAATGGACCTAAAAAATATTTTATGAGCACCACATGTTATTATAACTTTGATGTAAGCCGTGGCTTTTTTAACCCCAAGGGTAAAAAACCTTCAACGAAACGACGTAGTTAATTTTAAAGTAAACTGGTTTTCATCATAATTCTCCTTCTAGGGGAAATTGATGGGATCTATTAGAGGTTTGTGGCAATCGTTTATCCAAAAACCACTAGGAGGAAGAAATAAAATTTACTCAAAAAAGGAACCAGGGAGAAGAAATTAGGATGGAAACCAACACACAAAGAGGAAAGATAAGTTAGTTTGGAGACAGAGATATTCGGAGAAAGGACAATAGAATGATGAAGCGATCTAGATTTAATTCATAAAATGAGGAAAAAGAAGGGAAGAAATCCACATAGAGTAGTTACATTACAGTTATAAAGAAAAAAAAACTCTCCATCTTTTCTCCATATACCCGATCATGAGAAGTCTGGACAATGATGCTTAAAAGCTGTTCAACTTTATCATTTATCTGACCTGTTGTATTACATCATGCATAGCGAATAATTTTTCCTAGCGGATTAAGATTATAGTTATAGTTTGAAAGGAGCAATGATCTTGCACATGGAACATGTTATAAGGTGCCATAGCGCGAAAAGATTGGAACATTGGGTATTTTCGGAAACAAAAGGTGTTTTATGCAAAATCGATGTGTTCCTTCTTCGACCTCAGAAGCTACAGGCCACTGGCGACCAGTAAAGATTGGGAGTAACAGGAGAGAGAGCGAGCGAGAGAGAGAGAGAGAGGAGCAGGAGCAGAAGAGAGAGAAGAGCAACGGCCAAAAATGGCTGCTGTGGCTCCTAACATCTCCTTCCTTATATCTTCATTTCGTAACCCTAACCCTAATAATAGCCATCCTCACAAAAAGCCTCTGCTTTCAAGCAGAGCCTCGATCTTCTATTCATCGAGTTGCCGTCTTCTTCAGCTCTCGCGAACTATCCAGAGAGGGAAAGATTCGTGGATCGTTCGATGCTCTGCGGCGAACAAGCCATCTCCTTCCTCTGAGATCAGGCAAGTATTTGTTTTTCAAGATTTCGATTAAGGCATTCCATCCAAAACTTGAAATTGTTTGGTTCCCCCATTGCGCTATGTTCAAATTTCAAGATATTTCAGGTTGACAATTGTTCGATTCATGATGAAATCGTTCTCCAAGCGAACGCCTTAATAACTTGTTCTCCAATTTTCTCTGTGTTGTTATTATAGAAAAGGCTAAAAAAAACAGTCTTTATATATGAGCCAAAGTGGATGCAACGATTTTTTCTTTCTAAATTAAAGTACAGAGATGGGTAATCAGTATTCTGATCAACAGTTATGTGACTTATGTCTATTAAAGTGTTGATGCATGACTCATGAGGCGTCGAGTTATGTTTCAGCTCAGCAGCGAAGATAAGGAGTGAAGTTCTTACTCCTTTCCGTTCGGTTCGCATGTTCTTCTATCTTGCTTTCATTGCAAGTGCTGGTCTAGGAGGACTGATATCCACACCACGTCTGATATCTGCTCTTGCAAATTCGTCAAGATCATCAGAAGTTCCTGAGATACTGAAAAATCTCGGCATCGATCTGGGAGCAGTTTTAATCTTCGCCTTCCTCTACTCCAGAGAAAACAATGCAAAGAATGCACAAATATCAAGGCTATCAAGAGAGGAAAGGCTTTCGAAACTTAAGCTGCGAGTTGACGAGAACAGAATTATTGCTGTCGGTTCTTTGAGAGGGCTCGCACGCCTTGTCATTCTTGCGGGCCCTGCTTCATTCATCGAAGAGTCCTTCAAACGTAGTAAATCTTTTACTGAAGGACTTCTTGAAAGAGGGATTTTGGTGGTTCCTTTTGCTACAGACGGGGAGAAGCCTGGTTTCGAATTTGATGAGACAGATGAAGAGGGTGTTGTTTCCGGTAGAAAGAAGAGGCTCTGGCAGCTTAGCCCTGTTTACTCTTATGAATGGGCCAAGTAAGCGAGATTATTTAAAATTAAAGTGTTCCTAAGTACTCATCGTCTTCTTGTTTATAGCATCGCCTTTTATTTCAGCTGGATTGATGAGCAGAAGAAAATGGCTAACGTCTCACTCGATTCTCCAGTGTAAGTACAACCTTGTGCTCTTTTCTCTCTTTTCTTTCGCCTTGCCAAAGATGAAAAGTTCGTAGTTGATGGAATTTAACCCCATGGCCATCGAATATCATATGAAGAGTTTTGCCCTGTTTGGCTTTTGGTTTTAAAAGCTAGGATGACTGGTCATGAAGATCATATGGAATATTTTTGCCCTGTTTGGCTTTGGTTTTAAAAGCTACTCATATAAGTACTGCAGCATCATTTATCCAAACGTTGAAGAAAGGGGATAAATGAAGCTAGGACTACTATAAAGCCAAATAACACTCGAGTAAATAAACAAAGCTATTTCTCAAGTGGAGTCAGAGCCTCGCATACTGAAGTTCTGATAACATGTGGCTTCACCCAAAAATTAATTCTGATCATTGTAGATTCTCCGTATCATTATGTTAACGGTCATTATGTTAACGGTGACAAATACTGACGTTGGAATCGGAATTCTTAGGTGAATCCCGACACGGTAGTGCTGTTGCTTGCAATTCTTAATAATTCCTATGAAATATTCTGATTATGGTGTTGATGTTGAAGGTATCTTTCATTACGTATGGACGGTCGTGTTCGTGGTAGCGGTGTTGGTTATCCTCCATGGAATGCTTTCGTTGCACAGCTACCACCGGTAAAGGGAATTTGGTCCGGGCTCCTTGATGGCATGGATGGAAGAGTTCTGTAAAGATTCATACATATTGAAATGTACATAAAGGATCCTTTTTTGAATGTAATGATAAAGATCCACTGATTTATCTAGGGAGGAATGTATATCGAGAAGGATGTATATTGTGAAACTTCAGCATGGGGTGTTGGTTATCCTCCATGGATTTATGAATGTAATGATATAGATCCACTTATCATTTTTTTTTAGGTTTTGGGAACTGGCCGTAAGCATCACACAAGCACACGCATCCATGAACTTGCCAAAGCGTTAATTTGTGGTCACTTTTCTTTCTGGGGTTCGAACCCCGTATTCTCCTGCACTCTCCCTTTTAGGGAAAATGCTATACCAACTGAGCTATGCCTTATTGGTGCGGCATTCAATTGTTTGTCGCAGCTGAACTAGCTATTATAGCTCCTGTTAAAATATGATTTGATTTGGCATTTCGGCTTATTTTGTGTATTAGATGTTAGTAATTTCCGATATATCAGGAGGCTGATTCTAAATGGCTTATTGAACGTGATTGCAAATACTTATTTCCCTTTCTTGTTTTCGTGTGGGGGTTTCTGTATTGACAGACGAAGTTAAAAAATTGCAGGAAATATCCTAAGTTTTGTCCTCATGGTAGGAAATACTAAAATTTGTATTTTGCTCCTCTGCTTCAACTCATTCCCAAAATACTTTTCATTTAAATATTTATATATTTTTTAAAAAAATCTCTTGTTAGCTTATCGCTTCGTCTTCTCCGGTTTTGCGTGCGATTCTCATCTCTTCTTCTTTCTCATCATGGCACCCAGCAAAGTAACTCACCTTTCTCACCTTTCGATTCTAGTGATGAACCAAGCAAGCTTGAGAAGAATTTCAACAGAGATTGCATCCTAATTTTTAATGTTTTCCCCTTTTTTCTTTCCAATAGATTTAAGGCAAAGGAAATCCAGAGAAATGTTGAAATTTTGGAAGGAAGATGATCGTTTTAGGAGGAAACCATGTCGGGAAGATTTTACCGACGTTTAATTCGATGAAGGGCATCTTAAAAACACCATGGACAGATAATTTACATATTGAATAAAAGATGTTTTTTTATAAAAAAAAACATCTATAAAGCACATTTTTCTAAACGAGTTAAAGTTTTGTGTGTGTGTGTGTTGCGCGGGGAGGAGTGGGAGAGAGGACTGGCAAATTGCGGGTTCGTTTTTCCTGCTACCGTTAGAAAAGGTCTAAACAAAAGTTATGGATGGGTTGAGCCCAAGCCCAAAAGCCTGAGGTTCACGTGTAAAAGCCCAAATGGCCCATATATTCACAGGAAACCTGTATTTTTTGCGCAAACAAAAACCCTAGCTCAGTGAAGAGGAGGAAGAAGAAGAAAGAGAGAGAGAGAAAAGAAAATGGGTTGGAAGGCGGCTCAAAAGCTCATCCCTAAATGGAAGATTCTCAGAGGCGATAATGTCAGCAAAAGATTTCTTCTTCTTTTTCTCGATCGATTATTTCTTGTTGAATTTTTAATATTTCTCTTAATTTTATCGGGATTTTTTTTTAGGTAATGATAATAAGAGGGAAAGACAAAGGCGAGACCGGAATGATAAAGCGCGTTGTCCGATCCCAGAACCGTGTCGTCGTCGAAGGAAAGAATCTGGTCTGTTCAAAAACATCATTTTTATCCCTTTTCTCCCTTAAAGTTGGTATTTTTATCATATTGTTTATGAAAAATTTTAGCTAGCTGAGTTGAATCGAAGGAGCGTTGCACAATAACAACAGAATACTATTTGTTGTGTCTATGCCGATGATAGTGAACAAGTGATGTGGAAACAAAAGTACCAAATTTGTAACCATGACAATAACTTGCTACTATGAGCTGTTCATAGCAAATAGAAATTACAAATCGTTTCGCTATCTAGCTGATACAACACTTTCAAAAACGCTGCCGAGCTACATCCAATGTGGTTTGGGCTCGGTTGAACGGATGTGGATGTTTCTTTCTTGTGTCTCCTGATGCACACAATCTAGGTTTTACTTTCCTCGTTAAAATTTTTATATTTGGAGGTTGATGAGATGCATGCAATTCCATATTGCAAAACTCATCATGTTTGTTTTTTCATGAGCTTAAACTTCCATAGCTAGTAAGCTAGGTTTAAATACCAATTGGCCTATGGGTAAAGTTTATCTTTGGAAAATCGGCACACCTCAGAATCTTGATGTCAGGTTCATAACTGGTTCAAAAAATGTTTAAAAAGGTTAAATATCAGCGAAGACGGATGATGGAAGAGGCGGACGTTTAACCAGCAAAGCATTTTTCCCCACAGGTGAAGAAACACATTAAGCAAGGACAAGGTCATGAAGGTGGGATCTTCAGTGTTGAAGCCCCTCTCCATGTCTCAAATGTGCAAGTTTTGGACCCAGTTACCGGGTATGATTTATATTGATAACCTTATAATGAAAAGTATTAAGGAAAAATTCCGGCTTATAATAAGATCTGTTTATGGTATTCCATATCCTTTGGATGCACGGGCTCATTGTTAAACTTGTATGCTTTCACGAACAGGAGACCTTGTAAGATTGGATTTCGTTTTATGGCAGATGGAACCAAAGTAAGAATTGCTCGTGGGCAAGAAGCTTCTGGTGCCATAATCCCTCGCCCAGAGATCTTGAAAATGAGGAGAAAGCCACGCCCTACAGCAGGTACTTTTGGCAATTCAATCTAATTGTTGAATGCAGAAAGCTGATTTTGTTGTCCTTTTTGCTTTTGTACCATTGTTTAATCTAATATGGGAGGATGTCTGCTTTTTTTCTTTCTCTGCTTGTATACAAATCCATTGTTTAAACCATGAACCCTTCTTTTATAACGTTTATCTCTTTTTTCATGCCTTAATAACCTTTTGTTCTTGAATTGAAGTGAATCCATACCCTTTCCAGTACCCCCCTTCAATATTCTGCAACATTTATTCCCACTTTTTTCAGCAGCCACACAACCACCGTGACAAACCACCAACATAAGATGTGTGATGCTACTTTGGTTTTTGTGTTTCCCCCCTAATTTTTAGGTGGATAGTTGGATGTTGTAAATTTTACTACGGAAAAACCTCTTTTATTTGCAGATAAGAGGGCTTTCAAGTCGATGTCTTGATGTTCTACATTGAAATAATAATCTCTATTATCACTATTTACATATCAACTATAGTTATCAATATAGCGCATGATATGTTGACAGTAAATTATGCCTCTATTGTAAGTGAGAAGCTAGAAGTATGCATGAGGGAAACCCACAAATAGTCAATAGCATCTTACACTATTAATTGTATCATTCATGCTGCTAGACTATAAAGTTGAAGAGCAAAGCTATCAGGAGGTATACATCCAAATGTAAACCTATCTCTTGTTCGCCCTGGTGATCACTTAAGTAAACGAGTTCATTCGGTCAATGCAGAAATATCTAGAAATTGTATGTTGCTAAAAGCAATCGATTCTCTATAAGTGGATACTTCATCCTTGCATAGATATGGTACACGATACTATACAATATGACAAAACTAATAATACCCGATATGTATACGACCAAGCTGGTTTCCCACAGAATTGCACAGTTTATTTACCTGTTGTTTAGAGGTGGGCGGGAATGCGTTCCGGTCAAACCTAATTCGACACATAGCCCATTACTCTATGGTACATGAAGTACCTACCAAATCCCTAATAAACTTATAGTCCATAATACATTACTACATTAATGTATAAGAAGCTTGCATCTTTGTATCTAGGGCGCTTAAAAAGCTTGAAGCTTGAAAACTCGGTTCAGATGGGCTTGATAAATGCTCGTTCAAGCTCATTTGAACAAGTCGAGCTCGAACATATAAATTAAAGCTCAAGAAAATAACGAACAAACATAAATAGCCTGATTGAGCTTGGCTCGTGTTCATGGTCGGCTTGTTTAGGGCTCATGTAAGCTCGAACAGATTATGGCTAAATTAATATAGTTGTAATAATAAAATGATTACTTATTCTTAAATTCATATCATATCTATTAACTCATCAATATTAATTTGAAATTCATATTGTAATAAATATTTAGTCAAGTATTGTTATACTTCAATATCGAAGATCTAGATTTCGACAAGGTTTTAAATAAAACCTAGTTTATTTAGTAGTTACAACAATATTTCTCACGGCTCGGTTTGTCAAAACTATTATCAAACATCTGTGTTTTTATACATAATTTTGTGATTGTCTGCAGCTATTTTCTAGATTTTGAATAGGCTCAATAAAGCTTCTGGCTTGGGTTGAACTCGGTGAAAGCTCACTCGGGCTTGTTTAGTAAATAAACGAGCCAAGCCCGAACAAGTTTTTGATCTCGTTTAAATTAATTTACTAAGCCAAACAATCTAAAGCTCGGCTCATTTGGCTCGTTTATCAGCCTTAATTGTATCTCCATTTCTATATACGATACCATGAACTTGTCCTTTTTTTCATACCAAGGCATCATTCAGAAACATGTTGCTTGAAATTGTTATTTAAGCCACATGTGACTTACACATGACCCAAAATAATTCCTAAATACTTTTTCGTGTTATTTAAAAAAACCTTTATTGTTATTTAAAAAAGAAAAAATTACCCCTTCATTGCTTCATCTTCTAGCTCTTTCCGCACTAATAAAACTTTTTTGCCTTTATCTTCTTATCCTCATCTTTTATAAACCCATTTTTACTTCAGTTTCAGGCTCCTCTTTTTCCGAAACCCTTTTATCTTTTCTTTTATGGTTTGGGCTCTTATAAACCCATTTTCTTTTCTTCTAGCTTTTCACCGACGAGATTGCCAAAACAACATGAAGAATTAATGAATTAGGGCTCAAACTTTAGATTTAAGTAAATTGAAAGGAATGGAAGTTTACTCAATGTTATTAGGAAATAATGCAAAGCGGTTTAAAGATAAAAACATGCGTCTTAAAATAGTATATTATTAGATTGGAAACTACTAATAGGATGGGTATTCGTTTATGATTTACTGAGTCCATGATCCCCTATAGATAATATATCATGCTGCATCTTCTTTTAGACTCCTTTCGCACTAGAAGAATTTGGTGGCAAAATAAGAGGAGCTGATTAATATTTTTGTCAAAATATAAAGAAGCTGATTCATATACATTCAATTCTCACATTCACTATTAGACAGCAAATATATCCAAATATGAAGCCTAATTATAGTGACTGTAATTTGAAAATAGGTACTTATGGTATGAATCTATAATAGAATTTTTCTCCTATGTTACAAAATCAATCAATAACTAATTATAACCAGGCTTAAATCCAAAAAAACTCCATGTAGCAACAAACTACCAAATACTTTTTAAATATACAAGAAAACACCACAAAACTTTCAAAAACTAAAAAAGTATCATAATTAAAGTCCCTTGTCAGCAATAATTGCAAGAAACTACCACAATTTTTAAAGCACGGTAATTTCTTGTAATTTTGATAGTTTTTGGTAGTTTGTTGTCAGGGGTAAAGTTTTTGGTAATTTTTTTAGATTTAAGCCTTTATAACTAATCATTAAATAAGCAAAGAATATATATCCATTAAGTTCTTTAAGTAAATCCAATTTTCAAATCAATGACTAATGTTTAAGAAAGTATGTATCTAGTTATTAAAGTTACTTCTAATACTAAAAATAAATGTAACTATTTGGACTTTGGAGCTGAATGGTATCTTTTTCGATAAATACAATGCAAAGCACAAGTTGACCACCGCAATTGCTTCATCCATTGTAGATCTCTTTACAATCAAAAGGTCTTCATAGTTTCTAGAATATGCCATTCATCAGAAATAAGTTAATTAGTATATGATTTATGACCCAACACAACCATGTGCATTTCTTTTCTAATTTTTCATCTGATTTGTTTTACTTTTTTGGATGCTGCCCTTCAGGAATTAAACCGCCGACCTCTCACTTTGGAAAGGAAAATGTTAGCACATGGCTATTCGCATAAAAAGGGGATAATCTCTTATTCAATTTGTTTTGCCCTTTCAATTTAGTTATTGGAATATGTAGTTTCTTTAGAGAAACTATTCCGAAGCATTATAAAACCATTGTCATTATATAGTCTTTTTATAAAAAAAACGAAAAGTTAAAGATCATTATTGTATGTTAAATTGTGTTTTCATATTTATTCATGTATGGGGGCTTAAATGATATTTTTGAACATTTATTTTTTTAAATTAATAAAATACAACTATCATTAAGAGTAAATAGGTTTTATAACTTTTTCAAATATTACAGACCATTTATAACCTTAAATGGAAAAAAAATATCGGGCATCTTATTGAGCTTGATTTAAAAATAATTCATACCAATACATTTTTTATAGCCAAGGCTAGAATCTCAGTTTTATTCCTGAAGGCAACAAATTTAACTTTCGGATAAAAGAGCGCAATATAGATTTTTAGGGAATACAAATCCGGAGAAGAAAACCCCCTTAACTGAATGAAAAACAACCAGATTAAGTTGAAAGCCTCACCAATGGTTCAAAAAAAGTTACGATCATATATTCTAGGTGATAAGAATTCTCCAAAATCTGCCAAAAAATTTAAAATCAAAAAGGAAAAATGGAGCTATGAATGTCACGCCCATTCTTGGCTGTGAACGCACCTCATAGCTCTTAAGTGGGTTCCATCCCAATTTTAACCCAGAGACCCACCATCTTGTTTTTTTTCCTTCGGGGGTGAACGTTCATAGCCTGTTATCCTTAATCAAAAAAGCCAATCCTTCATGTATCTTTCCACCATAAATTCATTGAAACGGTGATTTTGACATTCCATAAAATAATCCATCTACAATTTTTTTTGGGTATTCAAATCAGATCACAAATCCTAAGAATGACACGAAAAATAAATATAAAAATCAAGAAATTGATTTGACAAAGAAAACAGTCGCAATCTCGTCCGCATTGGCGGCGGCGGCGGCGACGACGACGTCACATTTGGTGAAGGCGATGCTGGGGCCTTGCTGAAACCGCTATCGATTGTGCCCTTCGTTTTGCGTCCGAAAGAGTCGACCAAGTCTCCGATCTCCTTCAATGGAGATAGCGCGTTCTTGCTCCCCTCCTTCACCTCCCTCTTTGCCTCATTGTCATTGGGATCGCTCGCCATCGTCTCAATATAAAAACTATAAAGAAAAAGGGGGGGAAAGAACGGATTTTTAGGGTTTTGAGACCAGTGATTAGGGTTTTTGGAAGGGGATAGCAAGGAAAAATAGAACGGTGTAATTTTCCTTTTCTTTTTGTTTTTCGAAAATATATAGTAATAGTAAGCTACATTATGAATCAATCTTATCAGTTATCACATGTTAAAATAAAATTTTCTTATTTAATATAAATTTTTAATAAATAAATATTTAAAAATTTGCTTAGATATTAAGAAAAATTGTTTAAGCGAATCAGATTTTGTGAAGTAAATTTTACAAGTAGTATCGAACTTGTAGGATTTTTGAGGTAACACCATCAAACTATAGAAATGTCATGAACCCCTGAATTGGCAAATGGTGTATGAAACTATTGATTTCATCAACTCATTTAATATATAGACGGATTGAATAATCCCAAAATGACCTTGTGCGTGGACTGAATAGGCCCAAAATAAACAAAATGTGGTAATTTTTTTTATGAAAATACCCTGACTAAAATACCATTGGTCCTTTACGAAATTGTTCTAACAGGAAGCTGGCCCGCAAAATTTTGAGCTAGCAAATTCAGTTTGGAATTAGGAATTATATAAAACAACGAGAATACCGCAACAAGCTTTAAGGAAATAAGCCAAAGAGTTTTTTAAAAAAAAGTTCCAGCTCAAAAAAAAGTCGGGAATTTTTGTCACTAAAGATGCCTCCCCATGATCGTTATAGAAATCTAACTGTGTCAAGACCTATAGGTCAACCATCACAAGATGATTGAAACTCACGAGTCTGTTTTTGAGAGAGAGAAAGTACTCAAGTAGCCCTTAGCCTCTAACTGAGGTGCCAAACCTTCTTGTCGATGTGAACCTTTAGGGAGTGACTTAGAACAATCGGATTGAGCCAGTTAAAACTACACAGTCTTCGAAAAGAGAATCCTACCAAGCTAGCTCTTTAGTTCATTCTGATCTACATGACTAGAAACAGAATGAGAAGGCAGAGCGAGGTTATTGAATTGATTGTAGTTATGTAAGGTAGCCGATCATAATTAGCCCCGGAGAGAAGACCCTATTCTCGAACACTCTACTCTACCCTGCCGCATTTCTTATGCTACTCTTGCTTCCTTCATTTACTGCCATAGTGTCTAACCAGGACATGATACTCTTTTGCTTTAGCCGAAGAGCATATTTATAGAAGAATGAATGGAAAGCCGGCATAGTCTGTGTTCGGATTATAATAGTTTAGAAAAATGTTTTTGGTTGTTTGCTATCTAGTAGTTTCACTAAGAGTTATATTTGAATTAAAAGATGTCAAATTATGGCAAGCTTCTCTCTTGTCATAGTTTACTCGACGGCATATTTGAATTAAAAGGTGTCATCTATAATGGGTTGGAGAATTTTGCTAAATCCCTTGTAGGTGTTTGCTTCATAGCCATGCCCTTCAGTGGGTGTCATAGTTTACTGGGCAGCATATTTGAATTAAAAGATGTCAACCTTAGATCTATAATGGGTTGTAGAATTTTGCTAAATCCCTTGTAGGTGTTTGCTTTCATAGCCACCCCCTTCCGTGGGAAAAGTTTATATGATGATGGTATTTTAGTTAAATTTCTGATAATAATAACCCTTCCATGATTTCATCCATGCGTATCTCAAATCCAGACACGCAGAGTTATGCCGTTTGAATTTCGTCTGGAATGCAGCAGAAGTATAATCTGCAACTATTACCTGGGATACTTGCTAACTATTGTCGCTTTGATATGGATTTTCTTCTATGGTTCTTTTCCTCCAAATTTCATGATATGGCTCTGTTTATTACTTATTACTCCTCGCCGTCCAGCGTTGAGCTTCACTAAATCGATGCGCTGCTTCATTTTTCTTTATTTTTGGTGCAGTTGGCCCCAAAGACACACCTATTGACACCGTGTTGGAGAAGACCTATGATGCTAAAGCTGGAATTGGCATGCCTGAGCTTTAGAGAAAATTTTTGGAAAAATTTGGTTGTGTTCAAAACGGTGCCAGATTGCAATCTGTGTTTTAAAATTAGTCAGCTGTTCGGTTCAGTTGTAAGATTCAATTCTAATATCATGCTCGTGTTAAGATGAGTTGGTTCTCATTTTGGAAAGATTGTAGCTCCTTTTCCTGCCGTGGATTTTGGCATGATATTCAGTTTGTTGCATGTAATATAAAGAATGATACATATGTAAATGCCAGGATATGGAAGGAATTTCCTTGCTGTTTAAAAATACGACTTCACATTTTTTTAATTTGATGATCAACATCTGGATATTAATCTTAATTATCTACACCTTGTAAAGGCAAATTTTTTTTATAAAAGAAATTCAGACTTCTCGGTGTAAAACGTTAAATTATAGAATACAGTTAATTCTTCATCCATTCAATGTACAGCAAAAAGACCATGTGATTGTGAGGGTGTTTTGATGTGCATGGGTTTTAGAGCATGTGGATTGACGTTCAATTATTTAAATTTTTTGTTTTTTTCAAAAATGATTGATGCGAGGCTGACCGTTTATTTTTGAGATTTCATATTTTCTTATGTTTATTTTTATGTGTATTTTGTGATTCCAAAAAGTTAATGCACATGTTTTTATGGGGGTTTCTGGCTTAATCGTCTTAATACTCTAGGTTTTGAGGTGGTTCAGAGAAACGGAATTTTTATTTTTGCTTCCACAGACTCATTGAAGCTCGGATTCATATACAGTGTCGTCAGAAGAGTTACATTTGCTGCTGCTATTGTTCTTAAAGGATGATTTGCTGCTGCTATCTTTGTTGAAAGGCGATCGGGCAATTGCTGCGTTCAAGGGTGGTTTGATGATTTTCCTTCTGAAGGTGAATTTGACGAAGGGATAATGGCTCTTAACGAAAGGCAACAAAAGAAATGATTCTTATAAGGAAACCGAAAAAATAAGTGTAAAGGCTCGTTGTAAATGTTAAATTTTGAATATGGGAAGAAATTTGTTGATGATTATAACGACGCCGTATGGATTTACTTTTTTTCGCTTGCCGGTTTCATAAATAAACGTATCTGTTTGGATATACACCGCGTGTTGCTCCACGAAAAGGATGATTTTTCTGATACAAGGGCTTCTGGATCCATCTTTCTTCTTTTTGCCATTTACCTGTCTTGCATTTTTCACTTGCCATTTTTCAGCAAACGCGTTTTATTAAATATGCAACGTATAGTTTTCTTTTTCCTATATAATTGTTTGAAGGTTCTTTTTTTCCCCCTTTTGCCACTTGGTGTCTTGCCATTTTCTCAGAAAAGGCGGACCAAACGAGACCGTTCACTTTGTTTATAACGCCCTTTCAGCCCAATTTCTCCTCACGAAGAACTGCAAAATCTCTTGGGTCTAGCTCGTATGACATCCAATAATCATCAAATCAAGATCGAGCTGGGCCTTTCGGTTTGTGTCTCAAACCTTCATATCATCTATTGCCAACTATATTTTTTTTTATAAATAGTTCATCTTTACACTGTTTTTTCAGTTCTAATTGTTTCTTAAGTTGATTTCCTCTCGGTTTACAGGCTAGGAATTTACGTCTGTTGTAAATTACACGCATTTCAAATCTTTTATGCATTCAGGACAAATATTCCTTCCATGAAGATGGAGATAAAAATAAGCAATCATTTCGGAAAACAAGCAAAAATATTTTTTACAGCATTGTCAATTTTTTATGGAGCAGCACCGTTAATTTTTATTAAAAATCCGAAAATAATTATTTCTATTTTTTTATTATTTATAAAATTCCCTTTTCTATCAAGAAAGGGAAGTTGACGCGGGGCCCACAAATTACAAGATCAGTGATTTCTGGTGACCCCCTCGTATCTTCTGAAATTTGCCCCCAAATACTTCGGGCCCCCAAAATGCAGTTCCCAAGTCTCAAAGCCGCAGTTTTTATTCATTTAATCTCTCTTAAACGAATCTCTTTCTCTTCGTAATTATTGAATTCATGATCGTTTAATGAGTCCGATCTCATGGCATCTGATCCTCCTCCAGGTTCTTTTTTTGGCCCCCTGATCGCTGCTCTCAAAACCCTAATTATTTATATTTTGATTCTATGCGGTTTTTTTATCTTTGTCTTAATCAGTTATTTTTGCCCTTTATTTCTTGCTAGATTCTAGGGTTTTGCAGTGAAGGAGAAAAACCAGGGTTTATTAATCAGTGAATTTGATACCATTGGAATTTGGCATGCGCATTGAAAAAAGATATAATTTTTATGAGCCGGGAAATGCAAAATACATGAAAATAGATACAAATTATAAAATATTTTGTGATGTGAGTGAGTAGTTATATAAAGATGAGGAATTTGTATTTATATGTTTCTAATTGTAATTTTACATCATCTTAGCTTTTTATGGAAAGTTGAAATGGGAAAGGGAAAAGGATAGCTAGGAAAATATGCAATTTGTTATCGCATATCATACGTTGGTGCTGTTGATGTTAATTTATTTTGCGGAAGTGCATAAATGCAGTAGCCTATAATATGGTGTTTTTTGTTGTGGGGCGCCAATGGTACACCGGTTAGTTAAGCAGCCATGGCATGTCCTAAGTTACACATCCACACACCCACGCATGTGTGCACACACTCATATGAAAAAAAACAACAAAATTGAAGCGTAACATCTCTCTCTCTCTCTCTATGTGTGTGTGTATGTGATCTATATAGAGAATAATGGAGGAAAGATGTCATAGGAGGGAATTTCCTCCTATGGCGTCGAAAAAATACACCCTCCCTCATTTTTTCGATGATCGGCACCCACCATCTTTATCGTTATTATCTAAGATGTGGGTACATCAAATTTCATGTGATTCTACATCTTTTTCACCGTTGATTTAGCAAGGTAAAAAGTTCTATTGTCGGTAAACCGTTAATTTTGAATCTACTAAATAAATGGTGAAAAAGTTGTAGAATCACATGAAATTTGGTGTACCCACGCCTTAAATGATAATGATGAAGATGGTGGGTGCCGATCGTCGGAAAAAACCAGGGAAGGTGTATTTTTTCGATGCCATAGGAGGAAATTCCCTCCTAGGGCCTCTTTCCTCCATTATTCTCATCTATACATGTATATATATGTATGTATATGTATGTATATATATAGGTCTTCCACTGCAATTCACTTGTTGACAAGAGAGAGTTGTTAGATCTAATGTTGCCAATAAGGGCTTACGGATCTCCTTCTGCACACTTTCTTTCACACATGCGTGTGTGCTTGTGCCCACGTACACACATACATATACACATATAATAATAAGTTCAAAAATTCTGCACGCTTCGATGAAGTTGATCCGTACAGTCGTCTTTTGCGTGATAGACAACATTTTGGCATTGTATATTCCATTTTTTCCTTCTTTTATAAAAATTGACATATAGGGCACATACTGAAAGGATCATAACATATATAGCAATTTATCTAATTTCATGGAAAATCTTTCTTAAAAAAAAGAAAATTGTATGAAAATCCATGAAACACATCAGTTCTAAAGAGTAATTTTCTCTTAAAATAATCATTTTAAAGTTTACACCTTCATTTATTAATCTAGTAAGTGTTGCCACTTGGCAACAACTCTAGTTCTTGAACCATCAAAAAGGTTGTGCATTGCATAACAGTAGATTGTTTCGTAATCATAACACACACACAGGGGGATGGACTATACAACGCCACACATGGAAGCACACCATTCATTGATCCATGTGTTTGTTTTCCCCAACTAAAAGCATTAATCACGTATGAACGAAAAAATTAAAAAGCATGGATAAATGAACGGTGCATTGCCATGTGTCAAGCCACGGTAGGAATATCCTATAGTGCCACTTTATACTCCTATATGTGTGTGTGCATACGTGTATACATGTATGTATAACGGAGTATACATTGCATTTTAGGAATTTCCTACTGTAGCGGGACACATGGAAATACACCATTCATTTATCTATGTGATCAATTAATAGAGTGCCGCAATTTGTCCCACGATTGTAGTTCCTATAGCGCCACCATATACTCCGCTTCTTCTATATGTATATATATCCCCACATACATATAACTCCAGTGTCCCTATATTTAGATTTAAAATGGAAACATAAATAAAATTAACCGGCCTCTTTTAATGCGGTGGGAATCCAGTCCCAGAAATTGAGGATTATAACTTCATGCATACAGAGTGCTTTAGAATGTAGTGATAGATCATAAAGACATCTGAATTTACCTGTTTATGAAGTATGGTAAGGAAAAAGTTTTCTTAAGTGTTGAATTGAATACACTAAAAGAATACAGAGATTCCCTCTAATCTTGAAATTTAAAATTTCTACGTGGAATAGAAATTCATATTTCTTGATCATCTCTTGTAGCTGCATGGCAGTGTTTCCTACTTAAAGGAAAATTATATTTTTAAGCAAGCACTAGGTTTGCACAATTTAATGACTTCTAAATTTAGTTATACAAAAAAAGAAACCGCTTCGTAATATGAAAATCTGGTCAAAGTTAACCCTATCATCTTATCCTGATGGCTTGTTTATTACAACCCTTGTATATGGTTAACTTGTTTATTTCATACAGGTGGAACTCTTATGGATTGTGATTCTGATCTCGCTTCAGTTCCAATCATACTTGTGAACCAGGCTACTCAACTTCCAGCAGAATTTCTTGATCCGTCGGCTAAAAAGCAGCTGGTAATTGGTTTTGACTGTGAAGGCATTGACCTATGTCGAAATGGGGCTCTATGTGTTATTCAGGTAACCTGCGTACACTTGTTTCTATTTTTTGCGGAACCACTTAATGGGATTCCCTCATACTATTTGCACTGAATTGCAATATTCACACATTGTTGCCATCATTTCTTTCGTACAAGTATACTCATACTTGGAACAAACCAGACGAATGCACATGCGCTTGTGGCTCATGGTAAACTTATTTGTTCAAACAGCGCAATAGGCACAGACCTGACAATTTTTCGGCCAAAGATTTTTTATTTTTTTATTTTTAACACCCTTTGTGCATATATGAGGATATCACCTAATAAGTCTTAGTGTGTTTCCCATTGAATACAATGCATGTTGTATAATGAGCTTTGGTTCAATGATCATCATCTGTTTAATAGGTTGTAAATTATAGCAGATTGCACTATGCCGATCCCTGTCTGTCATTGTCAAGCGACTTGAGCTATAATGGTAACACAAGGTCGGTCTTACCAAAGACAACTAGCTCAGCTTTATCCATGTTTTTCCTAGTAGTTTGTAAGATTAAATCCTGGTGGGGGTGTTCAGAATAATATGTGATGTATCTAAAAATATGAAACTCATACTATCAAGTTCCCTCTTGTGCTATTTGTTCCAAATATGGTAATGCCCATGCTTGATGCAATCTCCACTTGGGACATATATTTATCATCCGCACTAAATTGGCGAGTCCATGGTTCAAGTTGAATTGACTAGTATAGAAACTTTACTGACTACATGGATATTATGGTAAGGCTCTTAAGTTCAAGTTTTTATTCCTTTGGATCTTCTTGGTCCCACTCCTTCCTCCAATTTTTCTTGATTCTGGATAAGTAGTTCCTCATGAATTTCCTCCCCATGAGGTGGTTCATCAATTTGTAATTCATTCTGAATTGTTTATTCCTGAACTTGATTAGGTAAGCCTTCTTGAATAGGCAAAATCACCATAGGAACAAATAATTCATTAATTGTAGATGAAGAACCGGGATCCTTTACATTAGCGGACCAGGTTTTCCCGTTAGAGGGGCACACCGCATACTATCAGATTCCACTAATACTCTTAACTAAATAATCTATAAAAACCATCATATATTTGAAAATTTGATGATATTCATTGTTGAAAAATGCTTCAACTGCTAGCGAAGTTCTCAAATAGACGGTCATTAAGACGGGCGATTATATGGAAAATAAAGGCTTAGGTTAGTGTTTTGAAGGCATTTTGGAAATGGATAGGACGCATATAGAGACAGGTGGTATTAGATAGAGTGAGATCATTCACCGTATCATACGGGATCGAAAGTGTACAGAGGTAACAAGCACCAGGTAAAAAGGAGAAAAAGGATTAACTTAGACGATAAGTCTTAGGAATGAAATGAATGATCAAAGACAAAGTTGGAAAATATATAAATATATTGTATTTTTACAAACAAGAAGATTTTGAAGACAATATGAAAGGAAATTAGAAGGTAATATACAAATTATAAGAATTTAAAAGGGATATACATAAATATGAAAGCTCTTAGGGGTTTATAGAAAAATTCCTTGTTTTCCAAAGAGAAGCAGGGTATGAAGGAGTTGCTTGTCGTAATGGGGTCACATGAGATCAATTGATTACATAGATCATGCAATTGCTACAAAGCATGATATTTTCCCCTCAAGTTGAGAGGGGGCACATGCCCCCTCACCCTAGTACATGGGTCCTCCCATGATCCTTTATTTCCTTGATTCTTACCTTCCGAGGAAGCTCACTAAATTTTGAATCCTCAAGAAACTTAGCATTTCTAGCTTCTACCATTCTTAGTGTGTGCGATGGACAATAAAACCCATGCCCCTTGGAATTCAATGCATACCCAATAGAGAAGCCGCCTTCTGTCCTTGGATCAAGTTTCTTTATGTGATGGTTATAAATCCTCACTTCCACTTGGCAACCCCATACATGCATATGACTTGGACTCGGGTTCCATCCTTTCCAAATCTCGAAAGGAGTCTTTGGAACTTCTTTAGACGGAACTCGATTAAGTGTATACACCGCTATTTTTAATGCTTCATTCAAAAGAGATAATGGTAGATTAATGTTACTAATCATGCTGCTGATCATGTCCATTAATGTCTTTATTTCTTCTTCAAGCTACTCCATTTTGTTGCAGTGTGTCCGGCATTGTGTATTGGGTCACAATAACTTTATCTTTCAGAAATTGCGCAAATGGATCAGACATTTGTCCTTTCTCTGTGTACCGCCCATAATGTTCTCCCATAATGTTCTCCACCCTTATCGGACCTTACAATCTTTATTTTCCTATGACTCTGCTGTAAGAATTCCTTATTTACCCCTTATTAGAAATAAGAATTTCCTTTTTCCTATCTCAACTACAAAACATATTCTCTCCATTTCTTTCAACCTCTCCCTTGTCTTCGAATCATTTTCCATGGATAGGCATAAATTGATCTGATCTGATTTGTTATCATTGCTTATATAGCTAAGAGAAACGATCCAAACAGAGTTGCTCCTAATTTTGTGCTTTTCAAATCCTAATTTTTTCCTTTAAGAAGCATGGATCTGTTTTGACATTTGATTTCATAAATTGATAGAGGAAGAAATATTATTTGTATGTTTTTCCTTTTCTGGTGCTTATTCTCAAATTGAATTCATCACTGTCGGGTTGGATCTTTTGTTAGACTGGCCTTTTATATGGAAGTTCGTTTTATATCTTTTTCTTCGGTCTCTTAGCGATACTGCTGGCTATGGTTTATATATGATAGACCTGTTTATATATTCCAGTTAGATAAATTCAAATAATTTTAGTTAAATTCAATTAAATAATGCAAATGTTTGTGCAGTTGATTTTGCTTTGTATCTTATCTTGATTCCCAACCCATATACCTTGACTGTGGTCGTCCTAAGTGTCAAATTTGATTAAAGCAAGCTTCTTTCTATGTCATAGTTTTCCCCCCTCAAACTCGTGACATGCAAACTTTTTACTGGTTGAATTATCAAGCAGATCACATTTGTGATTTGAATGGGAAACTATTGAGCATTACAATTCACTACAATTTTTGCATTTATTTGATAATTGCAACATATTTTGTGAACTATTACATATATTAGTGACTACTAGATTTCCTGAGTACTTGATGTTCTTTTATTTTTGCAGCTTGCGTTTCCGGATGCAATATACTTGGTTGATGCTGTTGAAGGTGGGGAAGCGCTGGTACAAGCCTGTAAGCCTGCACTAGAGTCCAGTCATGTTACAAAAGTCATTCATGATTGCAAAAGGGACAGTGAGGTATGTGGATGTTTTCTCTCTCTTGTTATCAGTGCTTCTTGGAACAAAAGAGTCACCATATGTTTTCTTACAGGCTTTATATTTTCAGTACGCAATCAAACTAAACAGTATAGTTGATACTCAGGTAAGACCATACTTTGTTATTTTCTTGACGCAAGTAATTTAAACACATATGACAATATTGCATTATGCCATATTTGTTTCTGGGTTTATCAACAATCTGACACATTTCAACTTGCAACTGGGTTGTATTTTTTTAATGTGATTATCTAGTTATCTTTCTCATTTATCTTTTTTATAAAATTTAAATGCTGCTTGAAGCACCATTCCAATGTTTTTCTCTTAAATTGTATGAGCTGTCATCTGATTAAGCAAGGCCATTTTTATATTACCAACAGAATGAAACTGAGAATGACAAATTAGAATGGAAATGCTTGTGGAGAGGATGATGTATTGTTGCTTATGCAGATAGCGTATTCTTTGATAGAGGAGCAAGAGGGACGAAAACGTGCGCCAGATGACTACATTTCTTTTGTCAGTCTTCTTGCTGATCCTCGCTACTGCGGTACAGTCATCACAGCAAATCCTTTTACTCTTATGTCATATATCCTGTTAAACAAATTTGTATCGACCATCGATCAGCATTTAGCTTACAGTCAATGTTATTTGGAAATGCCTGGTCAGCAATCTCTTGGTTGTACTTGTTCTGTCCTTTTTTTTTTCTCCACAGCACTAGTTAATAACAATATTCATATCGTTCAAAATAAATGCTACATGCTCTCACTGTAATAGACATGGCATGGCATGAGCTCATGCTGGATCTCCTAATCTTTTATAGAAATCCATAACTCTTGAAAGAAGAATGATTTAGTTGTTTGTTCGGATTTTGCTTAATTCTGATTAGTTGACCACTATAAGTGGTGAACAGTACCATGCATGCTTGTTTATGCTGTCGAATATGCTAGTTCAAATACAATAAGCATGCAATATATATATATATATATAGCGAAAGCATAAAAGATCTAGCATGCGGTAAAAAATGGATCGATATACCTTATCCCGATTGTTGAAATTTTCTTCGCCTGCACCACGCTTCCTTTGCGCTCTATACTTCGAGACTATGGCCGGAGGGTGACCACACCTTAACGGCGAGAAACCCCCGCATAATCACCTCACTACCAACTGTTAACGAGGAGATGGAAAAGAAGAAGGTAAGAGGACTTTGGAGGCTATGTTGTGTAGTAGTTGTTGTGATGATGGATGGGTTAAAGGGCAACCATGCTTGCTTGTTTATAGGAGTGGATCACCTCCTTTGGCTTCTCTTAGAAGCCTCTTTCTAGGCTTGCCCGAGAAGCTTCAAGGTATGACCTAGGAGAGGCTCAAGGCTTAGTAGAAGCCTTAAGACCTCTCATGAAGCCTCAATGCTATAAGCCTCCAAGGCTTGCTAGAAGCCTCGGCCTAGAAGCCTCTTTGGCTTACTCAAGGAGCTATTACAATCTAGAACCAGGTCGGCCCAATAGCCGGCTCGGCCCGCCTACCCATTCACTTGGGCGGGCATGGGCCTCCAAGGCCCATATGCTAACATATGCAAACCTGGTGGTATATAAAAAATCGTCTTTCTTCTTCAATAGGCTTCTGCTTAGGGAGTAGTTGTGGAGGCCCCATCAACAACAACAACAACTGAGCCTTTTATCCCAAGCATATGGGGTAGGCTACATGAATCAACATGATAATCACGCTGGGTCCAACACATGAATCCTCCGCCTCCACTCACTCCTATCGAACAATATACTTTCATCGAGTCCTTTGGCAACCATATCGTTTCGTATCACCTCCATCCATGTTTTCTTCGGTCACCTTTTTGCCATTGCCCATATCGAGAGTATCTATTCGTCGAACCGGTGTTTCCATAGGTCTGCGTCGCACATGACCAAACCATCTTAGCCGGTTTTCCCGCATCTTCTCCTCCACCGGTGCTACACCAACTTTTGCTCGAATATCCTCATTTCGCACCTTATCTTTTCTAGTGTTACCGCACATCCAACGAAGCATGCGCATCTCTGCTACATGCATCTTCTGTGTATGATGCTTCCTAGGAGCCCAGCATTCTGTACCATATAATAAGGCAGGCCGAATAGCGCTCCGATAAAACTTCCCTTTCAATTTTAACGGAAAATTACGATCACACAAATCCCTGTTGCACTCCTCCATTTCAACCAACCAGCTTGGATCCTTTGATTAACATCATTGATCTCCCCATTCTTTTGGATGATGGAACCTAGATATCTAAACTGGTCGTTCGGTGATATCTCTTGCCCTTTCAATGTTATACCAATATGGTTTTGACTTCTCTGTTTACTAAATTTGCAATGCATATATGCTGTCTTGGACCTGCTCAATCTGAATCGCCGAGATTCCAATGTTTGCCTCCATAATTCCAATTTGGCATTAACCCCTACTTTCGTCTCATTTACTAGAACAATATCATTAGCGAATAGCATACACCAAGGTACCTCATCTTGGATAGTTCTAGTAAGTTCATCCATCACGACGGTAAACAGGAATGGACTTAATGCAGATCTTTAATGTAAATCAATTGTAATCGGAAAATCACTCGTTAAGCCGCCGCAGGTTCTGACATTTGCCACTACTCTATCGTACATATCCTTGATTATGTCAATATACTTGACGGGGACCCCCTTCTTCATCATTGTCCCCTATAATATCTCTCTAGGTATCTTGTCGTACGCTTTTTCTAAATCAATAAATATCATATGCAAATCTTTTCTCCTCTCTCGAAGACGCTCGACAAATTGACGAAACAAATGAATAGCCTCTGTCGTCGATTGTCCAGGCATGAACCCAAACTGGTTCTCTGTTATTTTAATATCCTTCCTTAGCCTGTGTTCAATCACTCTCTCCCAAAGTTTCATGGTGTGACACATAAGTTTTATTCCACGGTAGTTTGATCAACTTCGAATGTCACCCTTGTTCTTGTAGATAGGTACAAGGATACTTTTCCTCCATTCATTTGGCATCTTTTTTGTCTGCCAAATTTTATTAAACAGATCTGTCAGCCATTTAACGTCTATTTCTCCTAAGTATCTCCAAATCTCGATAGGAATCCCGTCAGGACCAACCGCTTTTCTTAAACTCATTCTGTTCAAAGCTTCTTTAACCTCGGGTAGTCTTATTTTACGCATGAAATCACGGTTTATATCTTGAGATTGAATGACAAGTACATCCAAATTTTTAGTAAAGCTCTCATTGAACAATTTGTCAAAATAATCTCATAAAAGAACAGAAGATTTCATGCGTAAAAGAACAGAAGATGCATATTTATAATTGCTTTTGCGTAGATTTCTAAGCCAATACTTTTAGGTTTGCAAATGGATTGGGCTGTATACTTTCTCCTTTAATCCACGCTTTCAATTAAGTTGTTCTACTTGATTGAATTGATCCTTGATCTATTCATTAAGGTTTTATGTTCAGTGCTCCTGAATAAGCTGTCAAGTGCATTAAGCTAGCTACAGTTTCATCTTATCTATATCAGTATCGGAGACGGCCATTATTATTTGGAGCAAAAAATTATGGAAAGAACCTGAAAGTTGGAATTAGCATTTGATGTGCTGATGAAGATGACTATGATCTCATCAGGTTGGATCAGAATTTACTTCTCTTAAACTCAGTTCTTAGTCTTCTAGTTGGCTTTCGACTGTGAAATGAATCTAAGATAGCTCTGATTTGGCTATAGCGATTTGCCTCCTTTATTACCCCCAATATACCCAATCTTTATTATCTTCTGCACCATGTCTATCAATTATGGTCAAGCCTAAGTAAAACAACACATAGCATTCATCATGTGTGGTTTCGAACAAGCATCAAATCCTGCATTTATTAATTTGTTATGCATAAGTGTAATTGACGATGGGATCTAATTATTTTGTGCATTCGCAATTTTAATGTAGGTGTATCGTATCTTGAAAAGGAAGAAGTGCGTATTCGTCTAAGGCAGGTTAGTCTAATATGCTAGTTATTGTGCAGAATGCGTACTTGTCAGACTTGTTAATCATTAGGATGTGAAATCTGTTCTCATTTGGATCTTTCAATGATATTGCGACTTAAAAAAATTATTTAGGTCTCATCTATGATGCTTAGTTATTTCTCTTTTAGCGACAACCTAATGATATTTTCGCCTGAATATCTTCTTCTAAACGCTGGAATGCTAAAGTTTAAATTATCCTGATGTCTGTGATTCTTCTTTTACAGGACCCTAAATTTTGGACGCACAGACCAATGTCTGAAATGATGATTCGTGCAGCAGCGGATGATGTTCGTTTTCTTCTACATATTTATCAGAAAATGATGGACAAGCTGAATCAAAAATCTTTATGGCATCTTGCACTTAGAGGATCCTTGTACTGTAGATGTTTTTGCACAAATGATAATAACTATGCCGACTGGCCATCTCTTCTCCCGCTCCCAGGTCTCTATTATTTTAAATATACACCATAGCTTTAACTTTCTGTTCTAAGTAAACACCATAGCTTTAACTTTCTGTTCTAAATAAACACCACATGTCCCAGGTATCTATTATTTTAAACAAAGGCATGCAATTCTAGTTTGTCCATCATATGCTATTTCAAGCACAATATTGTTTTTACTAGATGTGCCTGATGACTAGATATATGTCTGATGGGGTTCAACTGATGATGAATTGGTCATTTGCCTATTTATACCAGACATTTGTTCACGCGCTAATTGTATACAGTGTTTTATGAATGCATTTCATGGAACAATTTAGAAACAAAGTTAAAAGAAACCTAAAACTATTACAGTGGTCACAGCTGCATCGAAGTGATATGGTCAGAGCATAGAAATTTGTTGTCTGTCGGCTGACGATGATTTTGGAGCTGTACAATGTGGTTGTAGGCTTGTGGCTTGTCGATTAATTGATGTGGAGAAGGAAGAGGTTGAGAGGAAAGGTCTGGAGATGAATGGAATTATCTAAGGGGTTTGTATTCTGTTAGCACCCTACTTAGCAATATAAAAATCCAGAATTATAATTAAGTTTATCAGTGCAAGTAGCAAGCAGTGGGATTGATGCTTTAATATGCGAAACTGAAATAAACATTAAGCAGGCGTTTATAGGATGGTTCTACTTATGGGTTATTACTTTTGGATGGATTTACTATATACTTGTATTCTATATATGCTCAAGAGAAATAGTGCATAAACTATGATATCATCTTCTTTATGCATCTCATAGTTTATTATTGATGTCACTTTTTCGGTTTTTTACCTTAACATATAGGGTAAAGTTCTGCTTAGATGATAAAAATGATCCACAGTGTTCATCGTGATCTTTCCATATCCTAAATACACGTCTGTAAAAGTCTTGCAATTGTTGTACCTCTGAACCAATGAGTAAATCAATTTGTCAGACGAGATTTTCATTGATATATAATGAAAGTTTTTTGAATATATAACAAACAATAACATGTGATCAATGGTAAAAAGAAGTTTTTGACATTTTATCACAATGATTTTAGGGTACAAATGATCGGTGATCATTTATTTGGATGGACCATGCCATAATTTTAGCTCATGTCCTTGCTTGGTGTTCTAAGGGCCAGCTGCTTTTTTATTATCCGTGATGGTCGCTTAAAGATTTTGTATTTTTGGCACCTTTTGAAATATTATAGCGGAATATCTACAATCAGCTTGGCGGATAACCAAGAGTTTTCGATAAAGGTTTGTTATTGTAATAGAAAATTAGTAGCTTTGACCTAATCTGGTCGAAGACCATGGTAAATGGGTTGCTGCAGAGACTGTGTAGCTTAACATGGACTCGAGGCAGTAAAAAAAGAGAATTAATTAGCTGCTAATTTATCTGATCCTTGCTAGTGCAGAAGTAAGACGCATATTCATTCAACGGAACTATACATTTGGGATGAAGGCTTTAGTCTTTTTCGTTAAGCAATATCTAATATTTCTTCATGTAGATCATGGATCAACATATGATGGGTCACAGGATCATCTTGTTTCATTGACTTCTTTGAGGACATGCAAAAATTAACAAGAACAAAGTACGGGCATAGGGTAGTAAGCAGATGTACTTTATGTTAAGCATGTGGCATGTTCAGTGAAGCTCCTAGAATAATACCATGATAGTATTCATCATAACATGTAATTGCGGTTTTCATCTTCCAGAAAGATCCATGTTTAGAAATAAAATGTACTTGAGCACATCATTTATGTAAATTTGGCTAAAATGCTTACCAAGCATGCAAGTTGTTTCTTAGACATTGAAGGGATTGGTTAAGCTCAATCGTAAATACACTCCAAAAATTGATATAACAGTTGGTTGGTAATGAGCAGAGCTTACCTCTGAAGACCATATTAAAGGATTGGTCCTCAATATTTGGCATTTGATTCTTCTTCTCTATGAGGCGGTGCTAAGGTTTTTGGCTGTTTAATTATTTATGGGATAGAAATGTAATACCATAAACCTAGAAGATCAGTCTAAGGTGAAGGATATCTATCAATCACATACTTCTTCCAGATGTTTTACTGGGCAAGGTCTGTTTATACACATTGGCAAGATATTTAGTTTTTCTATAGGGATAGCACTATAATGTCTGATGGAGGATATAAGCCACATAGCCAATTGAAATATTTGTTTTTCTTATTATTTTCCCCAGCTTTAGAAGTTTTAAGAAGGATGATGTAATGTAATTCAAACTATATATGACAAATTGTTGTTTGTATAGCACATGCTATAATCTGCTCTATTGAATGCTGGTGTTTTTTCAGATAGCTTGGCCTCTGAAGGTTATGCTCCTGAAGAGGAGATTCTGTCAGTGCTAAATGTTCCTCCTGGCAAAATGGGGCTTATCATTGGTAGAAAAGGAGCCTCTATAATGTCAATAAAGGAATCTTGCGAGTAAGTTCTCTGTGTTAATAGTGTGTTTTTTCCAGGTATATTACAGTTTTGGGTTGGATGTTTATTTGTAGTTCTGAGCTGAGAACTCATTGTCTATGTCTTTTATATAATGCAGTGCAGAGATTCTACTTGGTGGTTCCAAGGGCCCACCTGACATGGTATCAAAATTTTCTGTTTGTATTTCTCAATCACATCAGTTTTTTCAATTAGGATGTTACAATGACTTGGAAGGTGTTGTTTTAGCACTAGCAACAGCTTCAGTTGTCATCTTCATGACCAAATTATACTTGTTCTCTGTGTTAATAAATGAAACAAATGTTTATTTAGGTGAATCTATTTTTCTGAGATTTCATAGTTGGAGTCACAGTATTCAAATCAGAATTCTGATAGGCTCAAAAAGCTCTATCGAAGTGTCTGTTGAAGTTGTACATTGTTCTTCATAATTTCTTTTTCATGAATTATCTATCTAAAATTATATCTTACGATTGCTCGCTGCTTACATTGTTCTTTGGCATCGTGTAGGTGTTCATCATTGGACTGGTTAAGCAGGTGAGGAAAGCTGAGGCAATCATCAGAGGCCGAATGCTGGATATATAGTTTTGCCTGCTGTGAGCAAAGATTCAACTGAAGTTCGGTTTTCTGAATTGTGTCAGTAACTCAAAAAAAACTAGACTCATGTAGAAAGTCATGCACCTGCAAGTTGTTATACTCTATGTTTTGCAGGGCATGTGTCGTGTTGTGGTATGACTAGTTGAAAACAGAAAATAATTCCCATTGCCGATGTTGCAAGGTTATATTGATGGTTTATGTGATTGTAACAATGTCAATTACAAATAATGTATATCCGTGGGTACTTCTGTTTGACATGAACCGTGTAGGGTGGATTAGTGTATTGGACTCTTCAATATGTATTTGCTTGCAGGTCAAATTGAAGCCTATGGACGCCAGATTTTTCTGCTTATCTCATGTTCTGAACTACATTATATGCAAGGGGCCTATTCAGAAATGGTGACAGATGGTCCCCATGCTTAAAGCGTGCAGGAAACAAAATTTTTGATGCTCGGTAGTCAAAATAGTAGTATTTTTTCAACTGAAAAGGTTGAAAAATTGGAGGATCAATTTACCAACAATTATGTTTTGAAACGATTAAACAATTGTCAATACAGGATCATCTGCTTGTTCAACCTATGTTCATAACCTCGTGACCCCACTGATCTGGATTCCAAATTTCGACAAATATGTTCATTGCCTCGTGACCCCACTGATCCCTGGGCCCACTTCAGTCAGCGACGGTTGGGCCCACTTCGGCCCAACACTCACGGTTCCCAACTTCGTCCTTTCATGTTCTCGATTAATATCATCTCCATCATCACTTCTATCTGGCGGGAATCGAAATGCAATCCCTAAAACCCTAAATCCCTCTCGCCAACTGCAAAGCAAAATCGAATCGAATCGAATGTATCGGATCGTAACAAGCTCTCTCATGGCTGCTTCTCCTCGCTGGCTGATGCTCGCTGCACTTCTCCGATCTCCCTCCACTCGCCGATTCAGAATCTCGCCCCCAAAGTAATTTCCAATCTTAAAAATCCCTTTTTTTTTAATGGATTTCGCTGGAAAGTTTCACAATTTTCTCATGCAAAAATGGATATACAAATTGCAGGGTTGTAGAAAAGAAATATTGCTGTAAATCTCTGAAAGTGATGAAAGGGCCTTCTAAGGCCACTAGAAGAGAGAAATCAAAAGCTGCTTGTGAGGAACATAACCATTCTCATATATTGTGGTGGAGAGAGGTAAAACAACTATCCTCCCTATTTTCATTCTTGTTTTTTGCTACCTCTTTTGATACAAAATTGTAATTTTCAGAGAATGGAGATGTGCAGAAAACCATCAACTACTCGGTTGGTTAAGAGGCTCAACTATTCAAATTTTTTAGGCTTGGATGTCAGTTTAAAGAATGGGAGGTATATTCAATTGTCACTTTTGGAAGGAAATATATATGCATGCTATTTTTAAGCTGTATGTTGCCATTATTGGGGAGATGCTTTAGCTTGGTCCTGATAACTTATCGATTCTTTGGTGAAGCTAGACTCTTAGTTAGATCAATGTCATATTTGCAACATCAGGGATTTCACCCCAAAGTAAAATTTGTTGAGCTTCATTAACTGTTGCTTATGCTGTTAGCTAGTTATAACATTACGCGGCATCAAGCAGGCATTAGTTGTGTTTTTCTATCTTTTAATGAGGTGAGTATGTGTGTATGGCATATTCTTTTTCCTTCGTTTCAAGAGTGAGAATCAGCATATAGAGCTACATAGTTTACATCAGGAACTTCCAAGATTGACTTGCAATGCTAGACAAGAAACTACAATAAAAGAAACAGAGAAAGGATAAGAAAACAACACTCAAGCTCCAAGGAACAACCATCAACTACCCAGCAGAATACCCCCAATTGAAACTGCAGATGAAAAAGGACTAGCACCCCTGGAATTAGCTATGGAATTTGAGCAACATTATCAGAGTTCGCACATGATCCATACTTATGACTCACATGTCACTGAAAACCTCTGCAGAAAGTTCTCCTTTGTAGGATGAGACATATAACCTGCACAGAAAATAATATAATCAAGAAAAACAGACCATTGGCATTTGTCCAATGCTTGCTGATGATGAAACTATATTCATTCATCTCGAATATTTCATAGAAAGGCCATAGCAGGCATATTTCACGGCAATCTAATATTTAACAAAAAAAGATTTCCTTTCTAATCAGACAACCCGAAAGACAAAGAACCAGGCAAACATTTAACTCATGACATGATGTAAAGTTAGGTTATTTCCAAACTTAAATATATATGCTTATCTGTCTTTTGTAAATTATAAAAATATTCGTATGGTCTTTGCTATTGCAGTTTGAAAGAAGGAACACTTAACTCGGAAATACTGCATTTTAAGTCGAGATTTCCTCGTGAAGTTTTACTCTGTAGGGTAAGTCACTCGGCTCTGAAGGTTTTAAATCTGAAGTTACTATGATTTTCTGTCAGTAGTGTTTTTTCCCATGGTAGTATTTTTGGCCACAATTTTCTATTAGCCGTGTTGCGTTCTTTTTGGTGTTCATTAAGAAGGTTTATTGGAATACTCCCTTTTCTGCTATATAAACTTGGACAGAGACATTTAGAGCGACATGACTATATCTGAAGAAAGATTTGTGAGGAAGGGAACAAGGCGGCATACAAGATGATTCTATGCATTTTATATTTCTAAAAAGTTATGCTCTTGGCTTTTGTATTACATTCTAGCATCCAGTCTTGTATTTTTTAACACCGTATGCACACAGCCTGGTAGAAAAATCCAGGCAGTGTGAGAAGTTCCTTTTTTCAAAGATCGTAAATTAGTTTCCCAAAATTTTGGTTGAAAGTGACAGTTTAGGTGAATTCACTGCCTTGTTCCTAATACTATCCTTGTTTTCTGTGGCTTGTACCTTTGCCTTTTGATTTAGTTATGCATTGCTAGCTTGACATTTGTGCGTGTACACACATATATATGCAGCAAAGAGAGAGAGAGAGAGAGAGAGAGAGAGAGAGAGAGAGAGGCTCCTATCGGTAGGATTTGTACTTTATAACCATTGGATTTGCTTTGGGATGTGTGCAAACAATTATGAATAAAATTTATCATTTATTCAAAACATTGCCATAATTGTTTGCACACATCCCAACATTGATCCAAAGGTTAAAAAGTTGGTAGGAAATCCTACAGATAGGATCCTAGTCACTTTCTATACACACCCCTGTAGAATTGTAGATATACATACATACAGAAGCTACTATCTGGCAATAGCTAGCTGTCTATGTTATGCCAAGCCAATTGTTCTCAATGAATCAACAAATAGGATATTCGTGGACCATCATCATCTAAGCCTTTTCCCATCCAAATGGGGCCGGCTATGGAACAAAGCTCCAATTCCAATAAGATCTGACAAAGTTTTTTTACCGGCTAGCATGTCGATGTCAACCCTCTCCAAAGACTTAGTGTAATATTCATGGATAAGCAGCTGAATTTTTTTTCATGCATTAATTTCCAACCACAAACAAACAAATAGTATATTGAACTGTATTTTTCATGTAATACTGGTTGTTTAGGTATTTTGTGTCCCGAATTGTGATATTTGTTTCTTTTCCAGTGCTCAGTGTCGAGGTGAACGCTTGGATGCTTTAATATTGTAATCTATAGTTTATATGCTTTTTCCAATCTAGGTTGGAGATTTTTATGAAGCAATTGGATTTGATGCCTGCATTCTGGTTGAGCATGCTGGATTAAACCCTTTTGGCGGTCTGCGATCAGATAGTATTCCGAGAGCTGGATGCCCTGTTGTGGTATGTTTGTACATGTTAATCCTTTAGATTTATAACTTTTTAACTTGTATAACTTTTTAACTTTAAATATTTTTTCAAGTCCACGGTCACAAAAAGATTTAGTTTATTTGAGAAGGAAAAAGAAGATATATGCAGTGTCATGAACCATTTAAAATGGCACTATGCATGTGTTTGATTTTTTTTTTTTTTTGCATATAGCTGCAAGCTAGATTCCTTTCAAGAAGTCTAGCATTCTGTTTTTATGTCTGTTGCTTTCTATCACATTTTGATGGATAATTTTATATGCAGAATTTGCGACAAACGTTGGATGATCTGACCCGCAATGGCTTTTCTGTTGTAAGTTAGCATGAGAATTTTCATTCCATTTCTTTTGTTTCTTTTGGTGTATTCTTCAAACCAGGACTACCGCTTATATACTCCAGGCATTTCCTTTAAACATTTTATTCAATAGTTTCACATCGATAGAACTAAGAACTTCAACAAGAATCTTACAAGCTACAACCATACTACATATCTTCCGATACACGATTTGGTACCCTCTTTATGAAAAGTAATCTGTATTTGTGCTGTATGTTACATGAATGATACACATTATATATTCTATTTAAATACAATAACATGCACCAATTTCAATTGTATGGAACAATATAAAAGATAGTTATTTTGTTATTAATTTTTTTTAGTTGCTTCAAAAGTTTCGGATGGCATAATAAAATATGAAATAACTTCAATTAGATCATAGAAGATATGATAGAGTTGCTCACTTGTTTTTCGTGCATTCCTCTCTCTAGCCAGTTCTGACTCTATTCCTCTCCTTCATGTGCTGCCCCACATCTTACCCTGCTAACCCTAGAAATGGATGGAAGAGCTTCTAGTTAAAATAACCCTAAAGAGTCTTCTAAGTCCAAAAAGCAAGACTGTCATTGCACTATAACACCGACAACTCTATGAACCTCTCGAACCAAGGTCGTCCAGTAAACTTTACCTTCCCCCATCACTATCATTTATTTTGGCCACGGTTGTGTTGCTTCTGGGATCATGGAAGATACGATAGGTTGGTTAATAGGCTACTAGTGTTTGGCCACAAAATTAAAGTACCTAATAGCTTTAGCTCGCATTGAAAACATTGACTCATGTTTTGGATTGCAATTTAAATAATTCATTTAAAATATTCAACAAATGTTTGTATGCTATTTGGTTTGTGCTTTGGTAAATGTTTATAAGATGCCTATTAGTTAGACCTTTGTGTGTGCCAGATACGTTATAATTATATTTGTTTTAACAGATTCTACTTTATTCTACATTTTTAGGTTTTTGACGATGGACATATCATTAGACTCCAGTTTTGGTAGAAGGAAGATAAAATTATGCCACCGGATATTTTAGTCTTTTTCACTAAATCAATGTTAATTTTCTCCGTATTATATCTCAATTTCGTTCCCAAGTGTTGGACTTTAATGATGATTTTGTTTCTACAGTGTATTGTTGAAGAGATTCAAGGTCCAACACAAGCCCGTTCCCGCAAAGGTCGATTTATATCTGGGTAATTAGTTGTTAGCAGCACGCCTTGGTTAATAAGTTTCAATTTCATATTTTAATTTTCTTTTTAAATAATTGAATATGTAATTCTGCAGAGGATAGTAATATAACTTCTATGTTAAATTTCGTAGTTTGGTTTAAGCTACCAATTAGAGTATAAAAAGAAGCACATATGTCTTGTTGTACTTCTATGTACACATACATATTTAAACTATTGATCATTTTTGTTCTTCTCTTGTAAATATGCATAATTAAAGAAAGAACAAAATTGTCTTGTGCATTAATTAGAGATATTTTTACACCATGGGTATTACTTTTCTTTAGGGAACCCTCAAATTTCAAAATTTTAGATGGCATGATCTGAAACTTTTATTCTTATGCTGTTTCTGATCCGATCATATGAACAAATTAGTTTGAAATTGAAAGTTACCTTATTTCCATAAGATCAACAGATCCATTCGGCTTATTTTCTAGCTTGTAGTATGTCATTTATATCATGCCACCATCTATGAAATGCTCTAGTCATATCATTTCCATTGCAGTAATAATGTGTGCATGTTTAACATTTCGTCTCATATGCTACATCTCTTTTGTTATTACATTGATGCGTGTATCTCTTTGTATGGTGAGTTTGTTATATATAGCTCCTTTTTGTATTCATGTTTGCTAATACTTTAATAAATGCATATTATTCTATTTTATTCTGCATCTCTTTTACAAAGATCAGAACATGCTGAATCTATATGTTGTTGCTGATAATCTTAATCCTTGCCTAAGTTTTGGTATTTATTTTATTCTCACTCAAATTGTATATTCCAGCCATGCACATCCTGGCAGCCCTTATGTGTTTGGACTTGCTGGAGCTGATCATGATGTTGATTTTCCGGAGCCAATGCCTGTTGTTGGTATTTTCAAACCTTTTTTCATTATCCTGATGCTTGTACACATGTTATGCTTTTTGCCAATCTTTTGTTCTGAGTAGCTAGTATGCGATTCAAATACTATCAAGATTTGACGATGTGCTGTATGCCTTTCGATACTTATTTTCTCACGCAATTTGCGCTCATATGGGAACCAGGTTACCGTTGAAACATGTTTATTTTGATCGAGATGAATTGTTGGATAGTAGTTGAGTCATAGGTACGATGAAAATCCTCTTGCTGCCAATATTGCTTAGAAATCTCCTTCACAAGCATTCTCAGACAGTTTACCAAGCTAAAAATATCAATTAGATGGAAGCTGTTCAAACTGTGTAAATACCAAATTCTTACAATTTTTAAAGTGTTATTTTAGTTTGTTATACATTGTTAGCCCACAATTAAAGAACTTAAATTTTTGGGCCAAGCAGAATAAATTCATGAACAAATCTAAAATATCTTGCATAAAATCTTAGACGCAATGAATAACCCAGAATCCTACAATTTTAAAAAAAAAAATTCATTACAAAACTTTATAGCGTGAATAGATTATGAATATACCACGGCAGGACATTTTCCACAGACTTGATACACTCGCTTTTTATATACTTTCTAATGTATGGATGATATGCATATTGCACACAATCAAAAACTGATATATAGAGTAGTCTTGAGTTTGTGAGTTTGCTAAGACACACTGGCAACTTCATATGAGTTTTTGTCTCAAAAAATTTGGTCAGTTATGGCTATCAAGTAAGACTCCATGTAATATTTGAGAAAGTTTTATGACGTGCAGTTGACATAATGTCAGGCTTCTCCCAGTTGGTGCTAAATTCTTGTTTGATAGAACTAAGGGCAAGAGAGGGGCTTTGCCGCTTTGGCATCCTTCAAATTCTCCTGGATTGTGAGTGAAGTCTATAAGAGGGAGGATAGAGGATATATTTGCGTTATGAGACCGTTTTCAACTCTAGTGTGCAAATATTGCCTAGAGCGAAACAGAACACAGTCACATTAAATGACTAGTATAGGAGACTGGTGTTATTCTTTCCTTAGCTAAATCTTGTGGGTTTTGGTTCTGGCCAAAAAGGTTTTGCCAATGTTTCATTGTGAACTTCCATCTTAGTACACCAAAAAACGATTTCATGGGCTGTGGAGCAATTATTTCTGCCAATAGAACTGCTGGGAGCGAGCTAGCGTACAATATGTTCAGTATTTGTAATGTTTAGAAAAACAGTAAATATTCTAGCTAATAGCGGAATTTGTACTTGATTGCTCTCCAGATCAAGACATTTCTATTTTATATAGCTGCAGATTATTTGTAGTGTTTAGAAAAAAACAGTAAATATTCTAGCTAATAGTGGAGTTTGTATTTGATTTCTCTCCTGATCAAGATGTTTCTATTTTATATAGCTGCAGGTTATATAAAACAATTTCCACCAGAAGCTACAGAATTTTGATTAGTCAGTACTTTAAAAAAAATGAAGTTTGCTTTTTTGTTTTTAGTAAAAAAACATAAAAATACATTGTGCCTGTTTATATATGAAAACTATCAGTTTTGGTTTCAATAGTATGATTCATATGTCTCTGTAGGTATCTCACAATCTGTCAAAGGGTATTGCATGATCTCAGTCATCGAGACCATGAAAACATATTCACTGGAGGATAGTCTAACTGAAGAGGCTATAGTCACTAAGCTCCGGACATGCCGCTGCCACCATTTGTTTCTGCACACTTCCTTGAGACATAATTCTTCAGGTGCGAAATATGTCTTCACAAGGCTTTTTATGCTCATGCATATATGCAGTTAAGATATTGAGATGATCTTTTACTTGCTTTTTGAGGAGTTAGTTATCTGAGCTTTTCTTTTTTGAATGCAGTTAGTAAATCAGACATCATGAGCTTCTCTATTTTACTTAGATGTTTTCTTTTTCTCGAGGGGGTGTAAGGTAATATTTGAGAGAGAAAATGAGAGATTAGTATGATGTGGAGCCTCTGAGTAGGATGAAATCTAGCAAGTATGAAGAAGATATTTCACCTATAGCGGTGTAAGGTGCACATAGGTTTGATGTGAGTCTTTTTTAGACAAGGCATGACGCAGATAGGGGAGCTGGGGGAGAAATGGGGGAGAAGCAGTGGTGTTGTCATAGTCGCAACCAATCGATCCCTTGCTGCCAGCTCTATAAAATAGAAAATGTATCACTTGCTGTTGATTAGGCTCAGTAACCATGCTATCACTTGCTGTTGATCCGGTCTCTAATTTGAATCTTTCTTTTCATGTGTTATATCAAGTTCATTTCCTTCAAAAAGTGTAAGGATGTTCCATTTAGCTTAGTTAAATTGCAAGGATTGTGATTTTTTCTACCTATCTCTTTAGATTACCAGAATCATCACTTTTGGGTTTTATAGAGTATATTCTTTACATTTCTTGCATTTCCACTTATTTGCTCGCCAATACGTCGTCTTTCCGTGACCTTTATTTGCATTATTTGTTTGCTGGACATCTTGATCTTTCAAATGACTGGAGAAAATTTCTTTTATGTGTCTGGATACAAAGTATCTGGATATTTAATGCATACAGAACTTGCTTTCAGGTACTTCTCGTTGGGGGGAATTTGGGGAAGGCGGGCTTTTGTGGAGCGAATGTAGTGGGAGATCTTTTGACTGGTTTGATGGAACTCCTATTGAAGAGCTCTTGTTCAAGGTTTGTAGCTCGTGGATAAGCTTACTGTACCTCCTTTAGCTTTCTTTCCTTTTAATAACAGTGCTGATGTTGTCAATTTTTTTAACTTAATTTTTTCATTTTCGTTATCACTGTTAAATGCTGTGTTCTGCGATATTTTTTTTCTTTGCTCTCATTTCGAAGAGTGTTATGCTTGTAGCTTCACTCATTGTATTCATATGTGCAGCGGCTGTTTTATACTTTGATAGTTTGATTACCTTGTAGAAACAACTGTTACTAAACTATATGTTTACTTTGATTTGAGTCACACATAGATGCCTCCTGATTGGTGCGTGCATCAATCCATATATGTTTACTTCCCTAGCAAGTCACGTGTTTCCTTGGGAACTTGGGGTTGGGTATGCTATATTGTAAACGACAGAGACGGAATAAACCACACAGACTTGCTGTGTAATTCCATTAATTCTGCAGCCTTTCTCTAACTTCTTTACTCTACATTATACTTCTCTAATTCTGTCCTAGGATGAAGCAGCTGGGGTTACAATATGGTTCTGATACAGGACCACAGAATCATAGTGGAGCAGTTCTTTTCCCTGCATGCTTGTATTGTCTGTTGAGTGTTCAATGGGGCCTATTGGGTGAAGACTGGTGGAAGGACCATGTTACTTCTTGCACACATCTCTATTCTTACTCTTTTTTGCCTCTTCATAATGTTTATATACCTCCAAATGTTATTGTTCTTATTTTGTACGGCAGGGATGGGTGTGAATCCCCTAAAAGAAACTGCAGCTGACAGCCCACGTCAAGGACTCTGTCAATTCTTTTCTGTATATATCATCTATTTTGATAATTCTCTCATTTTCCCATCTTCCCTTTTTGTCCTCACTATTCGCATTAAGTTACCTATAATGGGTCTAGAAAAACATTCTCTTTAAAGCATTTATAGTTGCAACTGTGTAAAAACAAGTTTCTTTTCATTTAGAGGCTCTTGCATGCATTTCTCACATGCATATTCCCATCAGTGATGCATACACAAGCATCTTATCTTCCTCTCCTCTTCGTGCTAATATTTCTTCTATTTGTATTTTTGACGTTCATATACAATACAAAAAAGAACATAACAAGCAATACATGTTCACACATCTCTCTTTTTGTTCCCTTGCATTGTTTTCCTCTCTCTCTCTCTCTCTCTCTCTCCCCACACACACACACCTTTTTGAACATACAATTTCTTCATACAACTGGGAAGTAATTAGTGACCCAGATAGATCGAAAGTTTTGTTTATGTTTTATTACCTATTAATTTCTTAATTTATCTGATCCTTAAATAAAAGTTGGTTCAATATCTGCTAGCGTGTAATTAAATCTTATGCATTATAGGCTAACTGTTTGTAATCTAATTGCTGATACATTTTGGCTTTTCTTAGGTAAGAGAGATTTATGGACTGGATGAAGAAGCCACTTTTCGAAATGTCACTGTTTCTTCAGAGATCAGACCTCAGCCATTGTACCTTGGAACTGCTACTCAAATTGGTTAGTAAAGATTAGCTTCCCTACTGACGCTGTTGCATTATTTTGTCTTCACTAGTTGCAAGAATTTAACTATTTAGTTTATTGAAACACATTCTTTTAGGAGTCATACCGACTGAGGGAATACCTAGCTTGTTGAAGGTGTTGCTTCCTTCAAACTGCACCGGCCTTCCAGTATTGTGAGTATAGTTGCCTTAGTTGACCTTAAGCTATATGCAAACTGAAAGTCCATGGTTGCATAATTTTTCTTTGTTAGGGTTATGACCTTTTCAGCTTTTCCTTTTAAGGGCCTGTTTGGTTGCAGGATTTCTTTGGATTTGGATTGCGGAATCCTAGGATTCCATAATTTTGTGTTTGGTTGGGGGATTTGGATTTTTAGGATTCCTTTGTTTTTTATGGGGGGCCTACCACAAAACATGGATTCCTGAATCCTAAATTTTTTTAAGGATTTTCAAGGATTTGGCACTATTCATTGTACTTTTAGATGAGACCTGTGTGCTTTATTTATTTAATAATCCTCTCTCTATCTATCTCTCTCTAAAATCCTCAAATCCAAATCCCACTTTATTTTCACCAACCAAACAAAGATTACAAGAATCTACAAATCCAATACTAGAAATCCAAAACCAACCAAACAACAAATTACTAAATCCAGAAATTTTCAACCGTACTATTTTGGAATCCAAATTTCATAATCTTGCAACCAAACAGGCCCCAAGTGTGTTGGAAAAAAACAATTTCTTTGTTTAATATTACATTTGCTCTTTTGACATCATAAAACGCTTTATTTAATAAGTTTATGCTTGATAGTGAAATGTTCAAGAAGTTGTTGATGGAAGTTTCATGAGTACTTTTAATCATTTTATAATCTTCAATCTCGATACATGATCCATATGCTCTCCTACATAAAGCAGCAAGAACGGGGATATATTTTAAATTTCTTTGGTCAGCTACATCCATTAAACTCTTTTAGGGGCCATCTCGTGAAGTAAATTGATAACTAATATATATGTCTATCCATTTTTGCTGAGGCCTACCTCTACCCCTTGGTCCTGCATTAACTGTATATGGTTTTGGATACTTATCTACCTCCATTTGCACATGTCCCTACCATTTCTAACTTTACTCTCATTTTATATTCGGTAGGAGTTACCTTTATTCTGCATGCATACGTTTTGTATTATCTCTCAAAATATTTCCACTCATCAATCTCACTATTCTTATTTAAGCTATACAGTCAGTTTTGGACATTTCTTAAATGCTCTATGTTCTGCCCCATAAAGCAATGTTGATCCTTTAGCGTCCTATCAAAATTTCCTTCAATTTCATAGATATTTTGTGATCACACAAAACTCCTGGAGCACTTCTCCACTTTAATCATCCCCCTTTCTATTGACCACATCCTTTTCAATTTCACCATCACGATGAGATCCAAAAGTTGGTTTAGGGGAAAGCTAAGTTGCGCCTATTTTCCAAAGGAAATAAAAGCGGAGGTTCTAGCTTAAGCATACAATGGAAGTACATGGTTCATGAGTCTAAATTTGAGATTCACAAAGCTACCTTGGATCTATTACATTTTAAAAACCTGAAGGCAGAACCTGAACCTTCTTTTTCCCCACTTGGGAGGGGACGGGGGTGGTAATTGGCGTGTGCAACCACCATAAAAAAATGATGTAACTATTGAGTAGTGAGCCATGTTTTGGAATTTGGATCAAGATTTGCTTATAGCAAAGGTTTAGCATCAGACAGCAGTGCCGTGGCGGGTAGTCTAGTTTGATAGTATGGAAGTCTGGCCAGGCTTTTTTTTGTAGCCTTTATTGACTTGGGGTTATGCTTCACAGCGAATCCTTTGTGGAAAGAGGTTGGGATGAAGATGATGAGAACAAAAATGATGTTGATGATGATGGTAATAGTTTTCTTGAAGGTTGTATAGAAGAATTTTGTGGGATGCAGCTTGTACACCATAGGCATACTTGCTATCGAGCAAAAGGTCTGCTGTTCAAAAGGTCTGCTGTTCAAATCCTGCTTCCATGAAGTTACGGCTTACAGGAATAGAAAAAAATAACAAAAGAAAAATCTCATACATACTTGTCGAGATTACTCATTTCCTCAATTGTCTTGCCAGTATTGTCCTACTACATGCCATGTTCATTATGTCTCATTGATTTTTGCAAGCAATTATCGTTCCTCCAGTTTGCTTCTCTTTTCTTTTCTTGCTAAGTGCACCCTGCCCAGGATATGGCATTTGAATCAAACACACTACTCAATATTCTGATATGCTTATTTTATGATTTGAGCCAGTTCATAATAGTCATTCTGCTATTGGCATGGTTGTCTATAATAAATTGTCACGTCCCGCTTCCCAAAATATGTAAATACGGCACGTGATAGAGCTAACCATATTACCTATGGTTAGGAAAGATCCCTCCATAGTCGCATTACGGCTGCCAATCAGATATCAAGAACAGTAAATAACATCTAACACATGTCCATCTGCCACAGTAATAAAAGTCAAGAAATGTATATAGCGGAAATGAACAACGATCCAATAAATAATAATATCTGAATCACGTCTCTTATGAGATCACATCGATAAATTAAACTACGGAAATAAAATAAACTAAGCATATCTAAAACTAAACATCTAGTTTCTCACTGCTCGGCTTGCTTGTTAAAATACTCCTGATATTCCTGCGACAAGGTCAGAGGGACTGGGCCATATAAAACCCAGATGTCAGTGCATCATAAATATTAAAATAATAGTAATAACAAGAATAGAATGCTATGATTAAACATGAGTGTAAATAATAAACACATGTATAAAACAGTGATGTATAGGTATGTGATGTATATCCTAAAGTCTGTGCTTCTAGGTTATTTATTCTACAAGTCTTTGAAATCAATTAATGGAATTGTCGATGTAACACAATAGTATCCCGTGCGTGTCCGAGACCATGTCAGGTTGAATCCGAGACGTGCCGCTAAGCAGTAAAAACAGGGTATCATGTACAGAAGAATGATGTCAGCATCATCATTCCGGGGCCGAAGCCCGTATCGACTAATCAGTCTCTGGAAAGTATCGAACTGTTGACTTACAAGTCATGTTTTATTATTGATTTTCCTTTTTCCTTCCAGGTTTTGTGTTCAAGTCAGGAATTGACGACATCTATCTAATGCTAACACAGGATCAAACATGTACATGTCTTGTCTATCTAGACAACAAGTCATGTCTATTAGGACAACAAGTCAAGATTGTCGACATTACTAATAATCCAATTAATAGGTCTAGTAATGTCTTGTGGACATGTCAGGCAATGTATATTAAACAAAATAGATACCAGATGGAAAACCTTAACCAATATCTAAATACGGTAAACATGACTACTGTCTAGGATGTATATGTATCTATCTGTAATAACCGTTTTGCGTCTGCTATCAGGTATATTGCAATCTAGATAAAGAATGCCGAACTGATATAACATTATAACAATATTATGAGGAACCGGCATGCAACTAGATAAAACCATTATTGGTACGAATATAGACTGATGCTATAAAACTGTAGACTGATAATACTTGCTGAACATTAAAATACATCTATAATTAATCATATAAGTATTGATATAAGCAAAGTAGCATGTTGCAAGTTTAGAACTTACCTGATCGAGATCTACGAAAGTACGAATATCACGTTCCGAACACCGAATAACGTCACGATGCAAAACCCACATACGTAAACTTAGCATGAACTGAGCAACTGTGTGAAGTGGTGACTGGAGTAGACGATGGTGACTGGGGTCGTCTGGGTTGTGCTCGTCTACGGTAACCAACTCCGGCGAGGTCGGAAAAGAAAAGAGAAGAAGAAAGAAGAAGATGGGCTGTTGGTTCTGGACTTTTAACGTGGACGAGGAGAGGAGGAAGTTGGTCGGCGACGGGGAGATGGGGAGGTGTCGTGGGCGGTGAGGTGTTGGCTTGTGATCGGGAAACGAGAAGAAGAAGATGCGATGGTGGTGTGGGTGCTCTGGTGATGATGACGAGAAGGGGAAGTGACGAGGATCCTTGGTGGTGGTCAGGCTCGATCGACGATGTTGGCCAGGGAGATGGAGGTGGCTTCTCGGGTGTGGAGTCGGGCTCAGGTAAGGCTTCGGGGAAGGAGGGAGGTGATGACGGTGGTGGTGATGAGGAGGTAAGGGTGGAAAGGTGGTGTCGGCGACGAGAGGAGGACGAGGTGGGTTCGGGTTCGGGCGCGAGAGGGAGTGGGAAGAGAGAGATGGAGACGGGAAATGAGAGAGTTTTATAAAAATTATATTTATTAATATATATTAATATATATATATATAAACAGTTATATATATTATAGGTAGGAATATTAAGTAATATATATAATATATATAAATATATACATTGTAGGATTTTTACAGATAATACCAGATCACTCCAAATATTATCCGTATCCATTTAAAAATATAGTTTTTAAATATAAAGAGCATACGTAAGAATTTTAACCATAATGCAACTATCTATAATTAAATACATATACCCCTAATAAAATCTACGTAAATATACGTAAAGATTTCTAATTATTTAGCTGTTTATAACTTGAGGATATGAATATGATATATAGGCGCAACAACCCGATATGAGATGATTTGCCATGCAAGGCTAGATAGCAAAAGAATATTATTTGTTTATATCTTGTATTATAAAGATATATGTAGAGCTTAAAATATTATATATATATAGTACTCGATTCATATGGATACACTGTACTAGCAAATATTGGATACAACCTTGCATCATATCGGGTTTTTAATTACGCGGGTCGGGTCGGATAATGACCACAGCTACTAATTGAATCATTTGCAACCCACTCGCAAAAAATTAAGAGTTTTAGAGTAGGATTTGAAACGCCAAATTATATTGTATAAATGTATAGGGTGTTACATTATACCCAACTACAAAAGAATTTTGTCAACGAAATTCACGGAACAGAGAATAGACAAGAAAATATGAATCTAAGAAAAGAGATGTGGAAATTTCTGTCGAATCTTTTCTTCACGTTCCCAAGTAGATTCTCCATGTGAACGACTCCCCCACGAAACGAGCACTAGTGGGATTACTTTATTCTTGAGGACATTTTCTCGCCAATCCACAATAGCCATTGGTCGCTCTTCATATGTTAAATCTTCTCTTAATGTCAGTTTTGAGTTATCTAGGATGTGCGTTTCATCTCGAACATACTTGCGGAGTTGAGATACATGGAACACGTAGTGAACACCCGTCAAGGATGGTGGTAAAGCCAATCGATAAGTTACCACTCCAACACGCTTGATGATATCGAAAGGTCCCACGAATCGAGGGCTAAACTTGCCTCGACTACCAAATCGGATTACTCCTCTATTTGATGATATCTTCAGAAACACAAGATCACCAACCGCGAACTTCAAAGGTCTTCTTCCAGTATCAGCCCAACTTTTCTGCCGATCATGTGCCATCTTCGTATGATTTCGGATCACGTTAACTTTCTCCACCGTTTGCATAATAAGATCCGGTTCCAATAATCTTCTTTCTCCAATATTGTCCCAACAGACAGGCGAGCGACACTTACGCCCGTATAATGCTTCGAATGGAGCCATCTGTATAGTTGCCCGAAAACTGTTATTGTATGAAAACTTCACTAAAAGCAAATGATCCTCCTACGAACCCTTGAAGTCTAACATGCATGCTCTCAATATATATTCAAGAGTTTGGATCGTTCTTTCAGACTGACCATCTGTCTAAGAATGATAGGCCGTGCTAAATTTCAAGCAAGTTCCCAAACTTTTCTGTAGACTCCTCCAAAAGTGTGATAGAAATCAAGTATCATGATCAGAAATGATGCTCACGGGTATCCTATGCAATCTCACAATCTCCTGCATGTACCGCTCTGCCAAAGCCTCCGTCGACTGACCAACTCAAAATGGTATAAAATGAGCTGCCTTGGTCAATCGATCGTCAATCACCCAATCTGTGTTATTGCCCTTTGGACTCCGTGGTAAAGCTGTCACGAAATCCATGGTTATATGTTCTCACTAATATTGAGGAATCGGAAGTGGTTGCAACAAACCAGCTACCCTTTGATGTTCAGCCTCGACTTGCTGACACCAATTATTTCGTTACGTAGCGAGCAATCTTCATTTTCATGCCTTCCCACCAGAAATGTTGTCGCGGATCTCTATATATCTTTGTGCCTTCCGGATGTACTGAATACGCGGAACTATGAGCCCCCTTCATGACTTCTTCACGAACATCTCTTTTAGGCACACACAAACGACTTCCATATCGTAACGAACCATCTTCATGAATCAACAAATCTGCTCGAAGTCCTGCTTCTATTTATTATCGAAACTTTTGCAATCTTGGATCGTGCGACTGTGCTGCTTTGATGTTATCGATCAAAGATGATTGTACTTGCAACTGCCATCAACTGTCCCGAAAAATCTGGTAGTACGATCTCCAACTCGGACTTTTGAAGATCAGCTATAATCTCCTTCTGTACAGTGAACATCTGTATCGCTGGCAACCGACTTAGAGCATCCAGCACTATATTAATTTTCCCCGGATGGTACTTTAGATCAAGATCATAGTCAGCCATCAGCTCTAACCATTTACGCTGCCTCATGTTGAACTCTTTCTGTGTGAACACATACTTTAGGCTTTAGTGATCGGTAAATACTTCTACCCTTTCGTCCAATAAGTAGTGTTTCCAAATCTTCAGTGCAAAAATCATTGCTGCTGGCTCCAAATCATGAGTTGGGTGCTTTTCTTGAGTTTTCAATTGTCTCGACGCATATGCTATGACCTTCCCATGCTTCATGAGAACACATTCCAAGCCTTTTCCAGACGTGTCGTGATGAATAACTAGTTCTCCGGAACCATCTGACACTGTCAGAATAGGAACGATGGTCAATCTTTGCTTCAGCGCTTTAAAAACCAGACTCACACTTCTCGGTCAATACGAACGGTACCTTCTTTCGTGTTAGCTTGGTCAATAGTTCTGCTATTCGAGTGAAGTTCCTACAAATCTTTTATAGTATCCTGCAAGCCCAAGAAAAATTCTGATATCTCACATTCTTTGGGATTGGCCAGTCATGAACAGCTGCAATCTTTTCAGGATCAACGACAATTTCATCTCCGGATACAACATGACCCAAGAACTTCATTTCTTCGAGCCAAAACTCGCACTTGCTCATCTTCGAATATAACTTTTCTTGTCTCAACGTTTGCAGTGCGACCCTTAAGTGTTCTTCATGCTCTTATTTGCTCCTCGAATAGACCAGAATATCATCATTAAATACCACCACGAACTAGTCCAGATATGGTGAAAAGATTTGGTTCATCAAGTCCATAAATATTCCTGGTGCGTTAGTAACTCCAAATGGCATCACTAAGTACTCGTAATGCCCATATCGAGTTCGGAACGCCGTCTTGCAAATGTCTTCTAATTTCACTCGAACGTGATGACACCCAGATCGTAAGTCCAACTTTGAGAATACCCTCGTGCCTATGAATCGAATAATTCGCCGATGCGAGGGATTATGTACTTATTCTTAATGGTCACCTGATTTAATTCTCGATAGTCGATGCACATCCTTCGCGTGCCATCCTTCTTCTTGACCAGAAGAACTGGAGCTTCTTATGGTGAACCGTTGCTGTAAATCCAACACTTCTCCAGTAATTCGGCAACTTGTTTTTTACCTCTTCCAGTTCCACCGGTGCCATTGGATAATAAGCCTTTAAAATCGGCGCTGCTCCAGTAATAAGATCAATCACGAACTCCACATCTCGTTTTGGCGGTAAACCCGAGATGTTCTCGAACATTTCCATTAAATCCCGAACTATTGCTGGTTCTTTTTCCTTGTTTACTTCCATCGACAAAAGAACGGCACTTGTCGGCTTAGCCCTAAATTCGACTGGATCGACTGATCTGCTGCCTCCTAAAAATATGAACTCTGGATTTCGGGAATCTGGAAAATCACTTTCTTCGCCCTACAATCAATGTGAGCGTGGAAAATACCGAGAAAATCCATTCCCAAGACATCATGGCTGCTGGTATCAATCACCAAGAAATATGCGAATAACTCCCGTTTGCAAATAACAATCAAGCAACCCTTGCATTCACTACTAGATATGATTCTTCCATTCCCAGTGTGTATGTCCCAGCAACTAGACAGGGCCGTGTGTGGGACAGAGTGTGTACTAATAAACTTGGATGACATAAAGCAATGGGATGCGCCAGAATCGAATAATGCCAATGCGGGAAAATTATACACAAGTAGGATACCTGAAACAACATCTGACGCCTTGGCCTCCTCGGCTGTCAAGGTGAAGGCACGTCCCTGATTAGGCCTCTGAATCGTCAGCTTCTGTCCATAAACCTGCTTCTGCGGTGGTTCCTGAATATCGTCTTTCGATCGTAGCTTCGAAGGGCATGCACTGATGGTATGGTCAGCTGATCCACAAACTAAACAAAGTTCGAGCCTCCTTCGACACTCTTTCTGCGTGTGTCCGGGTAGATGGCAAAAGTCACAAATCGCACTCTTTTTCTGATATGATACAAAAGGCTTCTTCATAGGTAATGTCCCTTGTTTGTTTACTGGAATGCCTCTACGTACATGAGCTCTGTTTGGTGTGAACGCGGTCTTCCGCACTACAACCTCTTGCTGTAGATTATCCTTTGTTTTTACCGATAAACTTTGCTACCTAGCCGCCTTGAGAACTTAAGAGAATGTGTTTAATCCTAGAGATATGATGTGTCTCTGAATCTCCACATCCAAGCTACGCATAAACCACCTCTCCCTATTTGCCTCATTGGCAACCAAGGCCTCGCAAATCGACTGAGCCGGGTCCACTCAGCCGCATGTGTATCAACGGATCCGCCATTCTGCTCCAAGCTAATGATCTTCTCCATTTTCTCCCTAGCAGACTGCGGAAAGAACTTTTCCAAGAAACTTCACGAAAAAGTTGCCCAGCTGATCGGCTTGGTCAGACGGGTCTCCTCTACGAGCTACCACTCGCGAGCGAAATCTACTAATTGAATGCGTACTACATCCACATTTTTCTCATTTGGAGTCTGCGCAGCAACGAGCAGGTTCTTTGTATCAACTAGCCGTTCCGCTGGCAATGACTCCAATCCTGTAAATGTGGACAGACCGAGCTTCCTAAAGTCCGTCACGACATCCACACGTTGTGTTGGTCTGGGCGCTGCTGCCCTTTCAGCTGCTGTAACAACGGACTGCTGGACCGTCCTCAGACCCTCTTGGAAAGTCTCGGTCTGTCGCTGATTCGGCTCAGTTTGACGCTTCTGGTTTTCTAGCATACCACGTAAATTCCAAGTAATGCGGCGTTATCTACACGCCTCTGGTATAACTGCAAATCTCTATCTGCCATGATTCTGAAGCCAAATACACTGAAGGGGATTAGTAACAGTAAACATGATTCAATAAATAAGATATTGATAACTATAGATTCAAGACTGGCAAGATAGTAATGTGGCAGGACATGTTCCTAATTTCGGGTTTCTTGGTTAGTGTATTGGGTTCAATACCCAACTACAAAAGAACCAAACCCGACTACCCTAAATCCTAGGGCTCTGATACCAAACAAACCACGTCACGCCCCGCTTCCCAAAATACGTAATTACGGCACGTGACAGAGCCAACCATGCTACCTATAGCTAGAAATAATCAATCTATAGTCACATTACGGTTGTCAATCAGATATCAAGAACAGTAGATAAAATCTAACATGTCCATCTGCCACAATAAATAAAAGTCAAGAAATGTATGTAGCGGAAACGAATAAAGATCCTATAAAGAATAATCTCTGAATCATGTCCCTTATGGGATCACATCGATAAATTTAAACTACGGAATAAAATAACTAAGCACTTCTAAAACTAATCATCAAGCTCATTACTCGTCTTGCTTGTCAAAATACTCCTGATCTGCCTGCGATAAGGTCAAAGGAACTGGGCCATGCAAAACCCAGACGTCAGTGCGTCATAAATATCAAAATAATAGTAATAACCAAGATATGATGCTATAATTAAATGAGTGTAAATAATAAACGCAGGTATAAAACAGTGAGGTATAGGTATGTGATGTGTATCCTAAAGTCTATTCTTTTAGGTTATCTATTGTACAAGTCTTTAAAATCAATTAAATGGAATCGTCGATATAACTCATAGTATCCCGTGCGTGTCCGGGACCACGGTCAAGACTCTCGTGGCTGAATCCAAGACGTGCCGCTAAGCAGGAAAAACAGGTATCGTTTACAGACGAATGATGTCAGCAGCATCATTCCGGGGCCAAAACCCGTATCGACTGATCAGTCTTTGGAAGTATCGAACTGTTGAATTACAAGTCTGGATTCATTATTGATTTCCCCTTACCCCAGGTTTTTGTGTTCAAGTCAGGAATTGACGATATCTACCTACTGCCAACACAGAATCAAGCAGGTACATGTCTTGTCTATCTAGACAACAAGTAATGTCTTGTGGACATGTCAGGCAATATATATTAAACAAAATAGATACCAGATGGAAAACCGTAACCAATATCTAAATACAGTAAACATGACTACTATCCAGGATATATATGTATCTATCTGTAATAACCGTTTTACGTCTGCTATCAGGTATATTGTAATCTAGATAAAGAATGCTGAGCTGATATAACATTATAACAATATTATGAGGAACTGTCATGCAATTAGAGAAAACCATTATTGGTACAAATACAGACTGATACTATAAAACTGTAGATTGATAATACTTATTGAATATTAAAATATATGTATTGATATAAGCATAGTAGTATAATTAATCATATAAGTATTGATATAAGCAAAGTAGTATGTTGCAAGTTTAGAACTTGCCTGATCGAGATCTCACGACGAAAGTACAGATATCATGCAAACCCACGTACGTAAAACTTGACCTGAACTGAGCAACTGTGTGAAGTGGTGACTGCAGTAGACGACGGTGACTGGGGTCGTCTGGGTTGTGCTCGTCGGCGGTAACCAACTCCGGCGAAGCCTGAAAAAAAAGAGAAGAAAGAAGAAGAATAAGAAGAAGATGGGCTATTGGTTCTGGAGTTTTAACGTGGACGAGGAGAGGAGGAAGTTGGTCGTCGAGGGTGAGATGGGGACGAGGTCGACGGTGAGGTGTTGTGGGCGGTGAGGTGTTGGCTTGTGATCGGGAAACGAGGAGAAGAAGATGCGATGGTGGTGTGGGTGCTCTGGTGATGATGACGAGAAGGGGAAGTGACGAGGATCCTTGGTGGTGGTCAGGTTCGATCGGCGATGTCGGCGAGGGAGATGGAAGTGGCTTCTCGGTTGTGGAGTTGGGCTCGGGTAAGGCTTCGGGGAAGGAGGGAGGTGATGACTGTGGTGGTGATGAGGAGGTGAGGATGGAAAGGTGGTGTCGACGACGAGAGGGGATGGCGACGAGATGGGGACGACGCGGGTTAGGGTTCGGACGCGAGAGAGAGCGAGAGGAGAGAGATGGAGACAGGAATGGAGAGTTTTATAAAAATTAAATTTATTAATATATATATATATATATATATATATATATATATAAACAGTTATATATATTATGGGTATAGGAATATTAAGTAATATTCCTTAATATAAAATATTTATTATATTACTTAATTTTCCTATACGTATAATATATATAACTGTTTATATATATATATATATATATATATATATATATATTGTAGGATTTTTACAGATAATACCAGATCACTCCAAATATTACCCGTATCCATTTAAAAATATAGTTTTTAAATATAAAGAGCATACGTAAGAATTTTAACCATAATGCAGCTATCAATAATTAAATACATATACCCTCAATAAATCTACGTAAATATACGTAAAGATTTTTAATTATTTGGCTGTCTATAACTGAGGATATGAACATGATATTTAAGCGCAACAACCCGATATGGGGTGATTTTCCATGCAAGGCTAGATAGCAAAAGGATATTATTTGTTTATATGTTGTATTATAAAGAGATATGTAGAGCTTAAAATATTATATATATATATATATATATATATATATATATATATATATATAGTACTCGATTCACATGGATACATTGTACTAGCAAATATTGGATACAGCTTTGCATCATGTCGGGTTTTTAATCATGCGGGTCGGGTCGAATAATGACCACAGCTACTCATTGAATCATTCGCAACCCACTCGCAAAAGAATAAAAGAGTTTTAAAGCAGGATTTGAGACACCAAATTATATTGTATAAATGTATAGGGTGTTACATAAATAATGCTCCAAGGTAACCAAGTGTCATTTCTCTGTGTATACATAGGGTTCATTCCATACCAATTATATTCTTTTCATTTTTTGCGTTTGCTTACCGTTTATCATTGAATATGAATTTTTTTTTGGTATAGGCTTCTGGTTTTAGATATTTGCTTCATTTCTAACAATTCTCAGTATTCCGGTTGCTTCGACATATTTTTTTTGTTTTATGCTAATTAAAGAGGATAATTTCCACGTTTCAGGTATATGAGGGATCTTCTTCTTAATCCTCCATCGTATGCGGTTGCTTCTGCGATTCAGCGTAAGTATAGTTTTTAGGACTAGTCCAAGTAGATATTATTTGTTTGCTTAATATTTAGAGAAACTTTTCTCGCAGTTCATTAATATTTTAAACTTGTATTGGCTATTGGGGATATTCTTAAAAGCAATCAATGGTAGAATTGTTTTTTTAATGTTATGTGTGTGTGCTTGCATTAGTGCCTGTGTATGGAGGGAGGAAAGGAAAATCCACTCTGTTCAATTTGTTTACAGCATTTGAACCTTAACTATATGTTTTTCCTTCATTATAGTATCTAAGAACCAAAAATGAAGTTATTAGTGTTTTATTACTCTCCATCAAGTATTTCATAGTTTTTTCCAACTTTTGTCTCCATTCTATTTCATGTTTTTCTCTTTAGGCAAGAAAATACCATTTTTGACTGGCCCGGTTGGATGCATGTGATTATTCAGGTATCTTAAAACTATCAGGGTCAAGTAGTTGGTGCATTTAATATTAGAGCATACAATTATCCATTGAATTGTCAGTGAATTTAGGTTATTTAATGATAATTCATCTTTAACAAAGTACACTATTAGGTGTCCGCAGTTTTGTAGTGATTCGGATGATTATACCCATGCAATATTTAGGCTTCTTAGTATTTCTCAAAGTATTTATGTTAACTTGGATCTTTTCTGGCAGAGGCTTGCAGGATTATGAGCGCTTTGACCTGTTCCATCCCTGAGTTTACTTGTGTATCTGCTGCAAAGGTCTGATTCTAGAAAATTATGTTATCTATCCCGAGTCAAAAAAATTTGCATCTTTTTTTTCTTCCAACTATCATTATTTCTCACTTGTATTAGTGTTACCTTGTTTGAGATAAAGAAGTTCGGTCAATCTTGCAGCTTGTCAGATTGCTGGAGTCTAGAGAAGCTAATCATATCGAGTTCTGCAGAATAAAAAATGTAGCTGATGAAATTTTGCAAATGCATAAAAGTTCTGAACTTTCATCTATTTTATGTATATTATTGGAACCCGCTTGGGTAGCAACAGGGCTGAAAGTTGAGTATGACATGCTGGTATGTTGTATCATATTCCTCCGATTTTATTTGATTCTTAGTTCTGTATTTTTAAGATTTAACTCAGAGGCATGAGTCTATTATTTACCTTGTACATCATCTTCATGCCATTTCATTACTGGAAGATATAATTCCAAACTGCTACTTGCTTCAAAGATGTATTTTTTAAGATTGCTGGAATTGCATGGTAATATTGATATAAGATACCATTGAGATTTTTTTTTATAAAGTAAAAAAATTCTCTTTTGTACGTGAAAATTCACTCTAGGCATCAAAATAATGAATCCTTTACCCAAAAGCATGTCTCGTATAGGATGTCTTGTATATAACAATTCTGAAGAGTTCAGTAATCAATAATACCTAGTGTTTTGAGGAGGAATTGTGTACCAAAAAAGAATAAGAAAAATCACATAGTTGATTATGTTCCCTAGGAGAGTGGTAATACGATGGTTTCTCTTGTAAAAGTATGCGGACTACAATTTTACTAATGGTTATTAGAGCCAACATCAATCTTACTAAAAAGAAAGAATAAGTGGGTGGCTACACAAGTGGGCAGCAAGTTGGAGATGGTATGAGAGCAGAGAGCAGAAGCGGGCAGTAGGACTGCCAATGCCAGATTCTTAGACATTGTAAATAGTCACATACGAGGAAGAGTGCATGAATAAGGCAAGATCACCTCCCCCCCCCTCCCCTCCTTACCTTTTCTGTAGGTGTTCTTACTTCTTAGACATACAGCTGTAGAGGCAATTGAACTGCAGGCAGTCAACATGTTTCATCGCCCACACTATTATCACTTTGGAATATATGGCTCTCTCATAGACTCCCAAATAACCTTTTGAGTAGACTGAGACTCAGGTAGATTTGGAGAAAAATATTATTGAACTTTCCGTGCCGATGGAAGCTACCACACTATAGTTGGATTCTGAGTCATTCTGAATCCTGGCTTACCCAAGGACTATAGGCATTTATCATTCATCTTTTAATAGTGTTCCCTCCACACTGGACCGACACATGCAACTAAAAAACTAATAATTGAATAGAAGAAGAAGAAGAAGAAACCACACACACACACACTCACAACCCCCCTTGTTTTTCCCCCTCATTCCAGTCATCAATGTAATTTCTGGATTAATTCAATGAGTTATGGGCGACTTTGTCATTCTTCCCCTAAAATAAATGGGGAAAAATGATTAACTTAGTCAACTTGTACTATAGCTAAAGTTGTATGCGATTATGGTTTTGCGACCTGTTTAGTTTCAATTGTTTCCAAGATTAATTTAGTAATTTAAAAACATAACTTTAGATGGCATGATAACCTGCCTTAACTCTGTATAGTTTTTCTTCTAATTTACTTTCTATTATTCACTTCAGATAATAGATATATCTTGCATTTTATTATTGCATTTGGTGCTCCCATAGCTTCATTAAATGTATGATAATTTTTCTTCAATTAGAAATTTTCTTTGTTGAATTTATTCGTAGGTAACTGAGTGTGGGTGGATCTCCCAAAGAGTAGGTGAGACAATCTCTCTTGGTGGCCAAAGAGACCAGGAAATAAGTTCCGCAGAATTTGTTCCCCGTGAATTCTTCGAAGATATGGAATCTTCATGGAAAGGTCGCGTGAAGAGACTCCATTGTGAGGACGCTTTTGCAGAAGTCGACAGGGCTGCCAAGTCTTTATCTACCGCAGTATGTTTAAGAGGCAGATTTCCACATGATTTTCAATTTTATTCCTTTTATTTATATATTTTTGTTGTATCCCAAAGAACCTGGTCTGAAAATCATGTGCATAAATTAACACCGTGAAGAAATGATCGCTATTTGGGAAACGGATTGGTTTTTAGATTATGTTATTTGGGCTGGTATATAAGTTTAGTGTTTGTTGTTCTATTCATCCATTGTTGATTAATAACTTTCTATGGCTCTTATGGCTAACTGTGAATCTTTCTGTTACAGTTTGATGTGTATTACATATGTCGGGGTCTTTTCTCTCTTGGTGTTAGAACACTTGCTAGTAACAATATCAAGTAGGTTACAGTCATGTTAAACACAATCCTTTTAGCCAATTGGGTATACTTGAAAGCTCCATATGGTTCAAAAGTAGGCTATCTGATGCTGAACTGTGAAAGTATCCTATTCTTGGAATAATGGCACCTGTTATAATTTCTCGATGTAATATTGAATGGTGTATTTACTTTTGTTTTCTTTTTGTTAATAATAATGGTTATTTATGTAGGTTATGGAAGACTTTGTTCCAATTGTTTCAAGAGTGAAAGCAGTCGTTTCTTCTCTTGGAGGTCCCAAGGGAGAAATATGTTATGCAAGAGATCATGAAGCTGTTTGGTTTAAGGGAAAACGTTTTATGCCATCTGTATGGGCGAATACCCCTGGGGAAGAACAAATCAAGCGTCTCAGACCTGCCACAGATTCAAAAGGGAGAAAGGTTGGAGAGGAATGGTTTACCACTAACAATGTTGAGAATGCATTAACCAGGTGCAATTACTCTTCTATGCAGTTAAATTTTCTGGCTTGATACATGGCATCTCCTGCATTCCTGTTATTTTTCCATTTTGTTGTTAAACAAAAGTTAATATGTTTACACTTTCTGCTCTGCTTTTAGGTACCATGAAGCAAGTGAAAAGGCAAAGATTATAGTTCTGAATCTATTAAGAAGACTTTCTGCAGAAATGCAGGTTAAAATCAACATCCTCGTCTTCTCGTCCATGCTACTTGTCATAGCTAAATCACTTCTTGGCCATGTTAGGTAAATGTTTACAAATTAGTACCATATAATATTCATTTCACTTTTGTTTATGCATCATCTTGTTTCATTTGATTTGGAAATATGCAAATGTTTGTGTATGGCGCATATTTTCCTCATGTTCAAGTTCTAAGTACTTGATAACTCTCAAGTATATATTACACATCTTTCTCTCTCTCTATTTCTGTAACCTTGATTATATCTGAAAAGTCCAAAGGGTTGAAGAACGCACGGACCATACCTTTCTATGCATTCCTTGCAACAATGCTGCTCAAGTAACATATTAAAGAACACGGGTATTGGTTTTGATAATTCTAAAGCAGTATGATAGAAAATTTACCAAGTTGCTACTGTTATTGGATTATCTTTTTTTCTGTGTAGTGAAGGCAGGAGGAGGGAATGGGTGTTTCCTGACTTATACAAGTTCCAGAAGTCTAAGGTATTATGATATTATATTTGAAAGTCTACAGCTCAATAGGCTATGATAGAGTGGGCAATATATCTGATATCGAGGATATAAAATTGTATCTGGAAAACAAAAATCGATGTTCTACAATTGGTTTTGAAACACATCTTTTACTTGCAAATGAGCTAAAGTTTTTCATAGATGTGCTTCTAGACTTGTGTTATGCCTTTACTCTGTAGGCATTTAACACCCTTCAAAAAGTGAACAAAACCTGAATGCAACCATACATATATTGAAGCAGTCTCGTCCACCAATTTTATGCAAGCTAAATTGTAGATCCATCCTGTTCAAGATCATCAACAAATTGTATGGTTTCTAGAATTGGAAAAAAATGTTTTTCAAATTTAAAATTCTAAATTTAGTTTTATTATTATTACTGTTTAACCACTCAACCAACCAAGTAGTCACAAGAATGTATGGTCGAAAATTGTATGTTGATAGATATATGGTCTGCGATCTCTAGACCTCAAAAAAATGGTTTGCAAACTTTATGAGGTTGTTTAGATCATGATGAGCTCAAAAGTTGGTTGTGAGATCACAGTCTCTGGATTATTATTCAGATTATGTCTGTGATAGGTGGCATCTCATTCTAAACCAAAAACAAATTCTATTATGACAAAAGTTTCATTTTATAAATTATACTACCTTCTTTTCATGCCTTAATCCAGTGAAATTTAAATTTCTATACAAACTTGAAAATTTATGAAAATGCTGCAGGATAAAAGCTCAGGTCAGGTTACTCAGACGTTTGAGTTAAAAGATCTATCACCTTATTGGTTTGATGTTGCTCAAGGTAATGCAATTCAAAATACTGTTAAACTGCAATCTGCATTTCTTTTGACTGGACCAAATGGAGGTGGTAAATCCAGTTTACTTCGGACAATATGTGCTGCTGCATTACTTGGAATCTGTGGACTCATGGTACCTGCTGAGTCAGCTACCATTCCTCATTTTGATTCTGTTATGCTGCACATGAAATCCTATGACAGCCCTGCCGATGGGAAGAGCTCGTTTCAGGTGACTTATGCACACCCTTTGATTTTATTTCTATTCTGCTTAGATATTATATATTCTGGGTTTCTGGATTGTTACTTCCATGTTTTTTTTTCCACAATATGAGCAATTAAGCTGTCATTTTCTTTATCCACAGGCTAGGGTGTTATTTCTATAAACATTATCTAAATTGAATTACTGATTAAATTTGTTGATATCTTATATATGTTTCCTCTCCATACAGATGCACACCGCTTAGCAATTTAATCATGCTCTTTATAGTATCTAGAAACATTTTTCTGCATATCATCTTTAATGTATAAAGATAGCTTATTAATCTTGTCTTTGAAAAATTTTAGCAAAGAATTCCCCAGACGGCTGTGAAATTTAAAGAGATTAAAGCTAAAAGTTTTGACTGCTTTTTATTCAGCATTTCCCTTTTCCCCGTCGCCTTTGAAACTCCTTGCCCTTAGGCACTGGAAAACTGAAGTTTCTCTTTATTGAAATTCTGTCGATCAGCGATTCATGATAATTCTGGGCCAATTGCTAGTGGCTTCATATACCAAGCAATCTTGGGAGCAGCTGAGTAAACACACATTTGCCTTTGGTTGAAGGAATCAAATACATATTGAGAGTTGGCTCTTGCTCTATTAGTTGAGGGTTTTACGCATTTTTTCCTTACATATTTCAACATAAGATTTAATGTGAAGAAACAAATAATTATATCGGTTGGAAGTTCAACCAACCTATTTCATATGTACTGGGCATTTCCTGGTTTTCCTGCATTGAGTAACAACATATTTCAATGATAGAATTTTCTTGCTACTTTATGAGCATTTATGTATATCATTGTCAAACCCACCATAAATATTTTTTTTGATATGGAAGGCACATGCAAATAACTCTTGCATCTACCTAATCTACTAATACTTTCAGATTGAAATGTCCGAGATACGTTCAGTGGTCAGTGGAGCTACCTCAAGGAGTCTTGTTCTCGTGGATGAAATCTGTAGGGGCACCGAAACTGCAAAAGGGACTTGCATAGCTGCTAGCATCGTTGAAACCCTTGATCAAATTGGCTGCATGGGTATTGTATCAACCCATTTACATGGCATTTTTGACTTGCCACTAGCCACAAAAAACACTGTACATAAAGCGATGGGAACAGAGATCATTGATGGCCACATAAGACCAACATGGATGCTAATTGATGGAGTGTGTAGGGAAAGTCTTGCCTTTGAAACTGCCCGGAGGGAAGGTGTTCCTGAGAAAATAGTCAGGAGAGCTGAAGAGCTATACCTTTCAATAAGCGGGAAGAATATCAGAGAAGAGACTTCAGATTACAAATCTCATCATCTAAAATGGTGTGATGGAGATTCTGAATCTCTAAGAACTAGTGCAGGGTCCTCTGGAAAGTTGCAGATATTCCAGAAAGAAGTTGAAAGCGCTGTTACCATAATCTGCCAGAAAAAGCTAATAGAACTTTACAAGAAGAAAACAATACCGGACCTTGTGGAGGTGATGTGTGTTGCTATTGGTGTAAGGGAACAACCTCCTCCTTCGACAGTGGGCACTTCAAGCATCTATGTACTCTTCAGGCCTGATAAAAAATTGTATGTTGGGCAGGTAAGTTTTGCTCATTATTTTAGAACTTTTTTGGTAGGATTAATTGCAGAAACTCCCCTTAGTTGACGCCCCCGTTTGCTCGTTGGCGAAAACCCTAAGGAACACTCAGAATCTGCTCTGAATAATTCAAATAGCTGTCTAATGTAACTCTAGAACTTGTTTGTGTTGTTCAGAGTATATTTTGAGTGTTTGAGGGTTTTGATTGATAAATCACTCGAGGGTGTACAAGTGTTATTCTAATAAACTACAGGGATGTTTGTTTTATTAAACCTATTTGGTATTAGCTTTGTCCATTGAAAGAAAATTTAAATGCAGTCCGATGATCTCGTCGGCCGTGTTCGTGCTCATCGCTCAAAGGAAGGCATGAAAAATGCATCATTCATGTATGTAATAGTGCCAGGAAAGAGCATTGCTAACCAACTTGAGACTCTTCTCATCAACCAACTGCCTGTTCAAGGTTTCAGACTCGCAAATAAAGCTGATGGTAAACACCGCAACTTTGGCACTAACTCTAGTCTTACCCTGGGAACTCTTAGCTTGCACCAATGAGTCAAACCAAGGGTGGCACTGGCATCATTTTGCATATAATGCCGCTTAGGTTGCGTAGCATTTTGTTCCTTATTAGATATTTTTATAGTAGTCGGATAACCAACTGGTGTGTTCACTGGTCACGGCTTCTACACCAATTTTGTTCTTTATGGTGTGAGCTCCATTTTTTTTGTAAGAACAGTGGCATGCCTTCGGTTGTTATGTACAATTTGATACGGCAGTTGAATGATTTATGTTATTCCTGATATGACATAGTAACTCGTCATCCATGGTCGGAGTGATGCAGACAAACATTAGGAAAAATTGAAAGTGTGTATTCAAATTTAAATATCCATAGTTGAATTCATTGCATTTTAATACCATACAAAATCATTAGGGTACTAAAATTTACCACCAGGCATAATCCTTGCTCCTTAGGTATAGGCTTCAAGCTTTTTAAGTAATCTTTGATTGCTTAAACAATGCTGTCTCTGCCACTGTAAGTCATAGTAATCTAAGTATTTTCAATCAGTGTTTTTATTATTGAGCGGGTCATGAGTTTTTGAACCTGACACTATTTACTCATGGCAAAATGTTGCTTGCAATTGGATTTGGTCTAAAAAAGACCCATGATCCTTGCATATCATTTGATTTGTTATTTAGTTATATATGCAAATGCCAGTTTAGTTTGCTTGAATTATAGTCAATATAGCAAGCAATGGGAACCAGGAAAAAAATGAAGGCCGTTAAAAACTGGTGTGGTAATTGTCAATTTAGTAAATGAGACGACTGTTGCAAAGTTAAATGAAAGAAAAGGATTCATTTAACCGATCTCAGAAGTTTGAGATTAAGGTTTTGTTGTTGTGTCTCTCTTAACTAGGTTGGGTTAAGCCAATAAGACTACATGTATTAGGTTTGGTCTGGTTAGAGTCGTATTTCGTCCATTTACCTTGGATTGTGAATCTTGATATTAAAGTCTGATAACTGTAGAGAATAGATTTGAGCTCATTCTGGATATTTGCTAACTTGAGGCTGAGGTGTTGCAGATTTTTGGTGAATGATATGAAAATGATAGCACTGCCATTGAAAGAGAGGTTACTTGAAGAGTGAGTTGAAAGGAATAGGGTCATTTGCATGTAAGGTGTATTAATGTAAGTTGCTGTTGCGGGGCTTGTTTTGACCGATTATAAATAAGTCTGGTCCGCATCTTTTCCAATCACATGGGATTGAGACAAAAAAGGATGGATTTGAGGTAGTGAAAATTTAATCCTTCTTGCTTCATTTTTTAGTTTTATCAAATATCTTAATTGTATTCAATGTTTAATGATTTAACATTCTTTTACAAACATTAAAACTCAAAATCCCTATATGGGAGAAAATATTGAACAATTAACATGTTCAAAAGTATACATGTAATGTGGATGTCAAGTAATGAATGGGATAAAATAAAGCGAATTATAGGATAGGCGTAAAGGGGAAAACAAAGGGAGATGTTGGGACAAACTACAAAGTAATACGAAAACGATAGAGAGGAGCAAAATCAGAACGAACAGAATACACATATTTAACGAGGTTTGGCTAGTCTGACCTACGTTCTCGAGTGAGGGAAAAGTAATCTACTATTCACAACGATTGTGATGTTGCATGATGGTGGAGAAACTATCAAACCTTAAACCCAAGTGCACCCCTAATCTCAAACAAAAGGCGGCAACCTTATTTCTCTTGGAGATGTCACAAAACTGAAACGATACTCTCTCTCTCTCTCATTGGCTTTCCTTCCAGCTCGATAAGTAATACGGATATAGGTCACATAATTCATGGCACATATTACAGGAGAACTAGTCCAGGTTCTTGGACATGTGAAGCGCATTACTGTGAGTGCCTCAGTTAGGATGATGGACTAAATTGTAGTTAATTAATCGACAAAAATTTTGAGATAGGTTTAAACAAACATGTAAGGACGGCATGTGATTTAATGGAGAAGACGGTTCTTTACAGACTTGAAAGGAACAAAAGAATCTATTGGACTAACCCTAAAAGCTTATATGGTGGCTTAGATGGGCGTGCTCAGTTTAGTTACTCTCACCATTACCTTCTAGTACCAGGAAGACGGTCATTTTATTGCTTGTGGTAAGCTTGTATCAATTATCTTGGGGAAGGATCTCTTTAATGCTTTACCTGGAACTCGCAACAATTATTAGTTAGAACTAATATTTGATGTGATGGTCCACCAGACATTTAGTACCGCATTTCTATAATATTTCCTTATATCGATTGGTGTACGAATTTATATATTATGAGTTGTAGTAGCAGTTCAAATGACTGACGGCATGATTAGAACATATGATTCATTCTAATACAGCAGGTGAAGGTTCTATTATTTTTTTGGTTTTAACACTAAACCTTTGACTACTGTTTACATGATCTAAAGCATTACAAGTCATTTGATTATATATGCTTTTTTGTCTTGAAGTTCAAAAAGCATATCCTAATAGAAACAAGAAAGGAATAGTGATTGGTATCTGATCCCAGATTTCTGGAAGCTGGTTCTTATCTGCTGTTAAGCTTTTGGTTTGATAGAAAACTTTGGTATTATATTGTTGCACTGTAACTGCAGTAGACTACCGAAGCTAATGTAAGATATTTTCTTTCTGTAGCTAAATTTGTCTGCAACTCAACTATAGTAATTCTGAAGGACATCCATTGCTGCTAAACTATAGGCCAACCCTTTTTTGGAATATAGATATGTGTAGCTTTCAAAAGATTGTCTATTCTAAAGCATAATCCCAACTTAAGATCTCCTGCTCACTTGATTCTGGACTGTGAAGAGACACTTGCATGACTCTATGATTGATCATTTATAGTTGCGAATCTTTTCTAGAAACACTTTTAAATCGTAAGTTCAATCACCTATGCCATGAGTGCCTTCCTATTTTTCTTTTTGATCTTCTCGTTTCAACAATCTGGGGGCTATAGATCATGTGAGACTGAATCTAAGATGTTGAATATTTTGATGCATGACCAAAGGCGTTGATTTATACTTTAAAGTTGCAACCATTCATATATAAAGGGGTGTTAGTTATAAGTTATTTGAAAATATAATTCTGGAATTTGATAGTTCTCGTTAGTTTATGGTCATTTAAAATTAGAATTTGCTTAATAGTGTAAGTGTAAACAAGCCTTTTAAGAATTTGAATTTTAGAATTCATCATTAAACTTGGAGTATAAAAATGAAAATACTAATCAATTTTTAAATCCCTGTGTCCTTAGGTTTTTCTAAAATGCTATAATATACATAATAAATCAAAATTTAGATAAACCGTCGCACCGAGCATCATTACCATCAGCTGCCGCCACCATTAACCGAACATCAACCACCTCCACCGTCGTGGCCGACCGATTGCCCCCTCCGCCGTCTCCGTTGTTGTCGATCGTCGCCCGTCGCCACCATTGCTGTTCCCAATCCCCGCCGCCTGCCGTCCGCCGCCGTCCTCTATCACTGTCCTCGATCGCCGTCTCCAACCACAGGCCGACCATTCTCGCCTCTCGCCGCCGTTTCCATCCTCGCCTCCGACCGCCGGCTGATCATACTCGTCGTCGCCACCCATCGCTGCCGTCCTTGATCACAGCCACCATCGCGGCCTCCGACCGTTGGCCGACCATCCTCTTCGTCGGCCGCTGTCGTCGATGCCCCTAGTCACCATCGTTGGCTGACCATTCTCGTCATCGGCCACCGTCGCCGGCATTCCCGATAGCTGTCACTGGCCGACCATCCTCGGTGCCGGCCGCCGCCAGCTGCTGTCCTCGATCCCTGCCTCCTATCTTCGGCCAACCATCCCCGTCGCCAGTCGCCGCCGCCGCAGTTCTCGATTGCCGCCGCCATCGTCAGCTTCGATCGCCGGCCGACCATCCTCATCCGTCACGGCCACTGGTCATCCATTGTCGTCGATCAGTGTCCATCAAACCGCTGTCAGTTCAGTACAGTTACCGTTCACTATTAAATGTATTGTCCTAAATTATATATGGATTTTGAAATCAAATAAGTGGTATTTTGATTAAAAAAAGAATTTTATCAAAATTATAGATGGTTTCAAATTCTGGATTCTAAAAGTACATGGGACCAACATCCCCTAAGAGATTGAAGAGTGGAAGAAGATGAGAATTGTGACGAACTTGGTCATGCTACAAACACAAAGTGAAAGATGTTGAAGAATGTGATACTGGGATTAACCTAAGTGGTCTATGTTTAGACGGGGGGAAAAGACCATCACACATTGAGACAAGTATACTTCACAATCTACAGAAAGAGATCCAGCTAAGAGATGAAGCCTGCAAAACGTATCAAATACATAATATAACTGGGAAATCTAAGAAACTGCTCATTCAAAGACTATCCAAGAGTATTAATAGGAATATCACAATGGTCTGAAATCCACCAACTGAAGGCCATGCCCCTTTGTTTCCTTATTGACTGTAGTATATATTTCTCTCTTGAATTAAACTAAGTGTAGCAGTCCTGTATATGAAGAAATATAGATTTAGACCTCAGCAAGAAAAGAATTATGCTGAATATTGAAGCCAAAATTGTCACCCCAAAAAAATCCTTAGAAGATAGAAGGAATCCATCTGATCAAATTGGGATCTCGCTAGTGATTTGCCATGTAAAATATGAACATGCTTCATGTATGAACATACAGGGTCGCGGACGAAGATATTTTCAAGATCATGACCATATCCTTTTTGCATTTGTCTTTCGAATCTAATAAACTTGTTTAAAGAATGTGGCTAATAGAACTCAAATATACCGTAGCCAATTTGTTGTGGTCATCCGTAAAGAGGCCGTTTATGGTTTGTTTAAACTGGATGGGGCTCACACCCCTGTATCTTCGGTAATGGAGAGCAAACCCATTAAATCCTTAAAGAATTTGTCAAGAATTAAATGCGTGAGGCCTATAACATAAAACAAACCAACAAAATAAATAAATGCAGAGTACCATGGGGCAAGGAAGAATGGCATCTCTCTGTCAAGGAAAATTCGCGATATCTTTCTCTTGTGCCATGTCAGCGGCACGCATTTGCAACAGCCAAAAGAATTTGAGAAGAAAAAAAACCTAATTAAACACTCTCCCCTCACACTCGAGAAACGCGTGACTAGAAATTACTACTTAGGTTTACAAACGTTGCTCTCAGTTTTACTTGTTGTGGAACGAATCTTTGTACTCTTCAGTTTTGTGTTTGTTTTGGGAGTACGCATGGGACCTTCAGCTTTGCTATGATATTCAACAAGAGGAAGTACTTGGTAACTCTGCTATAGTTGTACCTATTTTACCATACATTATGTATTTACTAGTTTTGAAATCTCATGGTCTCATACAACATGGAAATTTCTTAGTTTGCACCAGACATAGTGTGATTATGCTGCAACTTGTCTGTTTGGTTAGACCTTGTCGGCCAACCGAAAAAAACTAGTTCGATGTGTAATCTGTTAACTTATATCATATGCTCAAAACATATATCCGCTTAAATTTTTGTTGGAAGGCGTACATCTTATTTTCCAAAGTGGCTGTTACGTTTTCGAAATTCTTACAGATTAAGGATAGAAGTTAGACGTCGGGAGATGGCATCTTATTTTTCATATTAGGGATTACTCAGTTAAATTTTAGCTCATTTATTTAAAGTATTTATTATCTCTACTATTATTACAAGAAATCTAGAGAAAGCATTTGCCATTTTGTCCTTTTATATGTAAAATTTTCAAATGTTCATAACATTTTACGGTGTATTCTACATGATTAACTATCAATCTAGCAGAGTCCGTATGGGGTATCGGATTGGTCATTGGCTATAAAAGTGTGGTAAATTTGGAATTTGTACTGCTAGCAAATTCCAACCGGTAGCTTATGAAATCTACCAGATTGGAAATCAGGTTTGCTTATAAAAACTTTCAATTTTAAAAGGAGTTCAAGATAAGCCTCTGAGCCCTTGTCCTCAAAGAAAACGTTGAGCCTGCTTTGTATTTTCTGCCTCTTGGCCCGTTTATGCCACGTCACCATCCATATCATGCATTTTTCAAAGTCCAAACTTCACCGTTTCAACTTTTTGGTCTTATTCCAATTTTTTTTCCTCCTCAACTTTTCCCTTTTTGTACATTTCTTTTGAGCATATTTTAAGTAACTAGGAATAAAACTTTCTGTGGCATTTTTAGAAAATCAGATTAAATTTCACCAAATATCGATGTAAGCATTTTTAAGATAAATATATACTTTTTTATTTTTGTAACGTTCAATTCATATGTGATGATAAAAGATGTGGTATTTATTTGCAAAACTTTTTAAATCCAAACATTTGTAGTATTTATTAACACTATACTGTATTTATGATATATATTTTCTACACGATGGAAAAAAGATGAAAGTTCATGGTATTTGTTTGCCATAATTAAATTTCATGGTTAATAAACAATGATCCATGGTATTTATTTGAAAACCCTTGAAAGTTCATGGTATTTATCTGAAAAAACTTTTTTAAATGGTTAATAAACAATGTTCCATGGATTGCCATAATTGCTCTTAAGAATTGGACACAACCACAAGTTTAATAACATTACTCAAATCTCCACAACACTTAATATAAAGGGTAAAATGGGCATTCAAAAGTTTTGCCCATAACTAAATTTATATGTTTATCCATACCACCAAACCATATTCTCCAAAATATCAATATGGTGCAAATTTGATGCAAAAGAGAATAGTCAAAGTTAAGGGGCAAAATAGGAAAATCTTAAAGTTTCACACCTTCACTCCACTTTCGTATAAAGATATAAGACAAAGAAAGATTGCATAATGCTCACTTCGATTTGGTGATAGAGTGAAGGGTGAAGCTTATAAAGCAACTTCAATATACCACAACCACAACCACAACCGAGCTTTAAAAACGCTATCTTCATGAATTGACAATGTTGAATGTTAGATTCATCAACTCGTTTAAGGCATAAGTGGATTGAATAACCTTATAATGACATCGCACTGAACTGGCCCAAAATGAACTGAATATGACGTTTGTTGATGAAAGTACCCTGCTGAGAATACTCTCCAAAGGCCTTCATAGAGTTTTTAAAGTTTGATGATACCGTCTCAAAAACCCTGAAAGTTGGAAAGTGAATTTATCATAGAATAAAACCATAGATCAATTGTAATTTCATCCCAGTGCTAAACGGGAGAGCTGGATCATTTATGGTATCTGTATATTTTTAAATCCTTGATATTGTCGTGGTTTAATATAAAATTAATGATATTTTAATAATTTTCATACATTTGTCAAGAAAAGGTTGAAATTTTTAAGATAGTTTATCGGACGACGGTTGTAAAATCATTTGGCTTGGGGGAAATGAAGTCAAAACTTAAAACTTTTAACAAATTTTTAGAATATGTTTCTCATCAAAGAAATATAGTTGAGAGAACTGTCGGGTATAACAGATACAAGGCATCCAGGTAGGAGTGATATAATGATGACTTGCAATATTTTTTTCTTTTGATTACCACGGTTATGGCTGGTAAATTATAGAAGTTGTGGCAAAAAAAATTCTCCACTGTTGTAAGTAGAATTAAAAGGTTCCATGTGACTCTTGCTCAACTTTTCAAAATAAAACTCCATAAAATAAGAGAACCTTCCGATTTCCTCAAATAGTCCACATCATTCAAAAGCGTTTTTCTCTCGATGACTGATTGATAATGTCACGTCCCGCGTCCCAAAATACGGGATACGAGGAGTGACAAGGCCAGCCATGCTCCTACGGTCAGGGAATAGTCCCGCCGTAATCACACTTCAGCTTCTAGCATTACATGGTAGTCAGTAAACAGTACAAGAGTAAAGGAAAATCACAGTTCATAACTTTATTATATTGCAATTTAAAAGAGTTCGAGGTACATTTATTTCACAGAATAAACAACCAACCAATAAAACAAACGCTGAAATCAAAGAAAATAGCGCTGGTGATGCAGTCTAGATCTCCGCAATCTCGAAGGATAAGTCCTGCTCCTGGGCTGGATCCACTTCGTTCTCTGAGCATGCACACTCAGGTCGTCAGGGCGACACGTATGACAATAAATATATATAATGGGCGTGCGGTATTATTAAACATGAGGAATACAATGAATTGCAGAACATGTGTATAATAACATCAACTGAATATGAATAGTGCACTATGAGTATCATGTCGGTGAACTAAGCAATGCATATGTCACTACTTAACGGTCACTAAGTCAATGAAATCAAATGGTAGAGAGGATACTCGTGTTTAACAAGAGTCTCGTGCATACCCGAGACTACGGTCCACTGTGCCCGGGACATAACCCTGTCAGCCGTGCCGCCAGGCCCACGATCTAAAATATGTATATGTATATATATAAATATCATTGATAGCGAATGATCATCCTCTAAATCACTGTACCTCGCTAAATACGATATCAATTCCACCTTGATTTCCCCATTCCCCAGGTTATAGTATGCATTCATGTATTGAATAGGTTGTGGACAAATACGTATCACTGTCGCTTTCAATCATTTTTCCACTTATCAATATCACTGTCGTATTTGCCACAACATAATCACTAACATTAATATATCGACAATGCAGATGATCACTATGCAGCAGGTATAACTCAAGCATGAAAATATGCAGAAATGCACTGAACAGGTATTCATTATTCTATAACGACCAATACCATATAACTTGTAAAATTTACGCTAAATCATACACATAGAATAGACCAAAATAATATAAAGGACGTATGAAGCACACTTGATTATCTAAACAGTAAAATTTATTTCAGGTCCATCGGAGTTCAGGTTAGGGAATTATCATCATTTGAAGGCAGCGATCGATTTCTAGGATTCCAGTTTCAGAACTGGAAGCCCAACTTCGCACGCATTTTACTAGCGATTATGTTCAGATTCAGGTATTGCTATAGTTGAATAAAATCTAGTTCTGCCAGTTAAGTTTCCAACGCACCAAACGGATTATCAATCGCACCTCTACGTCAGAAGTTATGTTCAGATTAATGTGACAATCTAATGAACATTTCTGCAGAAACTGCAGAACACAATGACATTCCAAAATAAAATCTAAATATCAAACGACCGTAAAATTGCACGGAACCAATTTCAGAGGTTAGATAATTAAGTTGTCTACGCGACCATAGGGGGCTCCACGCATTTCCAGTTTTATACAGGTAGGTACTGGTGCTTAAAACTCAGGTTCCCCCGTAGAATGCCACCCCGGACTGCAGTCCAGAATTTCGTTCCTCCTCACTTTTTCAGGGTCATGAAATTGCATTATTCCAAAACTAATTATATGGGGTTATAGATTATCTAGTTAGGTTCGATACGGGTCCTGGAACACCATGATTAAGTTTATATCTAATTAACTACTAATTTTACAACGCGATGGGTACGGTGGCTTTCAGATTTGACGTAACCAATAGAGAGGTCATTTTACATTCGATGCCTTAACGATTTGATGCCGATTTCTTATACGTCACTCGTTAACATCAACCGAAACTTCTAATAATAAAACTTAGGGATTTTAATAGGGTAAACGCATCGAGCACTCGGTATGTGTACGGGGATACTATCTATTTGTACATACACACATCATACATAATACCCATTTAAACCGTTAAACTACATTTCCTAACTACTTAAGTACGTATCATGAATTGAACAAGTGAAGGAGGTTCACTTGCCAGATACGACGGCGGACGACGGCGGACGGCGCGACACGGGCACGATCACTGCACGATGCACGCTCGACTTGGCTAGATCGGCGTACTTGGGCTGAGCACTGGCGTGGAGGCGGACTCAGCAGGGGTTTCCAGCGATTCCGTTGAAGCGCTCGGATGCAGAGGGCCTGCCGGCGGTGAGCTCAGGCAGCTCTGGGGATTGGAGCTGGTGAATCAGGGAGCTCCGACTCGGGTGCAGGGGCCTGAGCTCGGGGTTGGTGCTCGGAGATGGTGAGCAGGGGAGGATCCTGGAGATGGTCGGCGAGGTGGAGCGGGAGGTGGCTGCTGTCGGTGGCGTCGCGACGACGGAGGAAACAGTGGTAGCAAGTGCTCAACGTTGTGCAGGAGGGGCTCGGCTTGTGCTTGATGATGATGCGGAGGCTCAGTAGGACGGAGGAGGGGTTTGGCTCGAAGGAGGTGACGGCGACATGTTCGGCGAGGTGATGAGTGAGCCGGCGGTGGTCGGAGGAGAAGAAGATGGTGGAAATTGAGGTGTTCGGTTGTGGGTTTTGGAGTTCTGTTGTGAAAGGTGAGGTAGTGGTGTGGTGATTGAGGCTAGTGGAGAGGAGAGAGAGCTCGACGGTGGTGAGGTCGGCGGTGCATACGGTGAGATCGGTGGGTTTTGGGAAGAGGAGGAGGGAGAGTGAGTGAAGCAGAGAGGGAGACGGTGAGAGAGGGAGTGAGTTAGAGAGGGTGAAACAGAGAAAGGGGTCGTCGTGGGTTTTGGGCGAGGATTCGTGGCCGTTGCGGTGTGGGTGCGATCGTAGCGGGTGTGGACGGGTCTCGCGATGGCGACGTGAGAAGCGGGGAGACGTGGGGGAGAGCCGTTGGGGACTTGGAGCTGTTGGGGATGACGCGAGGGACGCGGTCATCGTGGGGCGAGCGCGGGTCATGGGGAGATGGGCGTAAGAAGCGGGGGGCGTTGGAGAAGAATGAGCGGGAAAAGAGAACGAGCGAGGGAAGAAGATGGTGAGGGGGAAGCGGGTCGGGTCGGGTATGGGTCGGGTCGTGTAGAATAGGATTTGGGTTTAGTTTTAGGATTAATTAAATAAAATAATAAAATATGTATGAAAATAAAATATATTTGGATTAAAATCTGGAAAAAAATATGGAAAATTATACTCAGAACTGGGGATTTACATCATACCCTTCTTACAAAAATTTCATCCTCGAAATTAAAACAAAACAACGGAACACGCTATATGAACAGATGCGGAAAACGTGCACGGATGTCCTCCTCGCGTTCCCAGGTAGACTCTCCTGGCGAACGACCACCCCAAGAAACTCGAACCAGGGGAATGACTCTGTTCTTCAGCACTTTATCCTGACGATCGAGAATGGTGGTAGGCTGCTCCTCGTAGGACAGATCAGTGCCCAAAGTTAACTCCGAATGATCCAGAATATGCTTGTCGTCCTGAACATAGCGCCTCAACTGAGAAACATGAATTGTGTTGTGCACACCAGCTAACAATGGAGGTAAGGCAAGCCGATAGGCCACCTCTCCCACTCGCTCTAGCACCTCAAAAGGTCCGATGAATCATGGACTGAGTTTCCCGTGACCTCCAAACCTGATAACACCGCGGGTAGGAGAAATATTCAGAAACACATGATCTCCAACCTCGAATTCTAGCGCTCTCCTGCTGATATCCGCCCAGCTCTTCTATCAGTCCTGAGCCGTCTTAATGCGATCTATGAGAGAATACTGCACCTGTAACTGCTAGAATTGCCTGATTGCACTCGGTGTAACAAGCTCTAGTTTGAGCTTCTGAAAATCCTCAATGATGCTCTTCTGACTGGTCAACATCATGACCGCTGGCTTGCGACTGAGGGCGTCTGGTACGACATTTACCTTCCTCGGATGGTACTGTAAGTCCAAGTCGTAGTCCGCCATTAATTCTAGCCACCGGCGTTGCCTCATATTCAGTTCTCTCTGAGTGAACATGTACTTCAGACTCTTGTGATCCGTGTACACTTCCACCTTTTCGCCCAACAAGTAATGTCTCCAGATCTTCAGTGCGAAAACTACTGCGGCTAACTCCAAGTCGTGGGTAGTTCCTCTCGTGATTCTTCAGCTGGCGTGAGGCATAAGCAACTACCCGACCGTATTGCATCAGGACGCAGCCTAAGCCTTTCCCCGAAGCATCGCTATATATCACCAACCCACCTAAATTATCTGGCACTGTAAGGATAGGCGCCGTGGTCAATTTCTGCTTCAGTACCTCAAAAGCCCGAGTACACTCCTCCATCCATACGTACGGTACTTCCTTCCGCGTCAGCTTCGTCAAGGGTTCAGCGACTCGTGCAAAGTCCTGAACGAACCGCCGATAATATCCTGCCAATCCCAGGAAGCTTATGATCTCGGCCACTGACTTCGGAGTCGGCCAATCTCTAACAGATTCTATCTTCGCTGGGTCCACTGAGATGCCTTCGCCCGAAACAACGTGTCCCAAGAACTGCACTTTGTCGAGCCAGAACTCACACTTGCTCGATTTTGCATATAGCTTCTCTTCCCGAAGAATTTGTAATACTGTCCGCAGGTGTTCGGCATGCTCCTCCTGGGTCTTAGAGTATACTAGTATATCGTCGATGAATACAACGACAAACGTGTCCAAGTACTTCACAAATACTCTATTCATCAAATCCATAAATATAGCTGGAGCATTGGTAACACCGAACGACATCACAAGAAACTCATAATGCCCGTATCGTGTCCTGAAAGCCGTCTTGCATATATATATTCAGCCGTTACTATGATCTAGTGATAGCCCGAACGAAGATCCAGCTTCGAAAATACCTTGGCCCCACCCAACTGATCAAATAAATCGTCGATACGCGGAATGGGGTATTTGTTCTTTATCGTAACCCTGTTCAGCTCCCGGTAATGTATACACATCAGTAGCGATCCGTCCTTTTTCTTCACCAACAAGACTGGTGCACCCCACGGTGAAAAGCTTGGGCGAATAAATCCCTTCTCCAGGAGTTCTCCAATTTGTTTCTTCAACTCTGCCAACTCAACTGGCGCCATCCTGTAAGGAGCTTTGGAAACTGGCGCCGTTCCTGGAATCAAGTCGATAGAGAATTCCAAGACGCGGGGAGGTGGTAGACCTGGTAAATCTTCAGGGAACACATCAAAAAAATCCCGAACAATCTCTGGGGCTGGACTCTCATCAATCTCGATAGCTGTCAACGCTTTTGGCTTGGCTCTAAATTTGGCTGGCTCCAAAGACTCGCTCCCGCCTTCGAAAACAAACTCAGGGTAATTGGGAATGCGGAAAGTCACCTTCCTTGCTCGGCAATCAATAATTGCATGGAATGTACTCATCCAATCCATCCCGAGAATCCCATCATAACTGCATGTCCCGATTAAAAGGAAATTCGCATAGAATTCCCTGCCGCATACTACCACCGGACATAAGCTACACTCTTGATCGGACACAATAATACCGTTACCCGTATGTATCTCCCAATCCTTGGTCAACGGCTCGTGAGGTATAGAGTGTGTGTCAACAAACCGCGTGGAAATAAAACAATGCGAAGCACCCGAATCGAAAAGAACTCTGGCTGGTACAGAATAAACAAGGATGGTACCTGTAACTACATCTCCAGAAGCCTCTGCCTGCTCGGCGGATAAGGTGAAAGCCCGTCCCTGATTTCGACCTGTACCAGTCTGCCTCTGATCGAAGGACCGCTGCTGGGGCACCCGAAGTGGACCCCTCTGAGCTGAAGTGCCATACGACGGTTGTAGTTGCTCGAACCCTCCCTGTAGCTCAGATCTCTGGGGACACCTGCCGACCCTATGCTCCCTGGATCCGCAAATCAGACACTGCCCCTTAGCTCTGCGGCAATCTCTCTGCATGTGTCCCGGCCTCTGACAATAATCGCAAAATAGGGCCCTTCGCTGCGGCTGCTGAGGTGAAAAGGTACGCTTCATCTGTGTGACACATGGCCTGTGAACTGGGATGGCTCCACGGGGCGGAATGGTAGGCCGTGCCGGAACTACGTGGGGTCTCCTGTCCATCGATCGTTGGATCTTGGCCTTCTCTGCCAACCTTTCCTGTACTCGGGCAGCATTCAAAACTTGGGCAAAGGTTGGTAGGTCGAGAGACGCAATGAGTTGTTGCAGTTCAATATCGAGCCCTTGCTGGAAACGTCTTGCCTTGGTGGATTCGGTGGCTACCATGTACGGTGCTAAGCGACTCAGCCGATTGAACTCTACGGCGTAGACATCCACTTAGCGTCCATTTTGCTTCAACATAATAAACTTTCCTCCATCTCGGCCTTGGCAGTAGCCGAAAAATAATGATCCAGGAAGCATGTGAAGAACGTGTCCCATCTAATAGGTTTCTCTAGTCGGCTCTCCTCTACGGACCACCACGTACGAGCCTCGCCCTCTATTTGAATCTTCACTATGCTCACTCTGTTGTCGTCAGGAATTCGAGCGGCAGTCAGGAGGTTCTTTACGTTGATGAGCCATTGTTCGGCCTCAAGTGGACTTGCCGATGCTGTGAACACTGCTGGGTGAAGCCTCCTGAAATCTGAAATGGCACCAACCCTAGCTTGTGTGTCATGCCCCGCTTCCCAAAATACGGAATACGAGGGGTTGACAAGGCCAGCCATGCTCCTACGGTCAAGGAAATGTCCTGCCGTAGTCACACTTCGGCTTCTAGCTTTACGTGGTAAACAGTAAACAATGCGCAGGTAATGAGAAATGCAGTAACTGAAACAAAACAATACAAAGAACTGACCTGATGGAAATCAAAAGGGTATAACTCTGGATAGCTAATCAAGATGTCCGTGATGTACGTCTGGTCCTGGTACCGGCTAGATCTACTCCTCACTCTGAGCATGCATACTCAGGTCGTCAGAGCGACACGATAGCAATATATATGTATAGGTGCAAGTGGTAACTCGTAGAGTAATAATGGATGTATAACAGTAAACCAATACAGTGAAGATATGATCATGGAGTAACCAATGCAGTGTCTAATAGATCAGGTGAACAATAAAGCAATAAAATAGTATGCCAGGTATGTCAACACAGTAAATAATGTATATCAATGCCATTATCCCTATCAGTCTCTAAGTCTCACTGTACAGGTCACTAAGTGTAACGTTTTGAAAATCGTTTCGGTGAAATTTCGAAAAAAATCGGTAAAATAAGGGGGTTTTCAGTAAAAAGTCAAAATACAAATATCTTATTATAAAAATTAAATATACATATTCTAGCTATGTAATTGCTATTATTTGGTGTTTATTGAGCCGCTGGTGAAATTTCAAATTTTCTGAAAAAAATATTATTTTATTATTATTTTAAGCCGTCACTAATACATTTAATTAGGGAAAATTACAAATTGGAATGAGTTGAAACAAATTTTGTGCATCATAAAACATTAAATAAAATTTTATCATGTGGTTTTTGGAACGAAATCATTTGCCAAAACGGTTTAGAAATTATTGAAGAAAAAAGGCTTTTTTTTAGCGTAAATGGATGTTTGGGGTATTGTATTTATCATTTTTCATCACCCCACACCCATACCCACACCCACACACCCCCATTCACTTCTCCCCTTGGCTGAATTCAGCAGCCCCCATCTTTTTCCCCACTTGAATTTCAAAGGAAAAGAAATGAAAGAAAAGAAAAGAAAATGGAGAAATGAGATGGACCTTTGACCTTGAATTGACTTTGACTTCTCCCCCCACTTTCTCTACCTCCCTCTCTCTCCTCTCCCCCTCCCATTCCAGCCGACCCCCCCTCTCCTACTGCAGCAACAGCCCCCCCCCCCATTTCCCTTCTCTTTTCTCTTCAAAACTTCATCAAAAATTGCCCCAAAATCCATCAAAAAAATCCCAAAACCCAAATCCGACTCCTACCCATTTTAGCTTAGCCCGTATAGCATGGATCTTTGTGAAAAGAGAGAATTTTGGGAGGCCATGGATGCTTGTGGATCTTCAAATGTTTTTGGGTATAATTCTAAAACATTTTTGCTTAATTTGTTACTAATTTCTTAAAGCTAATTTAATTAAGTGTTAATTTGGTTTATGTGAGTTTAATTGCATGATTAAAGATTTCAAGTTAGGGTTTGTTGTGGAAATGAGTTGTGTTTGATTGTGTATGGTTTAGTGAGGTGGATTAACATATTTAGTTTTGTAGAAAACTAATCTAGTTGTTAATTACAAGTTGTTACTTGAAAAATGTCCAAATTAAGCTTTTTGTTGCAAACTAGTTTTTTTGATTTAATTCGAAATATGAGATTAAAAATATGGTTAGGGTTTTTATCATATTATTAACTTTATTAAGTGTAGTTTAACACTTTAGTTCATGGAAATCCAACCTAAATTGTAGTTTGTGCATTTTTGCTATGAAATTGTTAAAAAGGGTATTTTGTAAACTAGAATATTAGGGTTTTTGGAATTTAATGAGATTAAATTCCGGAAATTGTTTCTATGACTTATTTAAGATATTTAATAAGTATATTGGCCGCTACATTCATTTAAACATCATGTTTTGTACAAAAACGGCGAATTGTGCTTGCTCGATTTTCGGAAAAATGACTTTTTAAGTGAAATTGGGGTTTTTGTGAGTTTTAACTTAGTTCATATTAAAATTAGTGTTCGTGAATGTGCAAATGAGTGTGATTGGATTTTTCTCGGTGGTTTGACGTTTGTACATCGACATCGAGGGTTGGTTTGACTATTCTTGCATGCGTAGGCGATGGGTTTGGACCTATGCGTGATACGCGTGCCGATTTGATTTTCGTATGCCGTTTCGATTTCGAATTTAGTTTTAATGCGATATGGTGCATTATGATATGTAGGTACCCCCATGTGGACTTCGAGACGACAAGCAAGCGCGTGGCGACATCGGCACCGGCTAGCGAGGACCAGGTGAGTAGATTTATATCTACGGGGAGAAGTCGGGTGGATGGCATATAGCACCCCCGCAGTCCGTGGTGATGTATACGGATGCGTATACACACCAACAATTTATGATATGTTGTTAGGATTTATTATTGATGATTTTAGATGGATATTGGTGTTGGATTGGTGCATGGTTACGAAACCTTAGGTAGTGGGTGCACTACACTTACACATACATACATATACATACTTGCATACATTCCTTATTTCATATGTGCGTGTATGGGAATATATATTTATGTGTTCACATGGGTATGGGACTATGTGTTCATTTACTGGATTTGAGGATAGTATTTGGAATTTGAGATGAGTCGATGAGATTGGGCTTGAGGCCAGGAGATCGGTGATGTGATTTGGTTCGTATTGAGATACGACATGATGTTTTAGCGGGTCTTCTGACGTAGTAATTCTTACACCCGCATGCATACATAGATGGCATCAATATTGTACTAGACGTAGGACATTATTCCGGATCATGATATTTGATAAAGAAGATACCAAATGAATAGTGTGATTGATGTGACTTTGACCCGTACCCAGATTTGGGGATGCCGTACGACGGATTTACGTACGAGCTATATATTGATGATTGATCCGCACTCTTGACTTGGGATGTCTGATTATAGATATGGTATCGGATATGATATTATTGAGGCGGGATCACCGACTAATATATATACAGGTATGTATATACATCGACTCAGATGTTAGGCGGTTTCCTTACCTGTAGTCCAGCTGGTTAGCTTAGCCCTTTAGTTTAGTTTAGTTTTTAGATTAGATTCGATTCTTACCTATTTCAAAAACTAACGAATCGTGGGTATTTTAAAAGACAGCCCAAGGGATCCTACGGAGATTTCAAAAGACGTAACTTTTCATAAAAACACCGTAGCCCCTATTTTCAAAACCCCATGATTCGTGTTATTTCAAAAGGCACCATTTGTAGGACTTATATTAGATTAATGCAGATTAGTTATAGTTGCGTCTAGTTTTCAGCTTCTGCTCATTATTGTGGTTCGCTTCGCATCGCATGCTTATATTATGTTTCGTACTACATTATTGATATCATGCTGTTAGGACACCAACACCATTACCGATGATGCGTATGTACCACGTACACTTACTTGCCGGCTCACACACATCTTCATCGGTAATTGTCATGACACGTATACTTTAGAAATACTATTGCATTGACATAGGTTGTTAGCTAATAATTTAGACATGATATTAGTGTACTCGCCTTATATGCTAGATTAGACATTGTAGATATTACTTGTTACTTCATGCATGTTAATATTCATGGTTATGCCGCATTCATGGATTTTTATGCCGATATGCACTGTTTACATGCTATTGAGGATTGGATTCGGATTTCTATGAGATTTTCTGGTTTTGGGGGAAAACCGCAAAACTTATATAAGCTTCTTTCTCTCTTTAAAATAAAAAGTGCGGTTTTCCCATGCTGTATGAGTCGTCCACCATGAGTTTGCTGATGGATTTCGAGACCCGATTCGAGGAGGCGGATGAACCGTTTCGGGTACATGGTGGACCCGGTAAGGTACCCCGGGGCAAGAAGCGCGTGATGATGACGATGTGAGCCTGGCAGGGGAGCACTACCTACCGGTGATTTTACCCGACGCGTCGGATATCCGGAGGATACCGTCGTGGTCTTAAGATGGATGGTAGGGGCCGGTCTGGACTGACGGCGTCCTAGATATTGTGATTGAGACATTGAGATTTCGAGATATTGAGGTACAGAGACTGTGATACAGAGATATCGAGATATTGGGATTACGTTTTGTGCCGATGCTAGGCACTGTTTTATGCTGATTTCATTATGATACCTCATTTTAAAAACACAAAGGAAATCTCACTAAATTATGGAAACAGTTCTTCATTTACATGTATTCTGTTTTCATGCATTCATACCTCATTCATATGATATATTACTACCCTTGGGCACTGACACGGGTACATGAGATTACACTCGGGTTAGATATTTACCCTAGCCTTGTTATAGGCTGCTGCTTATATATATTTGAGGATGTATATTGATCGTATGACCTAGAATTGCGTCATACATGCGATTTCTATTCGTAGATGTTTTTCTATTCACGAGTTGGCAACTCACCCCCGCTGTGCCCCAGTTTCTTGCAGGTTTTGCCGTACAGGTTTAATTACGGCTTTGCGGGCTCAGTTTCATTCGGGTGACTTGCTAGTAGGTGGGTTTTTCTTGTATCGTACCCATCATATTACCTTGTATAATATTATTCCGTTGTATCTAGTAAATTCCATCAACCAAACATGCATTTATTTTGAGATAGAGACCAGTGATGTTATTCCTTCGACCTTAGAGTCGCGCGTTATTTTTCTGCGGTTTTCTTGTGGATTTGAGTTTCCTTTTGAATTTTGATCCTCGCCGTTGGCGTTGTATATTATATTGCTTGTGTAGTTGTGACCGTCGATTGACGAGGAGCTAGCTCCCGCTTGGAGATGCCTTTTTATTGATTTCGTATACTATTCATGTTGTATCCCGTTTGGGAGCCAGTATTTACAAAGGAGACTCTGCCGAAATTTTTAGTAAATTTTGATGTTCTTAAAAACCGCATAATTCGGCTTATGCTATTAAAACTACTTGTTTTAAATTGGTTTTCCTTCACTCTACTTCTTTTCTTGGTTTGGATTTCTGGGTTTTCGGTTTACTTAGATTACGTACGCCTCGAGACGTTTCGTAGTTTAAGTGCCGGTCATGTTTCGTACTTTCGGGACGTGACACTAAGCCTATCGTCAATCCAAGTGTGAGAGTCAACCACTCGCGAGTGTCCTCCACCCAAGGGCAAGGGACCACGGGCCCAACATATAACTCACGGTAATAATCATGTACCCTGTAAATATCCATATATCTCCATATATATAAGCCGACATGGGACTCCCGAGATTCTGTTGAACTCACACTCAAACTACCCCACACCCCGTGGTCTATATCAAACGCTAACCATAACCTCAAATACCAATCGGTCTGTGACAAGTCTGCGCGAGAACTGGAGACAGGATCTCCATCAAGCACGTCCCGACTAATACCTAAGATAAATGGTAGTGTCTGGTGTCTTATCTGTGACACCCATGCAAGAGCTTCCATAAGTGTCCCATACCACTTATAGTCACACGTACATGCGTCCCACAGACGTCGACAATGCAATAGAATAATAAGGTTCACTGATTGTGTACAAGTACGTGTCACTTTCACTTATTCACTCATGCACGAACACTAACGTACCTGCCACAATCATCACTAATACCTAACACTGGGTAATGCACATGATCACTAGGTTATCAATGCAGTGACATATGTATGATATGATGAGTAAACAGTATGTAAAGCATGATTAGGATGTCATAAATCAGTATTCTACCACTTGCATAATTTATCATAAATCATACGTGTGCAGTTCAGCGAAACGATGAACGGGGATTAAATAGTATGTTTGAATATCTATCCAGAGAGTTTGGTTTCACGTCAATCAGGTTTCAGAATCACTAGTTTTGGCCATTTCATTTTAAGCGTTCACGGCTGGAAATCCGGTTTCAGAATCGGAAGTCCGTTTCGCAACGCATTTTAATCCCAGTTGGGATCAGATTTTAGCGATGCTACAGTTGAATTAAACCTAGGGTTTTCAGTAAGGTTTTCAACGCAACATACGGATTCTCAATCGCGTCTGTACGTCGGGAGTTATACACTGTTTAACACTAGTATGTCACTTCTGAATCTGTTCTGGACAGTTATACGTTCAGCTCTTTTAAATTACAGATTAAATAGCAAACGATGACGAAACAGGATGAAACTACTTGTGTTATCTAGGTAACAAATTCACCTTTAATAAACAGCAGATTTCCGCAACATATGAGTTAAGGAAACAAGGTGGTACCCATTACGGGACAGTAAGCAATAATCAGAGTCGCTCTGGACTGCAGTCCAGAGTCGCACTCCGAACCAAATATCGTCACAAATTAAGTACAGAAACTATTAGAAACTTGCATAGGGTTATAGTTTGTCGAGTCGGCTTCGATTTAAGCCCTTGAACGCATCATTCCAGTATATACATAATTTACGGTGATTTTAATAATTTTCAGATACGGGAAATTTCTAGTTTTACGGGTATACTTGGGGGTAATCGTTTTAGTCGTTAACGGTCATATTTTCCAGTGAAATTTGTACCAGGTATTGATCACTACATGGGCCAACATAAACAATCCAATTCCGTCAAATTAGGTGAGTAGTTTCATTAGGATCACACATCGAACAGGTATGGCACATAATCGATCTGAAGTTGTAAATTTGTAATCTATACAATTTAAGTTTGTAACTTGAATATATTAGCATGCAGCAAGTAAAATACTTGCCTGGAGGCGTCTTGGCGATGCACGGCAGTGGTAACGGCACGAACGCGCGATGAACGACGCGGCTAGGGTTCGCAGCCTCGGCTCGGGCTCGGGCTCTTGGATTCGACGGCTCGGTGGGTGCGACGGCGATTACTACAGTGACGATGATGATCACAGAGATAGCAAAGACAACAGCGCCGCCGATAGAGTTGTCAACGGTGGCTGTTGCAGTGATGGCAACTAAGTGTTCGACGGGGCTTGAGCTCGGCTTCGAGGAGTTCGAGAGGGATGAGGCTGCTGGCGAGGCAAAGGCTGTGACATGGGAGACGACGCTGTGGTGGGGAGCTCACCGGCGTGAGGGTGCAGGGGTGGAGCTCGGGTGCGGGTAGTGGCCGAGAGGAGGTGCAGTGGGAAGCTCGGTGGAAGGGGTTGATGACGAGGAGGCTGGGTGGTGCTGCGCCGTCGGTAGTGGAAGATGGGGTCGCCGGCGTCGAGTGCAAGTAGACGGCCGTGGTGTGAGTTATGGCGATGGGAGGTCGCGGTCGTGGACGGGAGAGTGAGCGGGAGGTAGTGTGGGAAGGGAGAAGGGAACGAGAGTGAGGGAGAGGAGGTGGGGTTGTCGCGGATGATGGAGGGAGGTTGTTGGGTCGATGGAGGTGATGATGATGGTGTCGGGGTCGCACGATGGTCGGAGGTGGAAGGCGGCCGTGGAAGGGAGCTCGGGTTAGTGAAGGTGATGGGAGTTGGAGCCGGCAGTGGTTTAGGGGTGTGGTGGGTCTCGTTGTGAGGATGGTTGCAAGGGAAGAAGTCAAGAAAGGTGAGGAGGTGAGCGGAGAGAGAGAGGAAGGCGAGGGTGGTGTCGACGGCGACGAGGCGAGCACGGCCATGGGTTCGAGAGAGGGAGCGGGGAAAGAGAAGGGAGAGGGAGTGCGGGAAAAGAGAAGGGAGTGTGTGGGTGTGTACGAGAGGAGAGATAGGGAAGACGACGGATCGCGAGGGTTGCGCGTCATGGGGTGTAACGGCACACGAGCGAGCGTGGGTGTGGGCGAAGGAAACGGATCGAGGAAATTAGTGAGCGGGAAAGAGGGAGAGACGTTGGGGAGGAGAGGGAAGAAACGGGTCGGGTTTGGGTGCTGCGGGTCGGGTGTGGGTGAGCGGCTGCTGGGGGAGTGGGCTGGGATGAGATGGGTTAGGCTGGGATTTTAAAATGAAATCATTTAATTGCGTGGGTGAGGAAAGGAGCTGGGCTGAGGAGAGACGGGCCGGGGTAAAATAGAATAAAAAGAATTATAAAAGAATGGGAAAGGGGCCGGGCTGCTGGGCTGGGAAATTGAGAAGGAATAAAGAAATGTGTTGAGGGAATTAGTGCTAGGCCGGGAGAAATAAAAGGTGATAGATTTTCTATAAGAAGGGAATGGGCTCAATTAACTTAAATTAAAATGGGAAGAATGAAATGGCTGGGCCGGAGGAATATAAAAGGTAAGGTTTGGGTTTGGGAGTAAATTTTTTTTAAAAAATAAATAAATAATTATAAATGAAATAAAAAATTTATAAGTTAAAGAGTATACGGATATTGGTATATATAAAGAAACCGGGTATTATATCATACCACCCTTACAAAAATTTCGTCCTCGAAATTTAAAAGAACGACAAGCTATAAAATAATACGCGAAAAGTTACCACATCGAACACTAATACATAGTGATTTACTTAAAACGGGTGGATAAAATTTTGAAGGTATATATATGTAAGAACAACATACAAAAAGATAGGTCTAAATAGGTATAAGGCAGGAACAACTATAAGGGCAACTACATGTATACGAGAATATAGATAACAATAACGAACAATAATCATCAAGGCGTGTTCGATAAAATCGAAACCCAAATATGTGCACATATAAGTATATCAAAAGTAGCACGGCAGAAATAATAAGTATAAGGCACAACCATTTATAATAGTAACCATAGGCACAATACCCGGAAATAAAGTAACGACAATAAAGTAGTGAAGGATTTGTCGGTAAGTTAAAACATTTTAGGATAATGTATCGATCAAATAGTTTTATAATAACTTAGAAAACCCACATAGTGAAAATAAGAAACATGGAACGAAAATATGCACGATGTAAGGTTGCGCTACCAAAAATAATGGGAAAGCTAGTAGTGAAGTACTTGAAATGCGTAAAACGGGGATAGTCAATAAAATGCACTCTTCGATAAATACAAAATAATGAAACCAAATTTCGAATAACAATGTCCCTAAATATAGTTAGGGTAACAGAGAAAAACACAAATATGTATAGGACTAGCTAGGGTAGGGATTACAATGGAGTGTGGCTCATACAAAAGGTCAGAGTGTGACGGCTTAGACTGAAGGTCAAAGAGATTGGGGTTGGGTCAGCACAGTAAGTAGGGGTGAGCAGCAAGGGACTACAAGGGAAAAGTGTATGGGGAGGATAACGGTAGATACATCATGTGAATCAAAAAAAAATCCGAAGGGTCAGCTAACTAGGAAATTTTACTATTAATTTCCCCTCTCAGAAAGATCTCAAACGAGGCATAGACGAAGAATGCAGGGTGGCCCATTCAAAAGATCAGGGTGAGGTACTGGTTAATCTAAATGAGGGTCGAATCAGCACAAGATATAGGGGTGGACAGTCAGGGGTCTCAGGAGGAAAAACGGTAAAGGGAAAAGTCAAAGCATCAAGTGAACCAGTAAAGAAAAGATTTGCGAACTCAGAAAGTTTATTTCATTCTAGAAAATTCGAAACAAAGCACCTTCGAAAAGTAACAGATGGCCCTAAACTATACACAGATTTATTTGGCCAGAGAAGACAACAGCTAAAAATCCTGTCAGTCGCGGTTGTAGAGATTCAGCAGGTTGCGGTAGGCTCGCGCGCTCAGGTAGGGGCGTCCATTTCCTTAGCACCTCGCAGGGACCGCCATTGGGAGTTCTTCCACCGCAGGGTCTTGTTCTTCTGGTCCTTCTCCCTCGGCTGGAGCTTCTTCATCGAGGTCTGCTTCCATGTGATTTTCTTCTTCTGGATTCTCCTCCATAGGATTTTCCTCCACTAGATTTTCTTCTATCGGGTCCTCCCCTCTTCGTCGGAATCGCCTATCATGTCAACCTCTGGGACGGCGGCTCATTCGTCCTCGGAATCGCTGATTCCGAAGATGACCTGGAGACCGTTGATCTCATCGTCAGAACTCATCAGCGTGCGGTCTAAGGAAACGCATGACTGTGCATCCTCATCTAGGTGCGGCGCTGCTCCAGGGTGGGCCATGGCCTGAAAGGAAAAAGTCATGATTAGACGGTGGAACACATCAAGAAAGTAGATAAGGGTACGGAGTATAGGAAAATATGCGGTGGGCAAGAACTGGAAAAATCAGAATAAAAAAATGTTGTGCTAATGAATAGTATAAATAAGGGGGAAAGCAAGAGAATGATACATATATTACGATTCAAAGTTTTTATTGCATTCAACTAAAAGTTCGACGGATACAAGATTTCAAACGAAAAGAAATATTTATAAGAGGATGACAACATTACTACTGAAAGTAGAAAACATGAAAATTCTTCTTTGACTACTAGACCGCTGCATTCTCGTCATGCGAGTTGAATCCTGCGCTGGGTCCGCCTTATCCTCAAAGTTCGAACTACGCAATAATCATCACTTGGCCGAAGTGGAGAGTGTGGACGAGTCTCCTCCTTGTAGCTCCTTCCTTTTTGGGCAACCGTTGATGAGATTATCGCTGGATCCGCAAATCAGACATTTCCCTTGGGCGCGCCGACAATCCCTCTGAAGATGTCCTGGCCTCTTACAGTACCCACAACATTGGGTCTTCTGCTGCTTCTGTCGTGGGGAAACAAATTGGCGCTTCATCATCTTCTCTTTTCCTCGTCTAACAAGGATCCCTGTACGATTGGAGACTCCTGCCGATGCCTGATTCATCTGCCTTCTCAGTCCTTCAGCTAACAAGTCATTTGTTTGCTCTTGGGCTTCCTTCAGACCTTGCAGTACACTCAGAATCTCAACGGTCTGATTCTGGGGAGTGGAGATAGCGGAAGAGTCGTTGGAAGACATGATCCTGAAACAATAATTTTGAGGACGAAATAAGAATCAAAATATAACATGGATTGGGCAAGGAATCAAGAACATCGGATGTGATGAAATTCATTACAAGTGGAAATCAACTGTAGGACTCTAAGTCACTTAAACAGAGTACGGTAGTGTAACTATGATGTAGTTCACAATTACAACCACGTAACTTTGCCAAGTCACCCGAAACCTTAACGGATGGATAACAGAATACACAATGTGAATAAGGATTAAGAATAACAAGTTTACAATCTAGACCAAGGGATGTCTTAGATTGTCAAGCTCTACACGGAAAACTGCAATCCCAATCGAAGCAAAACCTGGGCTCTGATACCAACAAAACCATGTCACGTCCCGCTTCCCAAAATACGGAATACGAGGGGTTGACAAGGCCAACTATGCTCCTACGGTCAAGGAAATGTCCTGCCGTAGTCACACTTCGGCTTCTAGCTTTACGTGGTAAACAGTAAACAATGCGCAGGTAATGAGAAATGCAGTAACTAAAACAAAACAATACAAAGAACTGACCTGATGGAAATCAAAAGGGTATAACTCTGGATAGCTAATCAAGATGTCCGTGATGTACGTCTGGTCCTGGTACCGGCTAGATCTACTCTTCACTCTGAGCATGCATACTCAGGTCGTCAGAGCGACACGATAGCAATATATATGTATAGGTGCAAGTGGTAACTCGTAGAGTAATAATGGATGTATAACAGTAAACCAATACAGTGAAGATATGATCATGGAGTAACCAATGCAGTGTCTAATAGATCAGGTGAACAATAAAGCAATAAAATAGTATGCCAGGTATGTCAACACAGTAAATAATGTATATCAATGCTATTATCCCTATCAGTCTATAAGTCTCACTGTATAGGTCACTAAGCCTATCGTCAGTCCAAGTGTGAGGTCAACCACTCGCGAGTGTCCTCCACCCAAGGGCAAGGGACCACGGGCCCAACATATAACTCACGGTAATAATCATGTACCCTGTAAATCTCCATATATCTCCATATATATAAGCCGGCATGGGACTCCCGAGATTCTGTTGAACTCACACTCAAACTACCCTACACCTCGTGGTCTATATCAAACGCTAACCATAATCTCAAATACCAATCGGTCTGTGACAAGTCTGCGCGAGAACTGAAGACAGGATCTCCATCAAGCACGTCCCGACTAATACCCAAGATAAATGGCAGTGTCTGGTGCCTTATCTGTGACACCCATGCAAGAGCTTCCATAAGTGTCCCATACCACTTATAGTCACACGTACACGCGTCCCACAGACGTCGACAATGCAATAGAATAATAAGGTTCACTGATTGTGTACAAGTACGTGTCACTTTCACTTATTCACTCATGCACGAACACTAACGTACTTGCCACAATCATCACTAATACCTAACACTGGGTAATGCACATGATCACTAGGTTATCAATGCAGTGACATATGTATGATATGATGAGTAAACAGTATGTAAAGTATGATTAGGATGTCATAAATCAGTATTCTAGCACTTGCATAATTTATCATAAATCATACGTGTACAGTTCAGCGAAATGATGAACGGGGATTAAATAGTATGTTTGAATGTCTATCCAGCGAGTTTGGTTTCACGTCAATCGGGTTTCAGGATCACTAGTTATGGCCATTTCATTTTAAGCGTTCACGGCTGGAAATCCGGTTTCATAATCGGAAGTCCGTTTCGCAACGCATTTTAATCCCAGTTGAGATCAGATTTTAGTGATTCTACAGTTGAATGAAACCTAGGGTTTTCAGTAAGGTTTTCAACGCAACAGACGGATTCTCAATCGCGTCTGTACGTCAGGAGTTATACACTTTTTAACACTAGTATGTCACTTCTGAATCTGTTCTGGACAGTTATACGTTCAGCTCTTTTAAATTACAGATTAAATAGCAAACGATGACGAAACAGGATGAAACCACTTGTGTTATCTAGCTAACAGATTCACCTTTAATAAACAGTGGAGTTTCGCAACATACGAGTTAAGAAAACAAGGTGGTACCCATTACGGGACAGTAAGAAATAATCAGAGTCGCTCTGGACTGCAGTCCAGAGTCGCACTCCGAACCAAATATCGTCACAAATTAAGTACAGAAACCATTAGAAACTTGCATAGGGTTATAGTTAGTTGAGTCGGCTTCGATTTAAGCCCTCGAACGCATCATTCCAGTATGTACATAATTTACGGTGATTTTAATAATTTTCAGATACAGGAAATTTCTAGTTTTACGGGTATACTTGGGGGTAATCGTTTTAGTCGTTAACGGTCATATTTTCCAGTGAAATTTGTACCAGGTATTCATCACTATATGGGCCAACATAAACAATCCAATTCCGTCAAATTAGGCGAGTAGTTTCATTGGGATCACACATCGAACAGGTATGGCACATAATCGATCTGAAGTTGTAAATTTGTAATCTATACAATTTAAGTTTGTAACTTGAATATATTAGCATGTAGCAAGTAAAATACTTGCCTAGAGGCGTCTTGGCGATGCACGGCAGTGGTAACGGCATGAACGCGCGATGAACGATGCGGCTAGGGTTCGCGGCCTCGGCTCGGGCTCGGGCTCTTGGATTCGACGGCTCGGTGGGTGCGACGACGATTACTACGGTGACGGTGATGATCACAGAGATGGCAAAGACAACAGCGCCGCCGATAGAGTCATCAACGGTGGCTGTTACGGTGATGGCAACTAAGTGTTCGACGGGGCTTGAGCTCGGCTTCGAGGAGTTCGAGAGGGATGAGGCTGCTGGCGAGGCAAAGGCCGTGACAGGGGAGACAATGCTAAGGTGAGGAGCTTGCCGACGCGAGGGTGCAGGGGTGGAGCTCGGGTGCGGGTAGTGGCCGAGAGGAGGTGCAGTGGGAAGCTCGGTGGAAGGGGTTGATGACGAGGAGGCTGGGTGGTGCTGCGCCGTCGGTAGTGGAAGATGGGGTCGCCAGCGTCGAGTGCAAGGAGACGGCCATGGTGTGAGTTATGGCGATGGGAGGTCGCGGTCGTGGACGGGAGAGTGAGCGGGAGGTAGTGTGGGAGGGGAGAAGGGAACGAGAGTGAGGGAGAGGAGGTGGGGTTGTCGCGGATGATGGAGGGAGGTTGTTGGGTCGATGGAGGTGATGATGATGGTGTCGGGGTCGCACGATGGTCGGAGGTGGAAGGCGGCCGTGGAAGGGAGCTCGGGTTAGTGAAGGTGATGGGAGTTGGAGCCGGCAGTGGTTTAGGGGTGTGGTGGGTCTCGTTGTGAGGATGGTTGCAAGGGGAGAAGTCGAGAAAGGTCAGGAGGTGAGCGGAGAGAGAGAGGAAGGCGAGGGTGGTGTCGACGGCGATGAGGCGAGCGCGGCCGTGGGTTCGAGAGAGGGAGCGGGAAAAGAGAAGGGAGAGGTAGTGCGAGATGAGAGAGAGAGAGTGTGTGGGTGTGTACGAGAGGAGAGATAGGGAAGACGGGGGATCGCGAGGGTTGCGCGTCGTAGGGTGTAACGGCGCACGAGCGAGCGTGGGCGTGGGCGAAGGAAACGGATCGAGGAAATTAGTGAGCGGGAAAGAGGGAGAGACGTTGGGGAGGAGAGGGAAGAAACGGGTCGGGTTTGGGTGCTGCGGGTCGGGTGTGGGTGAGCGGCTGCTGGGGGAGTGGGCTGGGATGAGATGGGCTGGGCCGGGATTTTAAAATGAAATCATTTAATTGCGTGGGCGAGGAAAGGAGTTGGGCTGAGGAGAGACGGGCCGGGGTAAAATAGAATAAAAAGAATTATAAAAGAATGGGAAAGGGGCCGGGCTGCCGGGCTGGGAAATTGAGAAGGAATAAAGATATGTGTTGAGGGAATTAGTGCTGGGCCGGGAGAAATAAAAGGTGATAGGTTTTCTATAAGAAGGGAATGGGCTCAATTAACTTTAATTAAAATGGGAAGAAGGAAATGGCTGGGCCGGAGGAATATAAAAGGTAAGGTTTGGGTTTGGGAGTAAATTTTTTTTTAAATAAATAAATAATTATAAATAAAATAAAAATTTTATAAGTTAAAGAGTATACGGATATTGGTATATATAAAGAAACCGGGTATTACACTGTGTAGTCGGTACGAGCGCGTCCTCTGGGGCGGCGGGAACAGCCGTAAATCTCTCCAGGGCGGTAATTGCGGTCTCCTGTACCGTCTTCAATCCCTCGGCCAGAAGATCGGTCTTCCTCTCTTGAGTTTGGGCCAGGATCGTCAGCATGCTAAGGATCTTCTCGATACGATCGTGGTGACCGGCACCTGAGGAGTTGCCTGAGAAGTCCATATTCCTGAAAAGATCAAAAGAAATCGGGTTAAAGCAAGGCTACACAATGATTCAACGAGGATTAGGAAATGAGGAAGAATGTAATAAGGCATACACTAAGGGTGTAACTCAATCTAGATGTCCTTCGATGGAACTGTAATTTCATCCAAAACCTGGCTCTGATACCAGCAAAACCATGTCACGCCCCGCTTCCCAAAATACGGAGTACGATGGGTGACTAGGCCAGCCATGCTCCTACGGTCAGGGAATAGTCCCGCCGTAGTCACACTTCGGCTTCTAGCATTACATGGTAGTCAGTGAACAGTACTCGAGTAAAGGAAAACCACAGTTCATAACTTTATTACATTGCAATTTAAAAGAGTTCGAGGTACATTTATTTCACAGAATAAACAATTAACCAATAAAACAAATGCTGAAATAAAAGAAAGTAGCGCTGGTGATGCAGTCTGGATCTCCGCAATCTCGAAGGATAAGTCCTGCTCCTGGGCTGGATCAACTTCGTCCTCTGAGCATGCATACTCAGGTCGTCAGGACAACACATATGGCAATAAATATATATAATGGGCGTGCAGTATTATTAAACATGAGGAGTACAATGAATTGCAGAACATGTGTATAATAACATCAACTGAATATGAATAGTGCACTATGAGTATCATGTCGGTGAACTAAGCAATGCATATGTCACTACTTAACGGTCACTAAGTCAATGAAATCAAATGGTGGAGAGGATACTCGTGTTTTACAAGGATCTCGTGCATGCCCGAGACTACGGTCCACCGTGCTCGGGACATAACCCTGTCAGCCGTGCCGCTAGGCCCACGACCTAAAGTATGTATATGTATATATATAAATATCACTGATAGCGAATGATTATCCTCTAAATCACTGTACCTCGCTAAATACAAGTTCAATTCCATCTTGATTTCTCCATTCCCCAGGTTATAGTATGCATTCATGTATTGAATAGGTTGTGGACAAATACGTATCACTGTCGCTTTCAATCACTTTTCCACTTATTAATATCACTGTCGTATTTGCCACAACCCAATCACTAACATTAATATATCGACAATGCAGATGATCACTATGCGGCAGGTATAACTCAAGCATGAAAATATGCAGAAATGCACTGAACAGGTATTCATTATTCTATAATGACCAATGCCATATAACTTGTAAAATTTACGCTAAATCATACGCATAGAGTTGACCAAAATAATATAAACGGCGTATGAAGCACACTTGATTATCTAAACAGTAAAATTTATTTTAGGTCCATTGGAGTTCAGGTTAGGGAATTATCATCATTTGAAGGCAGCGATCGATTTCTGGGATTCCAGTTTCAGAACTGGAAGCCCAACTTCGCGCGCATTTTACCAGCGATTATGTTCAGATTCAGGTATTTCCCTAGTTGAATAAAATCTAGTTCTGCTAGTTAGGTTTTTAACGCACCAAACGGATTATCAATCGCACCTCTACGTCAGAAGTTATGTTCAGATTAATGTGACAATGTAAACATTTCTGCAGAAACTGCAGAACACATTGACATTCCAAAATACAATTTAAATATCAAACGACCGTAAAAATGCACGGAACCAATTTCAGAGGTTAGATAATTAAGTTTTCTACGCGACCATAAGGGGGTCCGCGCATTTACAGTTTTATATTCAGAGGTTAGATAATTAAGTTTTCTACGCGACCATAAGGGGCTCCGCGCATTTCCAGTTTTATACAGGTAGGTACAAGTGCTTAAAACTCAGGTTCCCCCGTAGAATGCCACCCCGGACTGCAGTCCAGAATTTCGTTCCTCCTCACTTTTCAGGGTCATGAAATTGCATTATTCCAAAACTAATTACATGGGGTTATAGGTTATCTAGTTAGGTTCGATACGGGTCCTGGAACACCATGATTAAGTTTATATCTAATTAACTACTAATTTTACAACGCGATGGGTACGGTGGCTTTCAGATTTGACGTAACTAATAGGGGGGTCATTTTACATTCGACGCCTTAACGATTTGATGCCGATTTCTTATACGTCACTCGTTAACATCAACCGAAACTTCTAATGATAAAACTTGGGGATTTTAATAAGGTAAACGCATCGAGCACTCGGTATGTGTACGGGGATGCTATCTATTTGTACATACACACATCATACATAATACCCATTTAAACCGTTAAACTACATTTCCTAACTACTTAAGTACGTATCATGAATTGAACAAGTGAAGGAGGTTCACTTGCCTGATACAACGGCGGACGATGGAGGACGGCATGACACGGGCACAATCACTGCACGATGCACGCTCGACTTGGCTAGATCGGCGTACTTGGGCTGAGCACTGGCATGGTGGCAGCCACGGCAGGGGTTTCCAGCGACTCCGTTGAAGTGCTCGGATGCAGAGGGCTTGCCGGCGGTGAGCTCAGGCAGCTCTGGGGATTGGAGCTGGTGAATCGGGGAGCTCCGACCCGGGTGCAGGGGCCTGGGCTCGGGGTTGGTGCTCAGAGATGGTGAGCAGAGGAGGATCCTGGAGATGGTCGACGAGGTGGAGCGGGAGGTGGCTGCTGTCGGTGGCGTCGCGACGACGGAGACAACAGCGGTAGCAAGTGCTCGACGTTGTGCAGGAGGGGCTCGGCTTGTGCTTGATGATGATGCGGAGGCTCGGTAGGACGGAGGAGGGGTTTGGCTCGAAGGAAGTGACGGCTCCATGTTCAGTGCGGTGATGGGTGAGTCGGCGGTGGTCGGAGGAGAAGAAGATGGTGGAAATTGAGGTGTTCGGTTGTAGGTTTTGGAGTTCTGTTGTGAGAGGTGAGGTAGTGGTGTGGTGATTGAGGCTAGTGGAGGGGAGAGAGAGCTCGACGATGGTGAGGTCGACGGTGGATACGGTGAGATCGGTAGGTTTTGGGAAGAGGAGGAGGGAGAGTGAGTGAAGCCGAGAGGGAGACGGGGGAGAGAGGGAGTGAGTTAGAGAGGGTGAAACAGAGAGAGGGGTCATCGTGGGTTTTGGGCGAGGAGTCGTGGCCGTAGCGGCGTGGGTGCGATCGAAGCGGGTGTGGATGGGTCTCGCGATGTGAGAAGCGGGGAGACGTGGGGGAGAGCCGTTGGGGCCTTGGAGCTGTTGGGGGTGACGCGAGGGACGCGGTCGTCGTGGGACGAGCGCGGGTCATGGGGAGATGGGCGCGAGAAGCGGGAGGGGGGGCGTTGGAGAAGAATGAGCGGGAAAAGAGAACGAGCGAGGGATGAAGAAGGTGAGGGGGAAGCGGGTCGGGTAGAATAGCATTTGGGTTTAGTTTTAGGATTTATTAAATAAAGTAATAAATTATGTATGAAAATAAAAATAAATTTGGAATAAAATCTTTAAAAATACGGAAAATTATACTCTGGACTGGGGATTTACAGATAATAAAAAGCTTGAAACAACCATTACATGCATTTAGATATTATGTTTTATCATAAATACCAAAAAATTATGGATTTTATAAAGATCGAAGTTATTAAAGGGTTTGAAGATGAAAAGAAGAAAAGTCACGAATCAAAAAAATTCGCAAATGATGAAAAGAATATTCGAAAAGTTGAAAAATTCGTAGAAGAGGCAATGGAGTTAATCCCGAAAATCAAAGAAGATCGTGAAGTTAGAAATTTTGTAGAAGAAGAGAAAAGGAATCAAGAAATCCAAAAACTCGTGGAAGAGGAAAAGATAATTGAAGATAAGAAAATGTTAGTTGAATTGGAGAAGAAAATTTCAAAAATTAGAGGATTTACTCTAACTAACTCAATCTAATTTAAACATAAACATTTAAATTTAAAATCTAAATCTAACTTAATCTAAGAACTAAATTGTAATTTTTAACATGTTTATCGCCCATATGTGCTTCATTATAAAATCTAACTGGGCTCTTCCGGGTTTGCCACACAAAAAAAAGAAGACAGATGATGGATCATATGTTTATCTTCTCTAAAACAATATATTGAAAATCCTCGTAAGAAAGTACTCCTAAAATTTAAGATATTAACGAATTTTTATGATTAAAGATATGAAATTAATAAAAGCCAAAGGGCAGCGCACACGTGGTGCAATCCCACAGTTGTCGGTTCCCCCTTCTGTGTCGTTTCGCGAAACCCGCCGACAAATCGCCAACGCTGGCGATCTTAAATTTTTTGACGTGGGCCCCACGTGCGACCGACACGTGCAGGTCTGCGGGCCCACCCATAACAAAAGAAGACAGCCGTGTGTGATGACGATGTCGGCGACGATCAGGTATCTCGTTCCGAACAGCCAACAGGCTTTTCTTGATTGCTTTTAGCAATCTCCGCACATTCACCAGGACAGAAGACACGATGAACGATTTAATGCAACATGAATATGATGGATTCCGGCTCCATGCAAGCGGGTTGCAGCCCGCAATCCGAACTGAGAACGGGGTTTCAAAGTTAGCTCACTCTCGTGAGATCGCGGCCCTTTGTCCCGCCCAGTGTAGCACGTGTGCCATCTAGGCATAAAGGGTGTGTCGCAGGGAATTCGTCTTCCTATTCATTATTACGGGTTGGATAAAAAAAATCCTTGAATGAGACATTTATCCAATATTTTCCAGAAAGCGATCGGATGTGTTGGAATGAATTATTGTTTTTATTTTCCTAAAGATTCAACAAAAGACAAATACATCCACCGTCTTATCCCTATGCTATCTTTTCTTGATATCCAGCTCTTTTCTAATCTTAATCCTTGCCTGAGTTTTTTTTCCCTTTCCTTAAATAATCGAGTTTATGTTGTTTTAAATCATGTACAAGTTTGTATATGAGAAAACGGAGTATAAAATGGCATGGTAGAATGTTCCCGTGTTAGCGAATCACATGACGCAATGTCATTTCTTCATCCATATATTTCGTGTATTAATTGCACGTGAATTAAAAAAGGTTAAGTGACAGGAACCCATAAATAGCATGCTATCATGTGTTGCCATTATAAAAAATTCCTACAGCGGCATTGTATGCTCCTCTTTTTATGTATATACAATCAAAATCTGGAAGACATGATCTGCTCTACGGGTGCTACTTTCTTTTTCTTTTCCTTGCTTGAATACACGGTGGATGTCTTTGGCATTTCATCCGTGTCATCGATCAGCTTTAAACCTTGCATTGTGTATCGTTGTGCATACATGTAAGCTTGTGAACCTTTTATATGCCAACCGTCACAGTAGATTTGAGTTTTTGAGCAAACATAAAATTTTAAACAGCTGTAACACAATACAATAAAATAGTTCTCAGTGAACCCGCAGCTAGCGATAAAACCGGGCGGGGTTTGATGGTTTTTGACAACTTTCGTATGCGACTAGAAATTTAAAGCCCAGATATGAAAACTGTCCAAAGCCGATAGGGCTTATAATCCATGAAATCCAAACATGTAAATTTGGGTTTCGAGAGGGTTTGGAAGTATTTTAGGTTTATGTATTAAGTTCAAACATGTAACTAATTTGATACCCATCCTGTTTTGATCCGGATTGATGTCGATAAAAGCCCGAAACTATTGAGAACGGGTTTTCAAATGCAACATAAATATGATGGATTCCGGCTCCATGCAAGCGGGTTGCAGCCCGTAATCCGAACTGAGAACGGGTTTTCAAAGTTAGCTCACTCTTGTGAGATCGCGGCCCTTTGTCCCGCCCAGTGTAGCACGTGTGCCATCCAGGCATAAAGGGTGTGTCGCAGGGAATTTGTCTTTCTATTGATTCCTATGGGTTGGATAAAAAAAATCCTTGAATGAGACATTTATCCAATATTTTCCAGAAAGCGATCGGATGTGTTGGAATGAATTATTGTTTTTATTTTCCTAAAGATTCAACAAAAGACAAATACATCCATTGTCTCATCCCTATGCTATCTTTTCTTGATATCCAGCTCTTTTCTGATCTTAATCCTTGCCTGAGTTCTTTTCCTTTCCTTAAATAATCGAGTTTATGTTGTTTTAAATCATGTACAAGTTTGTATATGAGAAAACGGAGTATAAAATGGCATGGTAGAATGTTCCTGTGTTGGCGAATGGCATGACGCAATGTCATTTCTTGATCCATATATTTCGTGTATTAATTGCATGTGAAATAAAAAAAAGGTTAAGTGACAGGAATCCATAAATAGCATGCTATCATGTGTCGCCATTATAGGAAATTCTTACATCGGCATTGTATGCTCCCCTTTTTTTGTATATACAATCAAAATCTGAAAGACATGATCGGCTCTACGGGTGCTACTTTCTTTTTCTTTTCCTTGCTTGAGTACACGGTGGATGTCTTTGGCATTTCATCCGTGTCATCGATCAGCTTTGAACCTTGCATTGTGTATTGTTGTGCATATATGTAAGCTAGTGAACCTTTTCTATGCCAACCGTCACAGTAGATTTGAGTTTTTGAGCAAACATAAAATTTTAAACAGCCGTAACACAATACGATAAAATAGTTCTCCCGCAGCTAGCGATAAAACCGGGCGGGGTTTGATGGTTTTTGACAACTTTCGTATGCGGCTAGAAATTTAAAGCCCAGATTTGAGAACTGTCCAAAATTGATAGGGCTTATAATTCATGAAATTCATGAAATCCAAACATGTAAATTTGGGTTTCGAGAGGGTTTGGAAGTATTTTCGGTTTATGTATTAAGTTCGAACGTGTAACTAATTTGATAGCCATCCTGTTTTGATCCGGATTGATGTCGATAACAGCCCGAAATTATTGAGGTAAAGGTCAAACCTGAATCGGCCTGCACCCCAAACAACTATTATCAGTATATCTAAGATCGGTAATTAAAGGCCTCCCTCCTCCATAGGAACCTTGCCTTATATTTATTATATTTATTTTTTAGGTAATTTATTTTCCATTCTCACATGGCTTTTACAACCCCTACAACTTCTTTGGACAGTTAAAATCAACATGGCTCAAAGAGAAGCATGTAATCCACTTTAAGAAAAACATATACAGTTAATTGAATAATCTTACGCGTCTGTATCCGGTCATCAGAAAATGTATCTTTCCGTAACCTGCTTAATATGAAAACTATATCTTTCATAATAAAAAAACATCCCCTAAATTAAATTAAAAACGGAAAGCGGCCGTCATACTTCGCCGAGGCCGCTATCAAGCCGTCCGATAAAAATAAATATAAAAACTAGTCGATTCATAAAATAAACATCAAATTAGGATCATCGACACATGCAACAAGTTCCATCACCATAGAGACCAAACAAATAAGGTAAAAAAAACTATTTAATTTTATTTAACTATATTATTCTGCGAATATTTTTTTGATTTTTAAACAAGAATAAATAACAACAACAACAATAATATTGACTATTTCCGCAAGAGGCAGCGTATAAAACCAAAACGAGGTCTCTCTCCCTCTCCCTCTCCCTCTCCCTCTCTCTCTCTATCCTCGTCGGTGCCTCCTAACAAAACCCCCATCATTTTCTCTCTCTAACCCCCCTCTTTCTCTTTCTCTTTCTCTTTCTCTCTCTAAAACCACCTCCGAAGTCGCCGGAGATGCTCCATTTCGATCGCCGGCGATGGCCTTGAGATCGACGGCATTGGAGATTTTGGTGAAAAGGTAAGACCTTTCAAAGCGAAATCATTAGATTCGCTGTTCAAACTTCAGTCCTCATCAATTTCATTCGGAATCTTATTTGATAAGCATTCTGAGAAAAAAAGCAGCTTTTTGGCCGTGGGGTTTTGAATTTCGATGGAATTGATGGTGACCTGTGCTTTTCTCTTGTCTCTTTCTACCTTGTTTCTCTCAAATTCTTTGAGTTATTTCGTTTTCTCGCTTGCATCTATGACTATTTGAACTATTCAACCATTTTTCCTGAAAAAAAACACAGCTTTTTTACTGTTGGATTCCCTTCACGTACGTTATTCTCTCGGATCCTCAATTTAAAATCTAGGGATTTCTTCAGGTCACGTGGTATGATTACCAAAAGAATTGCTCGATGATTGTCTGTTAAAATAATCAAATGAAAATTTTGTTTTAAAAAAATGGCAACTTTTTATTAAAAAAAAATTTTGGTGGCAAGGGATTTATTAAGGGCATTATTCTTGGGTTTTATTGATGTTCAATTTAGGAAGCAATTGGGGAGAAAAGAACAAAGTTACCATCTTTTAAAATAATCTGGATGGATCTCAGGCTTTAAACAGGATGCCAAATGCTTGGTTATAATAATTGCTTTCCTTTTATTTATTTATTTATTTATTTCTGTTGATTAAACTATGAAGGCCAGCTATATATTTCACAAATGCTGAGGAATCACTTCTTACTAGTTCTGGTACTGTGATGCTTTAATTTCTTTAACTATTAAATATGAGGTTAGATGAGGAAAGGACTCATCCTTCATTAATTTATTTTCTTTGGTTAAAAATTTAATTTTAGGTGAAGAAATGAGTGGATTGAAGAACAGAAAGAGCCAGGAGTTGCAAAAGCCATTCCAGGGATGTATTGGAGGAATGGTTAATGTGTTTGATTTGAGTGCAGGCATGGGTGGAACCAAGTTGTTAACTAATAAAGCTCTCAGAGATGGTAATTTCTAAAGCTTAATGTCTTTTTATTTTCTTTTCATAGTTTCAGTAATGGGCTGTGCATGATCAACATCTCCGAAAAAAATCATTTTAATTCTTTCTGTGTTGTTACATTTTGGTTGCTGAAGATTTGGAAACAGTGGAAGTTTATTGTTAAGATTTATTTTTTAAAAACAACGAGGAGAAAAGAGAATATATCTGTAGTTTATCATTTATGTAATGCGAGTTTTATGCTTTTGGAGATATGGGTTTCTGTTCATTTATAAATGTTTGCATATGAACTACTTGTTAGGACACTTATAGGCAATCTCTGCAGATTCTCTTAACCTTGATGTGGTCGTATTCACCTTGTTTTGTTGTTGAGTTATTGAGTTTTAACTTTTAACTTGTATCACTAATAGTTTGAGTAGAGATCAAATGCAACCGCCAAAATTAAGATTCTTCTCAATTGTCGAAAAGCATTAATTTATCCTTCATGCTCTTTTTTTTATCCTTCTAAATCACTCCTTTGTGTTCTTTGTTTTGCCCTATTGTTGATTTGAAAGAACCGATTGCAGGGTCTCCAAGTCGTAGAAGTCATGCTGATATTAAAAACTCTGTGGATCCTGTGGTGCTTCATGCGGAGGGCAAACAAGTGAGTGCCTGGATTTAATCCCTCGGCTTTGTTAAATTTTAGGTATTGTCTGGCGAAGGATCATATATTTTTGTGTGGTCTAATAGTTGTGACATATTGCAGATAACTAGCGAGATGAGGAAGAGTTCTTCGACAAAAAGATCAGGAGGAAGAACATCAATGAAGATGCTCTTAGCTCAAGAGATGTCTAAAGAAATAGAATCCGAGAGGAAGCAACCCAATGTTGTGGCTAGGTTAATGGGTCTTGATGAGGCTTTACCTTCTCATCAATCAGTTCTAAATCACGAAAAATCGTTAGAAAAGAGCAGCCAGTCTTCACGTGTGACCTTAGCTGGAGCACTTCAAAACAGCCGGCAGCTAGAAGCTAAGTATTCTGATTATGCACATAAAAAGGAAAATAGAGATGTATATGAAATCCCAAAGCAACCACCACGAAATAATCAAAAGGTAAGATACGATGAAGTTCAAAATGAGAGAAAGATGGCTCTTGTACGTCAAAAATTTACAGAAGCAAAGCGGCTGGCCATAGACCAAAGGTTTCTGCATTCCAAAGAATTTCAAGATGCCCTTGAAGTTCTGAGTTCAAACAGGGATTTGTTCCTCACATTTCTTGAGGAACCACATTCCCTCATCTCAAATAATTTCGAACAACTTCATTCAACTCCAGCTGCACATCAAAGAAAGAAAATTGCTCTGTTAAAGCCATCAAGAATAGTAGAGACGAAATGTAATACCCAAGGGAAGAAACAACATCCACAGCGAAACTCTACCACAACTCAACCAACTAGGATAGTAATCTTAAAGCCTAGCCTTGTAATGTACCGTGAGAGATACGATTTTGACCGAGTTTCGGAAACTAATGAATCTGTCCGATCTAGAGAGGCAGCTAAGGATATTGCTCGAGAGATGATGGAGAGTGTTCGTGTTAATCGGAGAGAAGAATCGTTATTATCTTCAGTTCTATCAAATGGGTATGTTGGAGACGAGAGCTCATTTGACAGGTCGGAGAAATCTAGTAACTCCGAGACTCCTACTCAAGCTTCACATCATTCTTGGGACTCCTCAAACTTTCCGTCATCATTTAGTCGGGCTTCATATTCTCCTGAGCCCCCGGTGAGTAAGGAAGCAAAGCAACGACTTTCAGAGAGATGGTCGAACATAAATAATCGAGAGCGAACGGAATTGAAAAGGACCTCCAGTACCTTGGGTGAGATGCTTGCCATTCCTCAGGCAAATAAAGTAGTCAATGTTGCAAGCAGTAAATCATACGGTGGTGAAGAAGATATGTGTTTGTCGAGTGCCAGCTCGTCAACTTATCAAACTAAAGATGGAGATGGTGGAGAGAGATCAAACTGTAATTTATCAAGGTCAAAATCTCTTCCGGTTTCTTCTGCTTATGAGAACATCGGGTTGAATTCAGTTCCTACAAAGTCTAAGAGCGGGAGATCGTCATTGAAGGGGAAAGTTTCGAGTTTGTTCTTCTCTAAGAATAAAAAGGGCGGCAGAGAGAAATCCGTGGCTTCTCCTGGGATGATCACTGATCCTGTTGGTAAAGAAATCCAAGATTTAATACATCCAGTTAACTGTGATAAAGATGAGCCTAGGAAGGAATCTTCTCATGCTTTGGTGAAGGGTGCATCAAAACAGGGATCTGTCTCTTTTAGGGTATGCCTTTTCTGCTTCATTTGAAAGAAAAATTCATTTCTATGATTAATTATATTTAAAATATGAGTGATATATGTTAAGATACTTTAGATGACTAGTATTCTTCTAGCTGGTGATCTAAGCAGATGCACTTTACTTCCTTTTTTCACCTTATTTTGAAATTTCGTACTTGCAAATCTCCATCCTAAACCGAAATTGGAAATCAGACGTAATCCTGTTGGTTTTCGTTCTATTATTAGATAAATTTACGTCGCCGACTGTATTTTTGCTTATATTTTGCTTCAAATGTGTACATATTTTGGCAGGACATTCTATCTCTTGACAAAGCAAGCACATCTGAAAGCGATCCTAGTCCATCTCCTAAAATTGGTAATAACCAGAATCAAATCAGCCCTACATCAGTTCTAGATGCGCCATTTGTAGACGATTCAACGAACAATACACCCAATACCTCCGAAATTCCCGATTCTGGGCATTCATGTAAGCTACTCACAACCTATATTGCTTCAATTCCTCGGTTCGTTTTTCATCGACTGATCATATGCTTTCTTTCATTAAAATAGCACAAATCGAATCAGTTGCCCGCACTCTGTCATGGGATGATACCAATATCAAAACATCATTAACTGATACTTCAGACCTTGTCATACATTTGCCCAAGGCCAGTGCAGAGTTTGTTCGAAACATACTCTCAACCGCCGAGTTAGATTTTACCAGATGGCATTCTGTTGAGATCCCATTGGACTCAAGTTTACTCGACAAGTTCTTTGATGGGAAAGAGGAAGATTCTAAGAGCAGAGAGAGGAGATCAGATCGAAGATTCCTGTTTGATTGTATAAATTCTGCACTTTTAGAACTTGGTAGGACCGCGTACTCGAGTGTGTATCCTTGGTATAGAGTTTATAGCGGGACCCGAAAGAAAACTCGGGCTCGGGCTTTTATAGGAGATGAAGTGTTGATGCTCATAAGTGAATGGCTTTGTAGTGAAGAAAAGCTAGAATCAGGCGAGATCGATGACGGCGATTTTATAGTGGATAGATTGTTGAAAAGGGGTGTAGAAGGAAGCGGGTGGCTCGAATTGATGCAATCGGAGATTGATGAGATCGGCAAAGGTATTGGCAGGGAGATTTTGGAAGAGTTGGTCGAAGAGGCTCTGAAAGAATTGACTCTTGGATCTGTGTTTTGAGGTATTTTTTAAATTTAACCTCTATGTTTCTTTGATTTGGCCATTTGCAATGTCTGTTGAATAATTACAATTTCCCAAGTGATCATGTAAGCTGGTTTATTCTATTGTATATATGTTTGGTTTTTGACTGATTTAATCTATCTTGGTCTGTACTCAAATCTTGTTGTAGATCTCTAGCTACAAAGAGCAGTGGAACTCATAATGATGCCTTGTTGTTGAATGAAATAATTAAAGATTTTTATGATTTTTTCTAGGTATTGAGCTTTGAAGCTTGCTTTCGTTGCTGTATCAATAATTAATCACTTGCTTTGAGAGTGGTTTTTCTTTGTAGTCAAGAACAGAGCTGCATGTGGATTCTTTTTCGACTCCATCTATCATGAGTTGATGTAACATGATGCAAGATTATTTTTTTGAACTAAAAAAATTTGATCCCTTTTCTGGGCTTTTGTTCTCTCAAAGGGATCGGTCCTAATACAAACAAGGGTTCCTGTCTTAGTAGTGCATTATGATATTAGTAATTGATATTAAGGTAAACTGTCAAAAAGAAAAACCAGCGCTTTTTTCTGGTATCAAAAAACCCCGGCCTCGAAAAGTTAGTCAAACCCCTCCTAAAAAGATTTTTAGTTGTCAAGAAATCCCTTGTCTGCGATATCTAGTAGTTGTCTGTTATATCTAGTTTCCTGCGATATCTAAACACTTGAATGCGATATCTAAATAATTTGTATGATTTGGTTAGATATAGCAGGCTACCATGTAGATATTGCAAGAAAAATTCCTAAGGAGTTTTTTACTGCCGTTCTGAGGCCATGGGATTTTTAAGAGCGGAAAAAAGTGTTCTTTTTTTGACAATTTACCCTTGATATTAATGTCATTGTCTGCATATTTGTTTCTGCAAACTAATATCATATAGTTATTTCTTTGGTCCTGATACCAACAAGAGTTCTTGTACAAATATGTAAGATAGGTGATTGTCTGAGGCTTTAGAGCGGTCCTGTCTGGTTCCTGTTTGTATTATTCATAAAAAAATATTATGCACATTGATGACATGTTTAGCATTTTTTAGGTTGTTGGTTTGCTGTTGGATTTACGTTGCATGCTCCTAACGTGGACCAAAAATGGATGATTAAATTATTGTAAATTTTATAGCTACTTTGTGGCTTTGGGCATAGCCTTCGACATTATCTTCGGTTGTAAGTACATAGTTGGTTTTTCAAAATTTGTCACGTAATTGGCAGTGATGTTGTGGATGACCACAGACAAAGGAGGAGGTGAACACTTGTTGAATTTTTCTTTAAAATAAAATAATATTTTGTCATTCCTGTTCTTCTCTTTTCCCATGCTCAAAAAATAGCATGTTTTTATATCTAGACTGCCAGGTATTTGATATTTTCATGTTTCACCTCCCGTTTGGTTGGACATCTTGAGCGTCCAAAATCTTTTTGGACCTAAGAAAACACTTTTGAAGAAAATACCAAACATGACATATGCCCAAAAGCTCTTTTGAAGCTGAAGAAGAAGAAGAAAATCTTCTCTTCCTAAATTTATTTTTATTCCTATCATTTCCTCATCATCATCATCATCCCAGCCCGATCCTTACACTTGATTTCTCATTCAAGAGCGATCGAAGTCCTAAAAGATAACGACGACGAAGAACCCAAAGCGATCGAGGCCCTCGAGCACGACGCGATCATCGAGAGAGGTTGATCGACGAGATCCAAGTTTTGATCATCATGCATCAGCCGATCGAAGTCTCTCGACTTCGACGAAGAATCCATATTTGGAGAGAATGGATCTCAAATATTTTTCTACAGTTATTTTTGTGTAGATATTTTTATCTTTGTGAATCTTTTGCAAGTAAATTATAAATTAAAAAAATGATATTTTCTTTTACTGATTTCTCTCAAATATTAAGAAAAATTATGCCCTTTATGGTCATTTAAACAGTCAACAATACTACTGCAACTTCTAACAGTTTTTTTGAACTAAACAGCTTTTTAAATCAAAAAGAATATTTTATAACAGCACTTTTGTCTAAAGAGCTTTTTTCAATGATATTTTTGCTAAAAGCTTCTTTCACAATGGTCCAACCAAACAGGCCATAAATCTTTTGATATTTCCATGTTTCGCACCTAAAGGTTTGTTCTTTTTATATTTCATCGCGTCTTATAATAGGATGTTCTTTTTGTATTTTATAAGGAAATATTTGTAAACAATTTAAAGGTTTTAGGGATGAAATATGAAAACACAAAATTTTTAGGGAGACATAAAAATATCAAAGCTTTGGGGGTGGCGTTCTTATAATAGGATGTTCTTTTTGTATTTTACAAGGAAATATTTATGAAGTTTTAGGGATGAAATATGAAAACATGAAATTTTAGGGGGAACATAAAAATATCTAAGCTTTGGGGGCGGAAATATCATGTTTTGGGGGTGAAATTTGGAAATATCAAAATTTTGGGGTCGAGACATTAAAATAAACCCAAAAAACAATCAAAAGTATTTTAAAAACATTTATCTTTTAAAATTGAAATAGATCAATTGGCAAAAGCGGGGATAGCCCAGTTTGGAAGAGTGTCTCACTGAAGATCCGAAGGTCGCATATTCAGTACACCCTCACTGTATTTTTGTGTTCCCTTAAAAAAACATTTATATATAAAAATGTGCCATTTTGGCCTGATTTAATGTATATATCCAACCCTTTATTCATGTTTTACTCATCTTCCTACAAAGATCCCATAATCAATTCTACATATTATATATAGAACCTGGTTTTTATTCATGTTTTATTCATCTTCATAAGAAGATTCGATGATCAATTCAACAACATGTTGATTAAATGTTGATTGTTATTTGCAATATAATTCCTTACTGATCACAGCACCTTTGTTTGGCATTTGAAGGCCGCATGTTCGGTCCACGCTCACCACATTTTTTCATTCCCTTAAAAAAATCATTTATATATAAAAATGTGTCATTTTGGCATGATTTCATATATATATATATATCCAACCCTTGATTTTTATTCATGTTTTATTCATCACCGGAAGAAATTCGGTAATTAATTCAACATATTATATATTCAACCCTGTTTTTATTCATGTTTTACTCATCTTCGTAAGAAGATTCGATAATCAATTCAACAACATGTTGATTAAATGTCGATTGTTATTTGCAATATAATCCTTACCGCTCATAGCACCTTTGTTATTTTATAAGATACAAAATTTCAATTACTTTAAAAGAGATTTTAAAAATTCGAGAAGATATAATAAATTATAAATAAATAAAACTTTCCAAAATTATGAAAAGTTTTCTTACAACGTATCAACGTTAATAATCAAATTACGATTTCAATTTGAAGACACCGCTCTCTCATTAACATTATCAGTAAAGATATAGTGTTAAGAAATTAAAATGAAACAATTATGTTTTTTACCCATTAAAAAGAAAATACAGGTAAAATCAATTATTTTTATGATCCACGGTTTGGAACGGTCTGACCATGGTGCAGATGCCTTAACCCATTTCTTACCAACAAAATCATAATTTTGAATATTACATGCTCTTTTTTGCACGTGCTATACACATTCCCATATAGCAATTTCATTAAAATTAAACGACAAAGGAAGAATTTTTCTTAGAAAATAGAATAAATAATCCAACCAACCATGCTATATAGTGATTTTTTCATTTGATGCATTTTTCATGATAATTCACACTAAAGACAATCAAAAACAATAATGAGCCCATGTATCTAGTAATTTTTCCGTTTGATATGTTTTTTATGATAATTCATTAGGAAGACGATCAAAGCCAACACACACACACATATATATATATAAAGATTAATGAAGGAAAGATGCCATAGGAGGGAATTTCCTTCTATGGCGTTGGAAAAATACATGCTCCATGATTTTATTCGACGATCGGCATACACCATTTCCATCTTTATCATCTAAAATATGGATACACTAAATTTCATATGATTATACCATTTTTTCACCGTTGATTTAGTTGGTGCAAAATGTCCTATTGTCGGTAAACCATTAATTTTGCACCAACTAAATCAACGGTGAAAAAGTATTGGAATCACATGAAATTTGATGTATGCAAATCTTAGATGATAACGATGATGATGATGAGAGCCGACCGTCGGAAAAAATGGTGGAGATTGTATTTTTTCGACGCCATAGGAGAAAATTCCCTCCTATGGCCTCTTTCCTCCATTATTCTCATGTGTGTGTGTGTGTGTGTGTATGTATTATTACTTAAAAAATTTATGAAGTTCATTGATATGAAACTTTAGTTTATGCTAAAGTTTCTGTCGCGTCCCGCTTTTCAAAATACAGAATACGAAGAATGACTAGACCAGCCATGTTCCTACAGTCAAGAAATAATCCCGCTGTAGTCACACTTCTAGCATTACATGGTAATCAGTTACATAACACTAAAGTAAAGAAAATCACAGCTCACACATTATTACATTAAAAGAACAGAGTTCGGGATACATTTATTTATATGAAAGAAATAACTAACCAAAGAAATAACAAAGTTTTATAGCAAGTAGAAAGTGATAGCGCTGATATCGCGGTTTAAATCTCCACGATCTTGAATGATAGGTTTTGCTCCTGAGCTGAGTCCACTTCCTCCTATGAGTATGCACACTCGGGTCGTCAGAGCGACACATATAGCAATATATATACAGTGTGTGCACTATGATATTAAATATAAAATGAACGGCTGAATACAGTAACATGAGAATAAGGAATATCAAGTGAATATGAACAATACGGTATATGTATCATGTCAGCAATCCACGCAATATGTATGTGATTACCTATCAGTCGCTAAGTCAAATGAAATCGATCGGTGGAAAGGATGCTCGTGTTTAACAAGGGTTTCATGTATACCTGAGACTACGTCCATTGTTGCCCGGGACAACCCTGTAACCGTGTCGCTAGGCCCACGATATAATGTATATATATATCGCTAATATCGAATGATCATCCTCTAAGTCACTGTACCTCGCTAAATACGAGTTCGATTCCACCTTGATTTTCCCATATTCCCCAGGTTACAATAACTATATGTATAGAACTAGTTGCATATAAACTGCCACGCCCCGCTTCCCAAAATACGTAAATATGATACGCGATAAAGCCAACCATGCTACTTATGGCGGGAAAAGATCCATCCATAGTTACATTACTGCTGTCAATCAGATATCAAGAACAGTAAATAAAATCTAAGTACCACATGTCCATCTGCCACAATAGATAATAATCAAGAAATATATAGCGGAAACGAATAAAGATCCAATAAAGAAATAATATCCAAAGTGTAAGTCTATGTCGCTCACCCCGCAAGCTAGAGAGGAGGCGGAACAAGTAAAAATCAAAACTTTCTTAGAAAAGCAACATAGACCAAGCTAAGGATCTTTGCCAAACCATATCTAACGTACTACAAGAGGTTTAATCTACTGTGATATGAAGATTATACCTCATGATTCCAGTCCTTCGGTTCTTTTCTCCGCTGTCCTCCTCGTCCACGTGAGCTCCGAGGATCGATCCGGATCTTGGTCACCTCCACGGCCTCCTTGAGTCGAAGACGATCCACCCGAGAGTCTATAGTTCGAGCTCCACCTCAAGTCGAAGTAACTAGGGCAACAAGTTTGCTATGCTTGATGTCCTAGGTGATGTAGAGTAAGAAGATGGTTTTGTTTGTGTAACAACTCCATTTTTAGTGTACATAAATTTGATTTAAATTTAAAATATACTTGGAGTATTTAATGTTGTTGTTACCACTTTAAGTATTTATTTCATTCCATAATTACAAGAAGGAGCTTGTAGCTCATTGGTAATAGCTTGCACTGCTGAACCAAGCCATCAGAGTTCAAATCCCCTGTCCCACATTATTTTTAATATTATTTTGTTTTAAATTTTATAGAAGCCCAACAGTCCACACACAATAACTCCCAAATTTTCCACTACACCCACTAACCTAAATACACCAGAAGCCTCGCCTGACGACCCCCCACCTTTTGCCGGCCGGACTCGGCCGGACGGCGAGTCGCCAACTACAATATTGTGTCTTTTCCTATACCCTACCTTCCTGCACACTCCAATTTATGAGATCGGGTCCAGAGACACATTTATATCCTATTTAATCCATTTTTAATAATTTTTGACACATTTTTTATAATTTTTAATTAAAAACCCTATACCTACCCTAATCCTAGCCTAACCCTATAAATACACCCCTACCCTCTACCCTCTCACCCCAAAATTCTGAGCCCACTCTCTCAAAATTCCAAGAATCGTGTGTATTTTGAAAACGAGCGAAAGGCGAAGCTCCGGCGAAATCTACGGCGAACTTCCGGCGATCGTTTTAGGAACTACCGGCGACGACGCAATACATCGGCGATTCCCCTACTTCCATTTCACTCTCTTGTGTGACATAAAACCCGTAAGTCCCATTTTCTATCTATCTCTTCTATCTAAAAATACGGATTTACAAAACCCGACGGAATCGAAACAAATCCGATTACCGATTCGGTTTCTTCATAAAACTCCACTTCTCGTTAACACGATTATGCTTAAACTCCTTCATGTTGACCATTAAACACTAATCAACCAAATTGATCAAGTTTCATTTCATAAAATGATGGCTATTTCAATTTATCGTATTTTTTCACTTAAATACCACATTGTTTCAATTCTACATTTAACCCCATTAAACTTGCTATAGTTTAAAGTAGATCACGAGGTAACGACCTACCTCCTCACACACTCATATGCAACATAACACGATACTCTCGAGAACTTAGAATACGGGAAAACAAACATTTTCATTTAAATACCCTTTACTTAATAAAACCATTTCTAAAAGATTGAGTATTGATATATCTTTATAAATAAATATCACTTATTATGAAAATAGGTGTAGCGCCTTGAAAAGTCGTTTTGGTGTTTTCCTGAAAATCGGTGAAAATTCGGTATTTTTCCGAAAACCGTCTTTTTTGTTATTTTGCAGTTTAGGACTAATTATACCTAAAATGGATAGGTAATTGCTTGTTTTTAGTAGCTAATGAGTTACTTATTAAATTTTGGGCATTTAAAATTTTTTCCCTATTTTTCAATTTTTTAATATTATTTTAAGCCGGTAAGAAAATACATTAAATTAGCGATAAATACAAATTTTTCCGGGATAATTTTAATCTTTAAAATTATGTTAATTAAAATCTAGTTGTAACATAAATTTTTAGTATTTTATTTTGATTTTTAACTAATTTTTATTATAGAAAACGAAATTTATTGAATTTAAGCTTAAACTTGCAATTTTGGACTTGTAGGAGGTCTTTTTGCATAAAAATTTTTTTGTGCACTCCCTCTCACTTCTCCCTCACCCTAGGCCGGCCATTTCCAGCAGCACATGGGAGAAAAAAAATTCCATGCTCTTTGACTTGTGTTTTTGTGTGGAAATGAGGGTTTTTTTTTAAAGGTTTTTGAATTGTTAAATGGGGTATGGTGCTTTGACTTTGGGGGAGTTTGACTAGAGACTTTTTCCCACACCCACACCACTCCACTCTCCCTCATTTCTGTCCAGAAAATCAGCAGCTCCCCCCCTTCATTTTCCTCTTTATTTTGTTCACAAATTCATCTCAAAAACCATCAAAAATCAACAAATCCTTTACAATTTCAAAGCAAAACCTTATTCTCTCTCTTCTCAAACCCAAATTGGCTCAAATCTTGGAGAAAGATGGCATCTTGGGAGGCTTTAGCAACATAGGGTTTGAACTTTTGAGGTATAACTTCTAATCAAATGGTTACATTGTAGTTAAAGTATGCTAATTAGAACTTTGAAAATTGTTTTAGTGTTAATTTTAGTGTTAATTGCATACTAGTTTTTTAAAGTTTGTGGTTTGAAATTAATTTAGGGTTTAGATCACCATTAAGAGATTAATTAAGCTATTTTGTTATCTAGTTATTTTGTTAGCTTAATCTAAGTGGTTAAATTGCTAATTGGGCTAAAATCTAGTGTTAATTTAGTGTTAGATTCTAATCTAGTTTTTAAAGGTTTATGGTTAGAGTTAAACTAGGGTTTTTAGGAACCATTATTTAGTTAATTAAAGATAATTAGATATCTAGTTAATTACTAAACCAATCTTTAAGGTTACTTTGCTTAAGTGGCTTCATATTATGCTAATCTATGTTAAGCTTGTGTGAAATTTTCATTAAGATTGCTAATTACCAAATTCAAGAAGAGGTTTGTGTATGGAATGTGGGTTTTGTAGCATGGTAAATAAGTTAAAATTTGTGTTTTTGGTGGCTAACTAGTTGTGTGGATTGGATGGTTGTGTTGGACCGCGATAACTTTGTCGCTATTGTCGATGTTTGCACCTAATTGCTATTCTAGCTTACTAGTTTTTACTAAAATGTTGTGATGAATTAATTGCGATGTCTTGATGACATTTTTAGCGTATCCTATGACATTTAGGATGCGTGTGTGCGGATTTTTGAGTGGTCGGGTTTTAGTTTTGCCGGGCGACCAAATCGGCGATTTTTGGCAGTTTTTGCGATTTTCGCGTATGTTCCGCGCACCTTGTGCACGTTGTACCTAACTAGTGAACATTAGTATTTTCGTTTGGGTTTTGCGTCAGTCTTGATAGGTAACCTTATGTTTGGTATTGATGTAAATTCCAGGTTCGGTCACGGAGACGTCAGACGCGGCACAAAAGGGGAAAGCGGTGATTGGACACAGCTAGCTAGGGATTCCGGTGAGTAGATGTAACATCTACGGGGGACTATCGTTGGATGGCGCAAGCCGCCCGATAGTTTTAGTAACTTAAAAGATTCCTAGTAATGTTAGTAATTAGGGGTGTAATACTTGTATGATTATTTGCTACATTCATGCCCTATATTGACATACCTATACGAAACCATTTTATAGGACACCTGCACCATTGCCAGGGTTTTTATATGCAGCACGAGCACTATTCATGCTTACACACACACCCTGGTAATTGCCATGCCACCACACTAGATAACCTTTAAATTGAAACCTTTTACTAATTGATACTTAAACTTGTGCTATTGCCTTTAATTCCTTAAAATGAAATCGTAGGATTGCTATTCATGTGCATGTACTTCATCATATTATTTGTTCATGCCTAATCTATTAATCACACATCGCAACTTGATTATTGATACCATATGCATTCATTATCATTGACATATGCACTTATGAGGATTTCTTGAGATTTTATGATATTTCTGGATTTCGGGGAAAAACCGCAAAATTTCTAAACTTATTATATTTTTAAAATATGTAAATTGCGGTTTTCTAGTGATGTAAGTGTCGTCCACCATGAGTTTGCTGTGGTTTTCGAGACCCGTTTCGAGGAGTTGGATGAACCGTCTCGGGTACATGGTGGGCCCGGTAGGGTACCCCGGGGCAAGAAGCTCGTGGTGCTGACGATGAGCCTGGCAGGGGACGGATTACCTACCAGTGACTTCATTGGGCACGGCGGATATCCAGAGGATACCGACCGGGGCCGCGAGAGGATGAGATATTGATATTGAGATGGGTCAGCCGGATGGCTGAGGCCAGAGACACTATGACATGGATTTATGAGATTTGAGACAGCTTTTAGGTGTCGTTGCTGGACACCGGTTCTCGTCGATTCTTTGAGTATTATGCTGGCATTCTAAAAGAGTTTCAAAAACAAAAAGAGATAAAATGTTTCTTATATATACCTATTGAGACCTCAGATATTCATGTTGCACACATATTAGTACATTGATGTTGTATACACACCTGCTAGTGCATCCAGTCATACCTGTATTTTAGATGCTAGGATGCTTGTGTGCATGCATACGATAGCCTTTGTAGATGTTATTTATTACTCACGAGTTGGCAACTCACCCCCGTTATGCCACAGCCTTTTGCAGGTCCGCTCCGTCAGTACAGTAGCGGCGGGCGCACTTGTTCTTTTGCCTCCTTTGCCTGGACTCGAGGTTTTGCTCTTAGGTGGGTTATATCATTATTTTTGTACCACCTTGTATATTCTTTGTATCTAGTGCACTCCATTTACTGTATCTACCAGTATTATTGTATATTGACCTAGAGATGAGACTGTGAGGTTTGTGGACTTTTATGCTGTATTTTGGGGTCGAGCTCACTTGAGTCGACATGCTGTTTTTCTTATGCTTCATTATGATTATTTCGCATGTTGTTGCTTTATTTTGCGTGGGATTTGTGACCGCCTTGTGGCGAAGAGCTAGCTCCCGCTTGGGGATGCCTTATTTGTTGGATTCATATATATTTTTGTTGTACCCATTTTGGGGGCCAGTATTTACAAAGGAGACTCTGCCGAAATTTTCGGAAAAATTGATATTGTTTTCAAAAAGGGTTTTATATGACTTATTGATAAACTTGTTTCCAATTGATTTGGTTCTCTTCACTCTTTTGCTTATTTGGTTTGGTTTTCTGGGCTTTGGCTTACTTATTTTACGGACGTCTTTAGACGTTTCGTAAACTTAAGTGCCAGTCACGTTCCGTACCCTGCGGGTCGTGACAATAGGATAAGGTTGTAGGCATAAGTCGTTTATCTAAACCTGACTTTGTGGAGAAAGGTAAGTTTAAAAGGCCCATCTCACGGTGATTCATGAGCGGATCCCTCCTTTCTTCACTTGTACTTACCTGGCCACAATTGGCGGTGAAGAAGCGATTTGAGATATCTCACAACTTCTCACTTTGGACCAGTTAGGAGCAGTCTAGTTGACTTAGGAGACCCTAGAACATAGAATATGGGAAAACGACACTTTTTCATTTAAATACCATAATTAATAAAATCGTTTTCCTTAATAATTAGTATTTATACAAATCTTTGCAAAGCGCCGCTACAACCCATTTGGGGAACCCGTTCGGGATGGTGCGGATTATCGCACATCCTCGGGTTTAGTAGTGCGAGATTCAGACCTCCGCAAGGAGCATTCGGTCTCGAAAAATTTAAAATACGACATCTTAAGAAAACGAGATTTCTAGAATATTATAGATATATACAAAAAAAATTATTTTCATATAAATATATGTATATGTAACATAAACATATCTATTTTTGAAGTATTATAAATATTCCACCTTTTCTACAATATCACAAGAATCAATGTTACACTAAAATACCATGAATTCCATACAAATCAATATTACAAATAAATACCTTTATTTCTGAAATTAGGATATTTTCACTAGAAATATCACAATATAAAATCCACATTCATTACAACTCTAAAGACGAATAATAAATGGTTGGGGTGTATTTTGAAAAGTATATAAAAGTATTTTTACATAAAACCCCCTCAAGTTCTATAAATTATCCTAAGGACCCTAGTAAACATAGGTTTAAGCGGGACCAATCTCTTGAGCCTCAGGGAGTCGGAGAAATGGATGCTTGCCTAACTAAGGTATACAACTTAACAACGGTGTTATCAATATGGTAATCGTGTTTGAAAAAGACACGAAAAGTTACCGATAATATCAAAACAATCAGGAGTTCAATTTACTTTTCTAATTGTCTGACTCAGTTTGAGTCTCAGTATAATCTGACTTGAATATGATTCAAGTACAATCTACAATCTACAATCTACAGTCTATAATCTACAATCTACAATCTTCAATATTACAATTCCACATGAATCCATGAATCCAATTATCAATCTATACAACTTGACTGAACCGAACCATGGATATACATTCCATTTACATGGTTCTCCAGTTATTCCATTCATATGATTCTACGGTTACATCCGTTTACTGATATCATGGATTCGATCAGTCATCCAATTATACACTCAATACAATTTACAATACAATACAATACAAACAAGACACTGCGGGGTTTAAGGGGTTGATTGGTACGGAAGGTGTTAAAAGTGGCATCAGACTGTAAGACTTAATACACCTAACATGAATCAAGTTGCTGTTGTACCGTGGCATAAACGGTCCTTGTACTATACTTGCCTCTAGTTTCTGGCATATAGAGACTCCTCTCGTATACACTGGCATTCTTCTGTACCAAGCTACAAACAACAGCGTTAATACAACATTACAACAAGATAATACAACTTTAAAAGATACATTCTTATTCCGTCTATTCTACTTTCCTCTTATCTTTGGGACTTACCGAGCGACCTGTTCGCTGACGACATTCTCTTTCTTTTTTCTTTGAATGTCATCAGGTAATTTGGACACGTCAAGGATCGAGGCTACTGCTGAAGACCTGGATCAGTTTGCTGAAGACCCAGCGCTTTAGTTTCATTGTACACATTTCCTTTCAGTACTTTACATTCCTGTTATGCCATTGTTTAGGCAGCACTTTTATTTCAGTTGTATTTACTTTTTATGCATTGTACAAAAGAATGTTAATAAATAAAGTTGCTGTTCAGTTTATATATCTTGTCTCTTGTGTATTTACTTTTATATTGCTTAGATACACTTAGCGTATTTACTTCAGAGTAAATACATAGCGGCCCAGTCGCATCCCCTTCGCCGTACATCGGGAAGCGGGGCGTGACAGGTTTTGTTGGTGGCCCATACAGGTCAGAGCTGTATGAAACTCTATCATGCAGTTCTGTTCTGCGTGAACAACCTAAGCAATATAACACAAGAACCAGCAACTAAAACATTCTTTACAATTCATGTTCCTTGAATCTTATCATTTCATGTGCTTTGAATCTGTCCTAACCAAAAAATTTCTTCAAAGTTATGGATTCCTCGAGCAACACCAGCATCAATGTCAACAACACACCTCCACCACTACCTCTCACACCTGTTGTTCCTGCGCCACCCACCGAGCAAACGGTTCTACTTGAGGCAATCCGCAGCCTCCTTGAGGGACAGCAACAACTCCTGAACTGTCCCGAGACTGACGTGCATGGGGTAAAGCAATTCAGGGCTTTGCATCCCAAGCAGTTCTCCGAATAGGGAAGCCCACTTGAAGCTGAGGAATGGGCACAAAGCATAGAGGATGATCTGGCGGCAGCACAAGTGCCAGACATAGCTTGGGTCCGTGTGGCGAAACTGCAGCTCACGAACAATGCTCGCAACTGGTGGAAGGCGGAAGAAAGCCGTCTTGTACAGCTTATTGAATGGAAGACTTTTCGCGATAAGTTCGACGCGAAGTACTTCCCTGTGACTTCCAGGTTTGCCATGGAACAGTAGTTCATTCATCTACAATAAGGTTCGATGTGGGACAAGTCAGTAGATGAGTATGACTCTGAATTCACCATGCTAAGTCGGTAAGATATGTCACAATAGTTCAATTTTTAAAATATCACATACTACACAGCTAACACAATCCTTTAAACAGATTCGCGGCACACTTGATACTGACGGATGATATCAGAGCCCGTCGCTTTCAACAAGGCTTGGACACGGAAATTCAGGCTGCACTAGCCACAGGGAAATTTCCAACTCATGAGGATGCTCTGGAAGCTGCCCGCAGTTATGAGGCAGTGATAAAAGCAAGGTGCAGACCCCAGTCCGCAGTAGTTAAGCGCCCTGCCAACCAGATGGCAGGAGGAGCCTCGTCCAGACCACCTTTTGTGCCAAGACGTCTAGGAGCACCAATCAACAGGCCCAGCCTAGCCTTTTGTAACTACTGCAAGAGAAATGGGCATCTGGCGAAAGATTGCCGGCGTGCGAACAATCTTTGCTTGATCTGCGGCTCAGCTGCTCATGGTATTGGGTCTTGTCCTCATAAACAAAATCCAATTGCTGCACCCAGGCCAGCAAACAATTACCCACAGCGTCCAGTGTTCAGTTGATAAAACTGCACTTTTAATATGACATTTTTCCTATTGTTTCTATATATAAAGGTGTTTATTATAATATATGACACATATGAGGGTTTATTTGTAAAAATACTATTTTCATGTGTTTTATATTATAATTAACATTATGAAGGAAAAAGTAAGCATATAATATCCATGTAACATCTGGCCCATTTAATATGCTTACCTTATTAAATACCTTTGACCAATTCTCTTAAAACTAAAATATCATGACAAATGGTTAAAAATAATATCTCAATAAAAACAAATTCTACTAACATTATTTATTGAGATAATTGTGCAGAAATTATTTCAGGACTGGAATCAAGGAAATCCGAATTATCGAGATCAAATCTGCCAAAGATATTCAAGTAAATTGAAGAAACTAAGTCTGGCAGAAATGTAGAAAAGATTTTCAAAGTCTAGATACTCAAAAGATTACCAAGTGTTACAGATATGAAGCTACAAAAATTAGAGGCTATGATCTCACCAAAAGGGGGCGGATCCGCGGCTAAACCTATCCAATGGCCGCGGTTCCGCCGCGGATTTGAGGAGTTGAGATATGGGATTTTGGTGGTTAGGATCCTAACAACTAGTTTCCATATTAGGAAACTAGGGTTCTGACTCTGGGACTATAAATAAGGACCGAAAGCCTCTTAGAAAATCATCAAACCGACGCGATCACGAAGTCCACGACGGCTCAAGAATCCTGGTTGATCATCAACGGTTCATCTACCTCCTTAAGAAGAGATCGAGAAGCAAACTAGGGTTTTGTAATCATTTTCTAAAGGAACAAAGTGTACTTGATCTTGTTGATTAATAAAGCTAGTTTTATTCTATTGCATTTTATTTTCTTCATGATTTCTATCTTTTCTTTTCCCAACATGCACGAGTAATTCTCCGCTTGTTAGGGTTCGTAAGATTAGGGTAGATTAATGGATGATGAAGATCCTTAAACTCTTTTTATGTCCTATAAAGTTTATAAACTTTACCAAAAGAATCATTAACATCCTAATCGGGCATGCTACCAATTTATTGCTAGTCTCGACCGCGATTAGAGATTAGATTAATGATTGTTTTGGTAAAGGCTAGACATGAACGGAGATCCATGTTAAGATAGGGATTAAGATTGGGAACCCTTTTTCCTCTAGAAACCCTAATCTACATGCATCAGTGTCGATCTAGTTTTAAATCTATTAAAGGATAAAAGGAGTATTCTTTAATTAATCATCCATGACTACTAAATCTTAACGAACCTTACAAGCCCTCTTCTACTATAAAATCTACATCCGTAGTTAATCTAGATCTATATTCTGCATCCGTGTTTAACGTAGATCTAGAACCTACAACCATTCTTCACCATTCTTTATTCTTCCTCCTTTCTTTCTAAACACGCCTAAAGTAAGATTAAAAGATTCAACGTTTCCCAGAGGACGACCCGTACTCATGTCGGTCTAGCTACACGCGACACCGTTATTGATTGCGGTTAACTACTGCACATAAATCAGATCAATCACCCAGCCATCCAAGCCCCTGCTCCAAGACTTGCACTACCTGCACCACCCAGAGGACCACAAGCTGCACCACCTCCTCGTCAGTTCCATCAAGCTCAAAGGAACGTTCCGAGGAATGCTCCTCAGGCCAGGAGGAATGTACCAAGACGCCAGGCTTTCACGATGACCGTGGAAGAAGCTGAGGCCACTGGTCAAGTTATTACTGGTAAACTTTTCTTCTCAAACCTTTCTTTTCAATCTTACTACTTATTTACATACTTTTCCCTATGCGTAAAACATATCCCACATACCTTAGGTACAATCTTAGTAGCCTCACTATCTGCACTAGCACTGTTTGATACTGGAGCATCTCACTGCTTTATGTCGCAACGGTTCGTCCGAACCCATGCGATTCCAGTCTCACCGCTTGTATCCAGCTGGAATGTCAGTTCAGGAAATGGCGTTCTAAAGGTAACCATGGGATACAGCTTGTGTCCAGTCGTCGTCTGCAGCAGAGAGTTTTATACTGACTTCAAACTACTGGACATACCGAACTTCGATGTGGTTCTAGGAATGGACTGGCTTGGAACTTTTTATGCTACCATCGACTGTCGTCAAAAGAGGGTAGTATTCGAGATTCCAGACCACCCGGTCTTCTATTTCAAAAGCGGAGACCGTACCCTGGAGCCAAGTACTTACAAAGCGAAGCCAAGGGAAGTGGTAGTTGCAGCAGCTCAAGCGGAGGAAGAATCAAGACCAGATGTGGTTCGAGAGTTCGACGATATATTTCCTGACGATATATCAGGTTTGCCTCCCGATCGAGCTCTTGAATTCAGTATTGATTTAGTACCAGGAGCACAACCGGTAATCAAAGCACCTTATAGATTAAGTCCGGAAGGTTTGAAGGAAGTCCGAATACAGTTGGACGAATTATTGGCGAAAGGATGGATTTGTCCCAGCACTTCAAGTTGGGGTGCACCTATATTACTTGTGAAGAAGAAGGAAGGTTCATACAGAATATGCATCGATTATAGAGTCTTGAACGAAGTCACGATAAAGAACAAATATCCACTTCCGCGCATCGACGATTTATTCGATCAGCTAAATGGATCTTGTATGTTCTCTAAATTGGATCTTCGTTCAGGTTATCATCAGGTGAAGGTCAAGGAAGCTGATATTCATAAAACAGCTTTCAGAACTCGTTATGGACATTACGAATTTCTAGTGATGCCATTTGGAGTGACCAACGCACCAGCAATATTCATGGACCTAATGAATCAAGTTTTCCGGGAGTACTTAGACAGATTTGTTGTCATCTTTATCGACGACATCCTGGTGTATTCTAAGAGTCGGAAAGAGCATGCAGAGCACTTACGAATTGTCCTGGAAACTCTTCGACAACGCCTGCTCTATTCAAAGTACAGCAAGTGCGAGTTTTGGCTAAAGCAAGTTGGCTTTCTTGAACATATCATATCAGGTGATGGAATCTCTGTGGATCCAGCGAAAGTTTCAGCAGTTAGCGAATGGCCTACACCAAAGTCAGTGAAAGATATTCGAAGTTTCTTGGGTTTAGCTGGATATTACAGAAGGTTCATTGAAGGATTTTCGAAGATAGCAACACCCCTGACCAAGCTCACACGTAAAGATGAAGATTTTGTGTGGTCATAAGCATGTGAACAAGCTTTCGTAGAACTCAAGTCAAGATTGACAACATCGCCTATTCTCGTCATACCGGATCAATCTGGAGGATTCGAAGTGCATTGCGATGCATCCGGTAAGAGATTATGATGTGTTCTACATCAGCACGGTAAGGTTGTGGCTTATGCTTCAAGACAACTGAAGACTCATGAGCGCAATTATCCGACGTATGACCTGGAGTTGGCAGCCGTCATCTTTACTCTTAAGATTTGGCGCCATTATTTACTTGGTGAACGAGTGAACATCTACACAGATCATAAAAGTCTGAAGTACGTGTTTACTCAGAAGGAGTTGAATATGCGGCAGAGAAGATGGTTAGAACTCATGGCGGACTTTGACATCAACTTACAATATCACCCAGGGATGGTGAATGTGGTACCTGATGCACTTAGTCGCCAACCATTATCGATGAATCTCACCGCTCAGTGGAAGCTTCAACAAGACTTGCATCAGATGGAGATTGAAGTAGTCATGCCAGGTAACACTTCAAGTTCGATGAATTTACAAGTTCAATCAACCATTGTCAATCAGATCAAAGCGGCTCAAGCAGGTGATGCTAAGTTGCAAAAGATCAGAGAACAAGTGGAGAATGGACTCAGAACAGACTTCATCATTCATGAAGACGGATCTTTGAAATACGGCAGCAGATTGTGTGTACCAAAAGGTCATGTTCGGGAAGAGTTAATGAAAGAAGCTCACAGCTCTCCCTACTCAGTACATCCTGGAGGTAGCAAAATGTACAAAGATCTACATCAGAATTATTGGTGGCATGGAATGAAGCGTGAAGTAGCCAGAAGCGTCGCAAAATGTTTGGTGTGTCAGCAAGTAAAGGCTGAACATCACAGGACAGCTGGACTACTTCAACCGTTACCAATCCCAGAATGGAAGTGGCAACACATCACGATGGATTTTGTGACTGCTCTTCCTCGCAGCACAAAGGGTAACGATGCCGTATGGGTCATTGTGGATCGGCTCACAAAGTCGACTCACTTCATCCCATTTCGAGTTGGCCAATCAACTGAGACACTAGCAAAGAAGTACATGGAAGAAATTATGAGACTTCATAGAGTACCGGTCTGCATTGTCTCCGATCGTGATACCAGTTTCCGATCGCAATTTTGGCAGAGTCTGCAAGCAAGTTTGGGAACAAGTCTGAATTTCAGCATGGCTTATCATCCACAAACAGATGGTCAGTCTGAGCGAACTATTCAGATCTTGGAGGATATGCTCAGAGCGTGTATGTTAGACTTCAAAGGATCGTGGGAAGGTCACCTGCATCTTGTGGAGTTCGCGTATAACAACAGCTACCAAGCAAGCATAGGAATGGCACCCTTTGCAGCATTATATGGAAGGAAGTGTCGATCGTCATTAAGTTGGGACGACATCGGAGATAGGGAACTTCTTGGACCAGAGATGATAGTAGCGACCGTTGATGTGGTTCGTACTATCAGGGAAAGGATGCGCATAGCCCAAGATCGACAGAAGCACTGAGCTGATGCAAAGAGACGACACTTGGAGTTCCAGCCAGGAGATCACGTATTCTTGAAAATATCTCCGAACTGCGGAGTGATCCGATTTGGAAGACGGGGTAAATTAAGTCCGAGATTGTAACACCTTAGAATGTGTTTTGTAGCTAATTATATTTTAATGTATGGTTTTTAATAAAAAGTTTACCAAATTAAGTTTCAAATATTTTATCCTATTTATTGAGTATTTTATTAGAATTTTTCTAGGCACACACACACTTGTGCATGATAACTAGGGTTGTAATTTGGAGGTTAACCATGATTAGCAGTCATGGTTAGCTAACCATTTGTCTTAGGTTAGTTATATGTTTTGTTTAAGTGTTATGGTTATTATTATTAATTGAAAAATGAATTTAAATGGAAATTTTATTTGGTTGAATGGTTGACCAAGGGGGGAGAGAGAGGGGGGCATGGGCAACATGGCATGAGCCATGCCCATTTAATGAAGAGAGAGAATGAGAAGGGGTCTTTGTTGTTTGTTCTCATTTCTCCCTCTCATTTCCTTGCTCTCATTCTCTCACACTCTCACACACACACACAAGCTCCAGCAGCAGCAGAAGGCTTCAGCAGCAGCAGCAAGAGCAGCACCATCAGCATCAGCTTGCAGCAGCAGCTCCAGAGAGCACAGCAGCAGCCACAGCATCAACCACAACAACAACACCAGCATTAGCTCCACCAACTCGAGAGGCAGCAGCAGCAAGCAGCTCGAGCAACAGCTGAAGCAAGCAGCAGCACCATCAGCAACAACAACAGAAACAACAGCAACATCAGCAAGCAGCAGCAGTAGCAACAGCAGGCATCAACAGCAGCAGCAGGAGCTCCAGCTACTTGCAGCAGCTTTTCCTCCTCCATTCACTTCTTCTTCTGCTCTCTAGGGTTCCTTAGGGTATAATTCTGAACTCTTTTCCTAATTTCTTAGCTTGTGTGTTAATTTAGCGTCGGTTTGTGTTAATTAGTGAGTTTAGTGCTAATTTATGGTGTTTTATGTGGAACTTTGATTATGTGGTGATTGTGTTGTTTAACCCTACTTATTTAAGTGTTGTTAGGGTCACTTTAACTGAGTATTTCCCTGGATTACACTAAAATACCATAGGGTTTGTGTTTTGTGCAAAATTAGCGTTTTTAAAGCGACATTGTAGCATTTTGTAATCTGCTTTTGACCCGGATCCTTCAGAACAAAATTGAGGAAACTGGAATATGCTACCTAGGTCTAGAACAAAACACCAGAACACGAGACCCTACTTCCCAGTCCAGGCCGCAGATTAATTAGGTTTGGCCGCAATTTGCGGCCAAGTAGGGGGCAGGGGTGTTGGGGTCTTGGCTAGGGTTGTCTGCAGTGTTGTCTAGTGCTTTGGCATGTCTAGTTTTGTGATATTTGACCTATAGGAAAATCTGGGGCAATATATCGTTTTGCATGATCGTTGTGTTTGCGCGATACGCGCGATACGTGAGAGGGTTTTGTGATCCAGCGTATCGCGGCGTGTCGCGATGGTTTTAGACGCATACACACACGTTTTAGCGTATCGTGCACACGCGCGTTTAGTTCGCGACGCGAGTTTCTCGTTTTGGTTCGATATCGCGTTTTGCGGAATATTTGGCTTATATGTGATTTCCTTGTCTTATTTGCAGGTTTGCAGGCAGGGACTACGGACACTGCTACAGGGGGGAGCAGATGGTAGGATTCACCTAGCGTGGAGTGTAGGTGAGTAGATTTAACATCTACAGGGGAATCGCCCGCATGGCGTTATGCGTCTGGGCTAGAATACTTGTCGCATATTCTACGTCATTGTTAGAATTGCGTCTTTACCTATCTACTTAGATATAGTTGTACTGTGACTAGTAGCCGTAGGGCACTGCACACATTATTGACGGTTCATGTCGCACGAGCACGGATTGTATGCTACACACACACCGTCAATAATTGTCATGTCACACACTAACCATTATAGATACTATTGCTTATCACACATGACATCTAGCTTATCGGTATACGTATAGTGCATTATACCTTTAGTGATAGGTACATATACATCTTGCGATACAGCTACAGGTATACCTTGCACATATTTTACTTATACCGGGGGGATATCCTACATGTTTTTCTTATACCCAGGGGGGTATACGACATCAGTTCTTATAGGTAGATACCTATACATTGCTACACCGTATGTTACACACATATTCAGTTGCAGTCACATATTTACCTTTACTGATGTTACTTAGCTGTACCTTATTGGTTTCGCATACATCTGGTTTCAGTTACATATTCTCATTTAAATGCTCGCATTTCAGATATATCGTATATGTTTATTCCTGGATTGCGCATTAATATTTGGATTTTACATGATGTTTTCTGGATTTGGGAACCGCGGGAGTTCATGAAATTATGCATACATTGAAAAACCCAGTTTCCTTGATATGATATTTGCGTATCCACCATGAGTTTTATCGGTGCTGATTATATATACCCCTACGAGGAGGCGTCGAGGCCGTAGAGGGTATATGGTGGGGCCCGGAGGTACCCCGAGGCAAGAAAGGGATGTCGATGTGCTATGAGCCGATGAGCCCGGCAGGGGAACCATACCATCCGGTGACAGTACCAATGACTCGGCGGGGGTCATGGAGACACCGTTGGGAGTCATGCACGTATGCATACGTCGAAAGGCGAGGGTCAGAGCTAGGCACTCGTGCTTTCGGGACAGCGTATGATACGTACCTATCAGGATTTCTGTATCGATGCTTGGCACATTGTTTTCATGATATTTCTTTTAAACACCTTTGTATATATAACAGGGGATTAGCCGTTGTTATATATACCCTTACACCAATATTAGTGAAATGGGACGCTAATATATGTGTATTGCCCCCATCATATTTATTTCTGCAAATATATATACTTTTAGGATGTTAGAAACTTACTTGAGATTCGACTTGGGATATAGGTGATTCATTGACATTGGATATTGGATATGAAAGAGATTGTTGATTTGTACATTCGAGATATAGGAGAGCTACTCGATATTGTATATTGAGGTGATGTGAGACTTATATGATGTGAGAGCCCAGTTTGGGGGCTGATTTGAGGATTTGGGATTTGAGTGTCTTGATGGATTGTGATCCTACCACGATATCAGGTTTCCGTGGAAATGACATATTCCACCCCATACCTCACACTTATCTATTCTATGCACAGTTTCATATATTGGTAGTACCTGTTAGTGTACCCTTATGATAGTTGCATATTTACATTCTCATATCCCTATTGCATGGTTATTGCATACTATTGTTATGTTACTATTGCTTCACATATTGATTGTACCTGCTAGTATACTTTATTTTATTCAGCATTTGCATGACATGTTATTACTGTAATCGCATACCTTAGATTCATGCTGTACGTGCATTCCTGCGATTACCTGTATATGTTATCTACTATTCACGAGTTCGCAACTCACCCCCGTTGTGCCACAGGTGTTTCAGGTTGTTCTCCAGAGTAGTCGAGGCAGGCTATTCCGCTTTTCAGCTATCATCTTTTGCTATAGATACCGCATCAGCTCACAGTACTATTTTGCTTAGGTGGGTTTTGGTGGTTATCTGTATTTTGTATTGTACATTCGTTGTATCTTGTACTCTCCATCTACTATTATGTTGTTGACTTAGAGACTTAGTGAGGACGTTACTGTATATTATTTGTGGGTTTGTTGTCTTTTATATACAGGTTTCTCTCTATTGTCTTTATTTCTTCGCTACAGCGTCATATTTTTGTGTTTCATTCATCTTGGTTAGTTTTTACAAAAAGGGGTGTTGCTAAAACTTAAATGAAATAAAGTAGGACTTTTAAAGAATTTGGGTTGCGATTTCAAATGTTTCGAAAACTTATATTATCTTTTCCGTATTTTCTTGGTTTAGATTTCTGGGTTTGGCTTTCTTTTATTGTGTTACGTCTTTGGGCGTTGCGTAGTATTAGGGCCGTCACGGGCCAAATTTTGGGTCGTGACAGAGATACATTGGACCGTTCGACATACTCGAACGAGTCGGTGAACTGGCATACCGCTTAGCGCTTCTACCCTCATTGGAAGGAGTGCATAATGTGTTCCACATATCCCAACTCAAAAGGTATGCGAGTGACTCTAGCCATGTTCTTGATCATTCCGAGCTCACTATACAGCCCGACTTATCTTGTGAGCAACAGCCTGTGGAGATCCTGGACAGGAAAGTGAAGACATTTCGGAACAACGAAGTTAACTTGGTCCGAGTGATGTGGAGGAAATACACTCCAGGAGAGTCCACTTGGGAAAGAGAAGATGAAATGCGTGCAAGATATCCACACCTCTTTGTAAACTAGTCCTCAAATAAAACTTGTAAATTTCGAGGACGAAATTTTTGTAAGGAGGGTAGACTGTAACAACTCCATTTTTAGTGTACATAAATTTGATTTAAATTATACTTGGAGTATTTAATGTTGCTGTTACCACTTTAAGTATTTATTGCACTCCATAATTACAAGAAAGAGCTTGTAGCTCATTGGTAATACCTTGCACTGCTGAACCAAGCCACCAGAGTTCAATCCCCTGCCCCACATTAATTTTAATATTATTTTGTTTTAAATTTTATAGAAACCCAACAGTCCACACACAATAACTCCCAAATTTCCCACTACACCCACTAACCTAAATACACCAGAGACCCCACCTGACGACCCCCCACCTCCTACCCGGCGCCGCCGGCCGGACTTGGCGGGACGGCCGAGTCACCAACTACAATATTGTGTCTTTTCCTCTACCCTACCTTCCTGCACACTCCAATTTATGAGATTGGTTCCAGAGACACATTTATACCCTATTTAATCCATTTTAAATGATTTTTCACACATTTTTTACAATTTTTAATTAAAAACCCTACACCTACCCTAACCCTAGCCTAATCCTATAAATACACCCCTACCCTCTACCCTCTCACCCCAAAATTCTGAGCCCACTCTCTCAAAATTCCAAGAATCGTGTGTACTTTGAAAACGAGCGAAAGGCGAAGCTCCGGCAAAATCTACGGCGAACTTCCGACGATCGTTTTAGGAACTACCGGCGATGACGCAACACATCGGCGATTCCCCTACTTCCATTTCACCCTCTTGTGTTACCTAAAACCCGTAAGTCCCATTTTCTATCTATCACTTCTATCTAAAAATACGGATTTACAAAACCCGACGGAATCGGAACAAATCCGATTTCCGATTCGGTTTCTTCATAAAACTCCACTTCTCGTTAACACGATTATGCTTAAACTCCTTCATGTTGACCATTAAATACTAATCAACCAAATTGATCAAGTTTCATTTCATAAAATGATGGCTATTTCAATTTATCGTATTTTTTCACTTAAATACCACATTGTTTCAATTCTACATTTAACCCCATTAAACTTGCTATACCTTTAAGTAGATCACGAGGTAACGACCTACCTCCTCACACACTCATATGCAACATAACACGATACTCTCGAGAACCTTGAATACGGGAAAACAAATATTTTCATTTAAATACCCTTTACTTAATAAAACCATTTCTAAAAGATTTAGTATTGATACATCTTTATAAATAAATACCACTTATTATGAAAATAGGATAAGGTTGTGGGCATCAGTCGTTTATCTAAACCTGACTTTTATGGTGTATAGGCTAGACAAGTGAGAAAGGTAAGTTTAAAAAGCCCGTCTGACGGTGATTCGTGAGCGAATCCCTCCTTTCTTCACTTGTACTTACATGGCCATAATTGGCGGTGAAGAGGCGATTTGAGGTATCTCACAACTTGTCACTTTGGACCAGTTAGGAGCAGTCTAGTTGACTTAGGAGACCCTAGAACATAGAATATGGGAAAACGACACTTTTTTTATTTAAATACCATAATTAATAAAACCGTTTTCCTTAATGATTAGTATTTATACAAATCTTTGCAAAGCGCCGCTACAACCCATTTGGGAAACCCGTTCGGGATGGTGCGGATTATCGCACATCCTCGGGCTTAGTAGTGCGAGATTCAGACCTCCGCAAGAAGCATTCGGTCTCGAAAGATTTAAAATACGATATCTTAAGAAAACGAGATTTCTAGAATATTATAGATATATACAAAAAAATTATTTTCATATAAATATATGTATATGTAACATAAACATATCTATTTTTGAAGTATTATAAATATTCCACCTTTTCTACAATATCACAAGAATCAATTTTACACTAAAATACTATGAATTCCATACAAATCAATATTACAAATAAATACCTTTATTTCTGAAATTAGGATATTTTCACTAGAAATATCACAATATAAAATCTACATTCATTACAACTCTAAAGACGAATAATAAATGGTTGGGGTGTATTTTGAAAAGTATATAAAAGTATTTTTACATAAAACCCCCTCAAGTTCTATAAATTACCATGAGGACCCTAGTAAACATAGATTTAAGCGGGACCAATCTCTTGAGCCTTAGGGAGCCTGAGAAGTGGGTGCTTGCCTAACTAAGGTATACAACTTAACAACGGTGTTATCAATATGGTAATCGTGTTTGAAAAAGACACGAAAAGTTACCGATAACATCAAAACAATCAGTAGTTCAATTTACTTTTCTGATTGTCTAACTCAGTTTGAGTCTCGGTAAAATCTGACTTGAATATGATTCAAGTACAATCTACAATCTACAATTTACAGTCTACAATCTACAATCTACAATCTTCAATATTACAATTCCATATGAATCCATGAATCCAATTATCAATCTATACAACTTGACCGAACCGAATCATGGATATACATTCCATTTACATGGTTCTCCAGTTATTCCATTCACATGATTCTACGGTTACATCCATTTATTGATATCATGGTTCGGTCAGTTATCCAATTATACACTCAATACAATTTACAATACAATACAATACAAACAAGACACTACGGGGTTTAAGGGGTAGATTGGTACAGAAGGTGTTAAAAGCAGCACGAGACTATAAGACTTAATACACCTAACATGAATCCAGTTGCTGTTGTACAATGGCATAAACGGTTCCTTATACTATACTTGTCTCTAGTCTCTGGCATACAGAGACTCCTCTCGTATACACTGGCATTCTTCTGTTCCAAGCTACAAACAACAGCGTTAATACAACATTGCAACAAGATAATACAACTTTAAAAGATACCTTCTTATTCCGTCTATTCTACTTTCCTCTTATCTTTGGGACTTACCGAGCGACCTATTCGCTGACGACATTCTCTTTCTTTCTTCTTTGAATGTCGTCAGGTAATTTGGACACGTCAGGGATCGAGCTTACTGATGAAGACCTGGATCAGTTTGCTGATGACCCGGCGCTTTAGTTTCATTGTACACATTTCCTTTCAGTACTTTACATTACTGTTATGCCATTATTTAGGCATCGCTTTTATTTCAGTTGTATTTACTTTTCATGCATTGTACAAAAGAATGTTAATAAATAAAGTTGTTGTTCAGTTTATATATCTTGTCTCTTGTGTATTTACTTTTATATTGTTTAGATACGCTTAGCGTATTTACTTCAGAGTAAATACGTAGTGGTCCAGTCGCGTCCCCTTCGCCGTACATCGGGAAGCGGGGCGTGACAGTTTGTCTATTTAGGTTCTATTTTTCTCAACACATGAGAGCTATAGAATTTTCTAGTGAGGAGGAAGAAGAAGCAACTATGAGAGCTTTCTTTTGATGAGAGAGAATGAGAAAGAGATAATGATCCAAGAGAAAAATAATTACCAATTTTTTATTATGAAAATTATGATGGCAACCATTGATTTGACCATTATCATGTTATGTTAAATCCAAGCCAAGAAAATATCTAGTGCACACAAAAATATCTAAGTCAACAATGGTCAACTAGGTCAAATGGTCAACATGGTCAAATGGTCAAATCAATTAGCCACAACACAATTATTATTAAAAAGATTAGTAAACATTTTCCTCCATTTCATAATGGTTTTGACCAAGTCAATGGTCAAAACCCTAATGAGGCATCTCCTTCTTCGCTCCTCACATCCGTGCATACACACCCGCGTCCGCATTCCGTAGAACACGAATACTAGAAGACAAAAACTGATCCATCTGTACAATACTAGGATCCGGCTTAAACCAAAGCCCACTAGTATTGTCCGCACGAACATCATACGCGCACAAGTGCACGTAAGTGATCGTAGCCCTGCCGTAAAACCATACGGCCTCTACACCTTTTGCCCAGTGCAGGGAAACTCTCTGTGTGGGACTCTAAACACTCGACACTACGCTGACAGTGGGTTTAACCACAGGCCGTAAGCGGTACTAGCTGTACGTAAACATCCCCAGGTAGATGTCGATAAGAAGGCCGATGAGGAAAACCCATCCGAACTCCTACTGAGCCTGAATGTGACAATCTCCGTACAGTCCGGTCTGTTCGTCTAAAAGTATTGCATGTCGGGCCTAGGGCGGTAAACGTCACACCCCTAATAGCGGTACAGGTCGTGTCGGAGTGTAGCCCAGAACACCCTGAGAAACTACTGGAAACACTACCAGTAAATCTCGCTTGCCCTGGCCATGGACTTTGTGTAATGGCTCTCCTAGATACAGCGCGATATCAACCCCCAATACCGGGGGAGACGAATCCTGTCTAACCACCACTGCCTCCAAGTGCTTCGGGACTGCACCCAACTACTACCTGTTTGCACGACTCCTTTGAGCCGTAGTAGTATAGTAATCAAAGTACAGTGGGAACACACTCGAGGCGAAGTAGCAGTGTCAAGTCGACGGACTAAGCTGTACTCATGTCACCTGGGAACTGTTATCTGACGATAGGTATAATACCAACCAACAGTTCCCGATGAGTCCTGTCCGGTGTACTCATAACCTAACGAGCACATGCATACTATCTCCAGTACGACGTACTGATGGCTGTGGAACAGACCATCTCCCATGTTGGGATGAGAAGCGTATACACTAGTCTACTCTGGAGTATTGATGCCCCGTCTCGATAATCCTACGACTAGGGACCTGTATAAGGATGTGCTTGTAGATTACCCAGCCCCCACTAGTGTGACTGCTATCACAATGCTGGTAATCAAGTAAAGATCCTAAGGGCTCCACTAATATGTATAAGCGATATGCTAAAAGAAACACATGCACATATTAAAGTAGAAACAAACCAAGTAGCATACTACCATTTTGAGCAAGACTGTCATACAACTGTGAATATCCCAAGCTTCCATTAAGTAATATACAAACTAGTATGATACAGTAATAGCCTCTAGGGCATATACACTAACAATCTCCCACTTGCAGTAAGGCCATGTATTGGCGTATCGAAAACCTATCATCTCGATCAGCCGCTCGAATTGAGTCTGGGGTATGGCCTTCATGAATGGATCTGCAGTGTTATTCTCCGAATCTACTCTCCTCATCTTGATCTCCCGGCGATCTATGATCTCCCTGATCAGGTGGTACCGCCTCAAAATGTGTCTGGACTTCTGATAGGACCTGGGTTCCTTCGCTAAAGCTATAGCGCCGTTGTTGTCGCAATACAGCGGTATTGGATCAACAATGGTAGGAACCACCTGAAGTTCTGTGAGGAACTTCTTCATCCAGACAGCTTCTTTTGCGGCATCGCAAGCAGCTATGTACTCCGCTTCCGTCGTCGAGTCAGCAACGGTTTCCTGCTTGGAGCTCTTCCAACAGACCGCCTCTCCATTAAGGGTAAAGACATAATCCGACATGGGCTTAGAGTCATCCTCGTCACTCTGGAAGCTGGAGTCAGCAAAGACCTCGATCTGGAGATCTTTTCCGCCATACACCAAGAACATCTCCTTAGTCCTTCTCAGGCACTTGAGAATGTTCTTTACTGCTATCCAGTGCTTCTCCCCTGGGTCCGACTGATACCGGCTTACAACGCTCAATGCATATGTTACATCTGGTCTGGTACACAACATCGCATATATTATAGAGCCTACCGCAGATGCGTAGGGTATAGATGACATGCGAACCCTTTCCAAATCAGTCTTGGGAGACATCTCTTTGGAGAGGGTGATTCCGTGACAAGCCGGTAGATTACCGTGCTTAGAATATTCCATACTGAATCTTTTCACGGAATCTATCGTGCTTAGAATATCCAGATCCAGATCTATCGTGCTACTTATCACGGAATCCGTTCTGGAATTTCTTCCAATTCTATTGTGCTCCCACTTATCTGATTTTCTAAAAATTCAGTTTCCAAGAAGCGGGCATGACGAGAAACAAAGACCTTTTGCTCCTCTGTGTAATAGAAAACATACCCCTTGGAGTTCTTTGGATATCCCATAAACTTACATTGTACCGAGCGTGTCTCGAGCTTGTCCGTATGCTGCTTTTTAACAAAAGCTGGACATCCCCATGTCTTAAAGTGTTTAAGATAGCGTTTCTTTCCACTCCACATCTGATATGGTGTGGTAGGCACCGACTTAGTAGGAACCTGGTTCCAAAGATATGCAGCCGATTCTAGTGCATAACCCCAGAAGAATTGCGGCAACTCAGCCTTACTCATCATGGAACGAACCATATCCAATAGAGTTTGATTCCTCCTTTCCGATACACCGTTGTGTTGTAGTGTGTATGGAGGAGTAAGCTGAGAGAGAATACCATTCTCTTTTAAGTATCTCAGGAACACGGCACTTAAGTATTCACCATCTCGATCAGATCTCAGTGTCTTGATACTTTTGCCTGTTTGTTTTTCCACTTCATTCTTGTATTCCCAGAATTTCTCAAAGGTCTCGAATTTATGCTTCATCAAGAAGACATGTCTATACCTATAGAAATCATCCGTAAAAGTAATGAAGTAGGAATAACCACCTCACGCATGTGTAGACATTGGACCACACATATCACTGTGTATGAGTCCCAAGAGCTCGCTCGCTCTTACTCCGTGTCCAGTGAACGGAGTCTTTGTCATCTTTCTCATGAGACAAAATTGACAAGTAGCATAAGATTGATATTCGAACGGATTCAAATATCCTTCTCTATGTAACTTCATCAATCGTGTTTCATTGATGTGACCCAGTCTACAATACTATAAGAAAGCCTGATTTGTTTCCGGAGACTTTCTTTTAAGTGTGTTCTAGACACTGAAAACCTGAGCTTGATTTAGTACGTATATACCGTTTTCTAATGTACCTGACCCAATCAGAACTTGATTTAGGTGGATGTGGACCACATCGCTTACCAATGTAAAATCATATCCTTCCTTAGAAAGTAAGGATACAGATATGATATTACAAGCTAGACTAGGCACATACAAACAGTTACGTAGAATCAATATCTGCCCATTTGTCAATCCAAGGTGATATTCCCCTACGGATTCAGCGTCCATGCTCATTCCGTTAGCAACCCTGAGAGTCATATCACCTAACCTGATAACTCTATGGTTTCTCAAAGCCTGTAGTGAATTACAAATATGAGATCCTAATCCGGTATCTAGTACCCAGGAAGTAGAGTTAATTGACATACAATTTTCTATTACAAACACACCTGAAGCCGAAGCCACAACATGTTTCGAATCCTGGCTATTGGCTTTGCTAGGCCTGCAATCCCTCTGCCAATGTCCTTCTCGTAACAATAGGGACGTCCCTCCTTCCCTATATCTAGCCCCGAAACTTTTGCCCTTCCTTTTCCTTCTACCTCCCTGGTTTCCTTCAGGGTGTAAGTAGAGGGCAAAGACTATAGAATCAAGTCAGTATTTGACCCGTTCTTCAATGTGGTCTTCAGGTCTGTGAGCTCATCAAAATAGCCAGTTTCTGTAAGGACGTTGTCCCTTATAGATGACCCGACAACCAATCTCGCTTGAAGCAATTCGTTCGAGGTCTCATATCTTACGATACGAGATTGCTCTCTATATAAATCTTTGTTATGGAGGAAGACAGAAACTAAGTCCATCTTCTCGTGCTGCCTCTGGTATATACCATCAACTGAGGCCAACACGAGGCACTTGGCATTCGCACATTCCTTTTCCGATGTCTTATGGATATTAATATCCGTGACGGTGGAAACTGGTCCTGAGACGGCGGGGGTTTGAGTAGTGAAGAGGTGTTCCAGCTTGTCATGGGTAATGGACATCTGGACTGACCTTTGACAGTCATTACAGTTAGATTCAGTCATTTTATTATCTAAATGTAACCTATGTCTGGTCACTGGGTCGCTGCAATTAAGAGAGAGAGAAGAAAATACTTAGCATGATACTCTTGCAAGTTTAGATTGGTTTTTAATTTATCTAAACAGGATGGCTCCCACTGTTTCTCGAATCCTTTCTCAAACTATAAAAGAAGAATTAGTCAGGATTAATCTCACCGTACAATACTTGCTTAACCGTTCAGCCAGTTTAGTGTCGGTACTTCGAGGGAGGTTTTACGACGTTTTCGTGAAGTTCCTTAATTAAATAACCTCTTTTCTCTGGAGGCGTAGCCCCGCTAACACTGTTCTAGACACCTACTTGGTTTATAGCATTGATTGTTAAGTAAAGAAATCTCCCGACTAGTAGCGGATACTCACAGTAGGATCGGGATCCAAATATCATTGTGTAATAATGCTGAAAGAATCCTACCAACATTATCAAACTCCAAATGGTATGCAGTACTAGCAAGTTTCAATTTCCTTAGAAACTTCCGATGTTGATTTTTTGCCCCATGCTCTTATGACCTTGACCAAGGCCAATAAATCATATGTCACATGTCAAGTTCTCCCCGTCATTTTCCAGGTTAATTTGAACCCACCCGTATATATCCTTGACTAAGGCCAACAAAGTAATACGACTGTCCTAAACCAACGCATCTATCTATGCAATATATGAATACCCAGCAGCTACCAATCACTATGCCTTGACTAAGGCCAACAAACATAGCTTGAATACTATTGAATGTTCATATGAAACGACGGAGGGCTACGAATGGTTTTAGCAAAACCATGAGCGTAGTGAACTTGATATAATCGAAGGAACCTTGATAGCTTTTAAAAGGAGTGGTTTAAGCTCCGCATTTTTAAAAGTTTTGCTGTTTTGAAAAAAAACTAGTGGTTTTGAAATTGTTCCAACGATTCAGTTTTGGTTTGTTTTCTTTGCATTAATACAATGCGTCCCATCAATTAATCCTACCATTGCAGAAAATAACGAAAATATGACGTACGCTTATGCCATCCGCATTCGCCACTGGACCCCGTCATCACCCGTTAGGTTACTTAACTAACGACAGAGCGGGGGCTGGACTAGCGCGGATGCAAAACATAAGCAACGTCTACTAGATATCATATATAGATATATATATTCGTCAGATGCAATGATAGCCATTCCAGATCACAGATGAACACATTGGATACACTAGGAATCCGCGTTTCGTTTGAGTTTGCAACGAAAGACGGATTATACGGTCGCGATGAATAGCCAAACCCCACCATAGACCCCTACGGATGCGGCAAACTACCCGCCAAATACCCGAAGTGAAGCAACCTCTCTCAACAACGTAAGTAGGCCGCTCGGCACTTCAAAGTACCCGGTAGTTTGTGCACCCCACCTTGGGTCTATCCTAGAAGCAAAAATAGTTAAAGAAATAATATACAATAGTGGCTACAATCTCAACCCGGATGTGCGACCATAAAATAATATTACATCAATTTACAAATTTATATTGAATGAAAAAAATGAAAACCCTCATCTCACATCCCCGGCTATTCATCACGACGAACCAACGAGTTCATATCCACAAACCAATATCACAGATCACAGATATGTATAACCCCCACTAATCGACGTATAGCGATTAGTAGACGTTCAGTACATATATCATTTTACAAACTCAGAAACATTAAACGACTTTAAAGTTACGACTTCGAAACACCCGCAGTGCCACAGTGAATATTTAACAGCAAAATCAAAATTGGCAAAAACAAACAACTCCAGAAACCCAAGATTTAAGTCAAAAAGCCACATGCAAAAAATGAAGCACTTCCTCCCTACTGAGGCCGAGCTCGCCGGAATAATGGGGAATGTGGCCGGCCCGTTTTACGAGGAAGTGTCCTAATTTTGTTCTGTGGTCTTTTTACTATTCAAATAGCACTCTGTACTTATTTAAATAATTTTCAGAGTCCATTAAAATTTCGACAGAAACTTAAGTTTTGGGTTTGTTGTTTTCGAGTTGTTTCGGTTTCGTAGTTTAACTCGTCGTTTAAACTGTTAGTTATGGTTTAGTGAGTCTCTGATACCACTGTAAGTCTATGTCGCTCACCCCGCAAGCTAGCGAGGAGGCGGAACAAATAAAAATCAAAACTTTCTTACAAAAGCAATATAGACTAAGCTAAGTAAAAATCCATATTAATTTTAAAGTTTATTGTTGTATGATTTGTAAAACATCTTCATATGTAAAATATATGAAGGATTAATTTGCAAATACTTCGGAATTTTTCTTGTTATAGCATCTGAAAATCCCGAAATTTTAAAAATCTTAAAATTTTCTTTTTTTCGGTTTTTCAATATTTTGTTATAGCGAACGAGAATCACGAAATGTACAAAAATGTCAAAAAAAATTCTTTAAATTTTCAACATTTTGCACTCGAATATGGAAAATGTTTAAAGGTCTCAAATTTTCTGTTTTCTTCAATATTCCAATATTTTGCTTCGTATAGCACAATAAAATCATGAAATTTTAAAAAATGAAAAAAATTCTTCAATTTTTCAAAAAAAAAATCATAATATGTAGCACACGAAAATCATGAATTTTTAAAATTTAAAATTTATCCTTTTTTCATATTTTGCATGCTATAGCACATAATCATGAAATTTACAAAAATCCTAAAATTATTTGATTTTTTCAAATTATATTTTGTACGTACCACATGAAAATTACGCGACTTTCAAAAATCTCAAACTTCTGCTTTCTTCGGTTTTTTAAATATTTTGCTTCTATGCACACATAAATTGCGAAATTTTAAAAAATCTCTATTTTTTGTGTTCTTTAGTTTTTTAATATTTTGCTTGCTATAGCACACAAAAATCGCGATATATTCAGAAGTCCCCAATTTTCTATTTCCTTCAAATTTTCAATATCATGATTTTCTTAAATATTCAAAAAAAATTCTTTTTTCTTTAAAATTTTCAATATTTTGCATTGGCACACGAAAATTGTAAAATGTTCAAAAATCTCAATATTTTCTGTTTTATTCGGTTTTTCAATATTTTCTTGCCACACAAAGATCACAAACTTTTTAAAAATATTAAATTTCACTTTTCTTCTGTGTTTCAAAAAAATTATTTTGCTTACCATATAAAGTATGAAAATTGTTGGGTCCCGGCAGCGTCCCGGCGGTTGAAACGCGGCCAAAATGCGGAACAAAAATTTCTAAAACTGGCGCTACCGCTACCCGAATCCCGTATCGACCTTAAACCCTAAACTAGCAATCTAAACTAAGAGCTAGAATCGTTATACCGAGTTGATCCGTGTCCTTTGGTCTTCAATCCAAGCTCCTAGCGATCTTTTGGTGATATTTGGTTGCCGGTCTTCCTCCATCTCCGATGATCCACCCGAGAGAAACGGCGCAAGCTCCAACCTCGTCGAATGAGATAACCGACGCTCCAAAGTCGCTAGCGATGGAGAGTGGGGGTGTATGAAAGTATCACTATATTTTTCTCTCTTTTCTTGTGCTCAAGGGAGCAACCATAGAAGAAGAATGGAGGTGAGGAAGCTTTGGCATGAGGCAAAGGAAAATGGCTAAGTTTCTTTTTCTTTTTTTGTGTGTGAATGAGAGAGTGAGTGTGTTCTTAAGCAAAATGAAAATGAGCCCCATCTCCATAGTGGCCGGCCCCTTTCTCATTCTTACAAAAATGTTTCATTGTTTAATTACATTAAACAATGCAAACCATACTCAAGCCCATGCTTTGACCCATGCCCATTCCTTGTCACCTTTTCCACCCTCCACCTCATTATTAAATCATAATGAATTTCCATAAATGGAAAATCAAATAATGAGGTGGCAAAGCTTCTAGAAGCTATTCCGTATAAAATACGGAATACTTCCCGGTACATGTATCGAAATACATATACGCGTATTCGTACAAAAATACGAATAGCCAAGAGAGAAAGCGAATAGTGAACAATAATATTAGAATACGTATATACAAATACATATATAAATTATTAAATCAAAACCCGATTTAATAATCCGGCTTAATCCTAAATCGCCAGTATTATCAACCGTCCGATAAAAGTCTGCGCAGCAAATGCACATATTTAATCGGACACCCGTATGTACCAACATACGACATGTATACCATATTGCCTGAACCGTGAAAACCCTCTGTGTGGGACTCTAAAGACTCGTCAATACGCTGGCAGTGGGTTTAACCATAAGTACGTCAGCGGCACTAGCTGTACGTAACGGCTACCCAGGTATTGAGCGAAAGGGAGGCCGACGAGCAAACTCATCCTGAACCCCTACTGAGCCTGTCAGTGACAATATCCGCACAGTCCGGTCTGTTCATCTAAGAGTATCGCATATCGAGTCTAGGGGGGTGGATAAAGTCAGACCCCCATCAACGCGATATTTAGTGTCGGTATGAAACCCATCACCACTTGAGAAACTATCTATCCTGGATCGATAATTCTCGTCCATCGTGGTCACGGATTTATGGTGATGGCCATCCGTACACAACGCGATATCAACCCCCAATACCGGGAGAGACAAATCCCCGACGATCCGATCACTGCCTCCATGTGGCTCGGGACTGTACCCAACTAAAACTTGTTTGCACGACTCCTTTGAGCCGTGGTAGGGTAGTAATCAAAGCACAATGAGAACTCACATGAGACAAATGACGATTTCAGGTCGACAGACTAACCTGTACACATGTCACCTGGAAACTGCTATCTGACAATAGGTATAATACCAACTAGCAGGTTCCCTGCGAGTCCGTCTAGTGTACTCATAACCCAATGAGCACCTGTATACTATCTTAGGTGAACAAACTAACACCAATGGCTTGTGAGACCTGGCTACCGCCCCTCGTCGGAGTCTCGATCAGTATACACTAGTCTATACTGGAGTATCGATGCCCGGTCTCGATACTCCCACGACTAGGGACATTTAAGGATGTGCTTATAGACCCCAGCTCCCACATATATGATCGCCATCATAATGCTGGCAGTCAAGCAAGAATCCTATGGGCTCTATCAATATGTATATGATGATAAAGACAAACCAGATAACATACTATCATCTTGAGTAAGACTGTTTTATCGGTATAGGTCATCACTCAATCATCATAATCATAAGTCCGCGACTATGATAATTGCCTTGAGGGCACTATAGCCAACAATCTCCCACTTGCACTTAAGGCCAATTATTGTGATGCCGCATACTCACAGCCCGTGTGATACCGAACACCCAATTTCTCTACTAATCAGTTTCGCAAAGCCTGTTTGCGAAAATGATTACGTTCGAGAAATAGCCTCAGTGAGTGGATCCGCTCCAATGTTTCTTTCCGTATCTCTCTTAATATCAACTTCGCGGAGAAAACTATCTCCCGAAATGAGCAATACTTATCTTAGAATTTGTCTGGATATCTGATGGGACCCAGTTCACAAATGAACTCCAAATCCAGCAAACTACTTAGACTGTATCGTCCACTGAATTTAATCAGTATCCCGCGCCTTGCCTTTCCTCAGTATCCGCTTGGACCACCTGTCCAACATACCGTCCCTCAAAAGTGGGAAAACTATAACTCTGACGGTCACTCTGTCATTCAGGTCACCTTGGAAGCCTGAAATGATAACCGTTTCCCGAAGGAGGCTGCCGTAATCATTTCTCTAGAACATCCACTTATTTTCAATAACTGCTTCCCAATGTTTCTCCAGGATTGGATTGATATGTCTGCATATTGCATCTAGTGAAAAAGCAATATCTGGTGTGGTACTTAACATTTCACGATTAACTCAATTGCCTAAGCAAATGATATGCTAATCATGCAGACCCCTCTCTCCTTTAGTCTGTAAGACACATTTAGAGAGGGTGACTCCATCACCTGCAGGTACTCCACCATGCCAGGAGTCATCCATTCTAAAATAGCTTTAGAAAAATATTAAAGTACCCAGATTGGGATACTTCCCAAATCTAAATCTAAAACCATAGATCTAGTAACCAGAAAAGCTGATATTATATCCATAACCTATGTGGAGAAACAACTTTGTGACAAACACAGTATATCCAATCGTAGTATAGGAATATCTCTTCCTATCAAGTACATGTCATCCCAATACCTGGACATCACTCTCTACTATCTTCTTACAAGATCCATCTCTTATTCTGATGAGGTCAAAGCATATGACTGTCACATCAAAAATAGATGATCTATTTCCACTATACCTGCTTTAGTCTATAAATAGACATAAGCTACTTGCCTATTATGCTTCCGCTGCTCCCACTGACTACAACAACCCTCTGGCAGAATCATATACACGTGCATTTCTAAAACTAGTTTAGAATGACACTATACTCATCCTCCTGCCGGGTCTTATAGTCTAGAACAGCAGCAATGGCAAGTCTGGATAAACAAGAACTTCCCTATCACTGTTACTGAGAAGACCGAAGTACCTCTCGGGTGCCTGAGGTTACCCATCAAAATCTGCGGAGTGGCTAATGGAACATCAAATCCAATTGAATCCTTAGGTTCTATTAAATTTCCAGTAATCGTTTGTGGTTCTGGAATAACTTCCAGTTCTACCATACTCCCACTTGTGTTTTTCTGAAAAAAAATCCATTTTACTAAAACTGTGGCGAGTCAAGAATCAACATAAATATTGATCTTCCTGATGGTAGAAAGTTAACCCTCGTCTAAGCCCGGGATAACCCACAAACAGCCATTACTGAAACGTGCCTTGAGTTTATCCGGATTCTGGTTTTAAGCATCAGCCGGACAACTCCCTATACCTTAACATTGTTAAGATATAAATTGATTCTATATAAATCTAATATAGAAACAAAAGCAATAATTTAATTTGAACCAGATTCAAAATCATGCAGCTGTCTCCAGTGCATATCAATCAAATGGAAAGAGGACAATCAACATTACTCATCTAGGAGTGCATCCATATATGAGTAACCCAATTGTAACACCCAGCCCTATTTATACTGGTTTATGTAATTCTCGTTAAAATATAAGATCTTACTCTATTTTTAATTATTAGTATATTTATTTTAAAATCTTTTAAGCCAAACCTCAGGTATAGATTTTTTCTTCATCAAAATATTTTTCCCTATGTTACTATACTTCTAGTTTTCTGACTTTGGCCGTTTTATATTTCCAATCTAGAACCCTAGTTCCTTATAGAGTTATATAAACCAAAATCCGAGCCCATCCCTTCATAACTTAATTTATTAAAACCATACATTTAAAATTTTCCCAGCCTAAGCTTTTCCCAGTAGCCCGTATCTTATTTTTCCTCAAATTTATTCCCTTGTCCTATGTTTCTTGGCTCATTCCCACTTTTCCCTGATTGGGTTTCCTTCCCTGTTCTCAGCCTTCTCCAATTACCCAACAGTTCCGGCCCACTTCCACATATATATTAATTCCCCAATATTTTTCTTCCAAAATCCTTTGGCCTGCGAGCCCACCCTTTTTCACTTTTCCCATTTAGATACCAGCGGCCCGCTTCTTTCCATAATTACCTCTCTTCCTATTAATTTTCTCAGCCCGGCCCTTCTAAATTTTTTCCTTAATTTATTGCTGCATCCCACTCTATTTATTCACAAACAATTCCTTTAATTCTTCCGGCCCACCCCATATGTCTTCCCAATTAATTTCCTTTAAATTCGTTGGCCCGACTCAGCCCCAGCCCACTCCTCTTTCTAACTTATTTTCTGATTTTTACTTGGCCCAGCTCACCAAGCCCGGCCCCTCATTCTCTTTTCCTCACAAATCTTCTAATTTCCATATTCTTTTCTGGCCCGGCCCACCTTCCTCTCCTCAGCCCGCTTCAACCTCCTACCCGACCCGCTCCCCCTCTCCTGTTCATCTTCATTCAAATCCCAACGGCTCTATGCCGTAACTCACGCTCGCGAGCGCGCGTCTCGCGCCGCCTCCTCCGCCTGCGCCCACGTCGCAACAGTTACCCCCGATGCTCGCCCCGTCTCATTTCTCTCCCCACGATTCTTTCTCTGCGTACTCCCCTCTCCCTCTCAATCTAAAACCTCCCCTCTCTCTCTCGCGAGAAAACTCCGGCCACCTCCCTCGATCCATCACCACCGCCACGACAGCCCTCCACCACCATCGTTCACCCACTCGCTCTCTCTCCTCGCTCACTCCTCCTCCTCCACTGCCTCAGAGCGCCCTCACCTGCACTCACTCCCCTGCACCCACGCCCGTACACCGAGCCCCTGCCACAACGCCGGCGAGCTCATCGCTATCGTAGACGTCGTCGTCTCGTCGTCGACCCATCATCCCCTCTCTCCCTCTCTCTCTCTCCCGACCTCTTTCTCTCTCCCAATCTCTGTCTCTCTCTCCCCTGTGCTTCTCTTTCTCTCTCTAGCTCAGCTCTCTCCCTCTCTGTGCTGCTCTCTCACTCTCACCCTCTGAATCCCCTCTCTCTCACTGTCTCTCTTTCCCTCTCTCACTGCTCTCTCTCTCTCTCTTTCTCTCTCTCACTCTCTCTCTCTCTCTCTCTCTCTGTGTGTGCACTTTCTCTCTCTCACTCTCTCTCTCTCTCCAAATCCTTCTCCCTCGGCGAATCCCTCATCCTCGGCCTCGACAACACCCGCAAACCCCTAGCAAAACCAACTCAACCGAGCATGTGCCATCCAGTTCAAGCCGAGACACGAGTCCGAGCCAAATCAAGTTGCCGTGCCGCGCGTGTGTCGCGCGTTCGTGACGCTACAGCCACCGTACATCCCCGAGACGTCTCCAGGCAAGTTCTTACTTGCTTTCATGCTATTCCGTATATATTACAAATTAGAATCGTAGATATATTCCATGTTTGCTTGATGTTATATATTGTCACAAAACTGTTCGATGCTTGTTCCCATAGAAAATCATTATCGTATTTGACAGAACTGGACATATTATATTGGCCCTTGTAGAGATGATTAACGTGTGCAAATTTCATTAGAAAATACGACTGTTAACAGTTAAAATGACTACCCCCAAGTTTGATCGTAAAACTGAAATTCTGTTGCACCTGAAAATAGTTAAATTCATCATAAATCATATACATATTATATTGGTGCGTTCGAGGGCTCAAATTGAAGCTAACTCGACGAACTTTAATCCTATACCAGTTTCCAGACATTTCGGTATTTAAACTGTGATGATATTCGGTTCGGAGTGCGGCTCTGGACTGCAGTCCAGAGTGACTCCAGTCTTTGCTTGCTGTTTCGTATTGGATACCATAGAATTTCCTTAACTTGTAAGTCGTGGAACTCCACTGTTTATTATAGATAAATCTGTTAGCTAGACAACACAATTAATTTCATCCTGTTTCGTTACCGTTTGATATTTAATCTGTAATTTAATAGATCGGGACACATAACAGTCCCAGCAGATTCAGATTTGACATGTTAATATTAAACAGATTATAACTCCTAACATACAGACGCGATTGAAGATCCGTTTGTTGCGTTGAAAACTTTACTGAAAACCCTAGAATTCTTTCAACTGTAGCGTCGCTAAATTATGATCTCAACTGGGGTTAAAATGCGTTGCGAAATGGATTCCTGATTCTGAAATTGGATTTCCAGCCGCGTGCGCTTAAAATGAAACAGTTATAACTAATGATCCTGAAACCCGTTTGACCTGAAACAAAATTCTAAGGATAGATAGCTGAACATATTAAATACTACCTGTTTATCATTTCGCTAAATTATATACATATGTTTCATGATAAATCGTGCAAGTGATAGACTGCTGTTTTTATGATACCTTAGTTGTGCTTCTTATACTGTTCATGCATCATATCATACCTATATCATTGTAGTGATAACCTAGTGACATCGTGCATTTACCCAGTGTTAGATTTTAGTGTTGATTGCGGCAAGTACGTCAGTGTTCGTGTATTCGTGATTAAGTGAAAGTGATACGTACTTGTGCACAATCAGTGTCCCTTTTATTCTATTGCATTGTCGACGTCTGTGGGATGCGTGTACGTGTGACTATAAGTGGTATGGGACACTTATGGAAGCGCTTGCACGGATGTCACAGATAAGGCATCCGATACTGCCATTTATCTTAGGTATTAGTCGGGACGTGCTTGATGGAGGTCCTGCCTCCAGTTCTCGCGCAGACTTGTCACGGATCGATTAGTATTTAGGGTTATGGTTAGCGTTTGATGTAGACCTCGGGGTGTGGGGTAGTTCAAGTGTGAATTCAACAGAATCTCGGGAGTCCCATGCCGGCTTATATATTTAGGGAGTTATATGGAGATTTACAGGGTATGTGCTATAGACACCGTGATACATTCGTTACATGTTGGGCCCGTGGTCCCTTGCCCTTGGGTTCTACCCTTGGGTGGAGGACACTCGCGAGTGGTTGACTCTCACACTTGGACTGACGATAGGCTTATTGACCTGTGCAGTGAGACTTAGAGACTGATAGGGTTACTGTCATTTACATTCCTTATATACTGTGTTGACATACATAACACATCGTTATACTGTTTTACTGCTCCGCTGCATTTACCCCCGCTCATTTATATTCATGCTGTTATTGATTTACTGTTATTCATATCCTTCACCACTGTTAGAACTGTTACTTGATTATATACATTATATTGCTATTGTGTCGCTCTGACGACCTGAGTATGCATGCTCAGTGTGAGGAGAAGATTTAGCTTGGACCAGATCTAGACGTGCATCACAGACTTCTTGACTTGCCTTCCCGATTTACATTCATTTGTTCCACTTCAGGTCAGTCTTTATATTGTTTCCTTCAGTTACTGCATTTCTCATTACCTGCGCATCGTTTACTGTTTACCATGATAAACTAGAAGCCGAAGTGTGACTACGGCAGGACATTTCCTTGACCGTAGGAGCATGGCTGGCCTTGTCTATCCCTCGTATTCCGTATTTTGGGAAGCGGGGCGTGACATGGTTTAGTTGGTATCAAAGCCCAGGTTTTGCATAGATTGAGATTGCAGTTTTCCGTGCAGAGTTTGGCAATCTAAGACATCACTCGGTCTAGATTGTAAACTTGTCATTCTTGATCCATATTCACATCGTGTGTTCAGCTATCCATTCACTATGGTTTCAGATGACTTGACAAGGGTACGTGGTGGCAATTGCACTACCGTACTCTATTCAAGTGACTTAAAGTGATACTGTTGATTCCCCACTTGTAATGATATTCATCATCTCTGATATTCTTGAATCCTTGTTCTATCCATATTATATTTTGATTCATTTAGCTTGTGACTTATATCATCCTCAAATTGTTGTTTCAGGATCATGTCTTCCAACGACTCTTCATCTTTGTCCGCTCCCCAGAATCAGACTGTTGAGATCCTTAGTGTACTACAAGGTTTAAAGGAAGCCCAGGAGCGAACAAACGACCTATTAGCTGAAGGGCTGAGAAGACAAGTGAGTCAGACCCCAGCGGGAGTCTCCTATCATACAGGGATCTCCATTGGACGAGGAAAAGGGAAGAAGATGAAACGCCAATTTGTTTCCCCGCAACAGAAGTACCAGAAGAACCCCTGCTGTGGATATTGTAAGAGGCCGGACACCTTCAGAGGGATTGTCGCCGTGCTCAATGGAAATGTCTGATATGCGGTTCCGACAAACATCTCATCAACGGATGCCCAGAAAGGAAAGAACTGCAAGGGAGAAACTCGTCCACACTCCCTACTTCTGCCAAGTGAGGATTGCCGCGTAGTTCGGACTTCGACGATAAGGCAGATCAAACGCAGGATTCAACTCACGCGACGAGAATGCAATGTTATAGTAGTCGAAGAATAATTTTCATGTTATCTACTTTCAGTAATAATAATGTTGTCATCCTTTATGAATATTTCTTTCTGCTTGAAATCCTGTATCCTTTGAACTTTTAGTTGAATGCAATGAAATTTGAATCATAATATATGTATTATTCTCATGCTTTCTCTATGTCACATTCTATTCCTTATCACAGTATTTTCATTCGAATCTTTCAGTTCCTGCAACCGCATATTTTTCCTATATTGCGTACCCCGAGTTTTCCTTGATATATTCCACTGTCTAATCATGACTTCTCTTTCAGGCCATGGCCCACCCTGGAGCAGCGCCGCATCTAGACGAGGATGCACGGTCATGCGTTTCCTTACATCACATATTGACGAGTTCCGATGATGAGGTCGATGGTCCACAGGTCAACTTCGAAAACAATGATTCAGAGGACGAAGGAGCAGCCGCCCCAGAGTTCGGCATGATAGCTGATTCTGACGAAGAAGAAGTAGATCCTGAAGAGAACCTGATAGAAGAAGATCCCGAGGGAGATCCAATAGAAGAAAATCCAGTGGAGGAAGACCCATTGGAAGAGAACCCAGAAGGAAAGAATCACATGGAATCAGACCTCGATGAAGAAGTTCTATCCGAGGATGAAGGACCAGAAGATCAAGACCCTGCCACGGAAGAACTTCCTTTAGCGATACCTGCGAGGCGCTATGGAAATGGACGCCCCTACCTGAGCGCACGAGCCTACCGCAACCTGCTGAATCTCTACCACCGCGACTGATGGGATTTCTTTTGATATTGTCTTTTGGCCGAATAATCTGTGTATAGTTTAGGGCCACTTTTCGTCTTTGAGAATGTCTTGTTTCAAATTTTCTTGAATGAAATAAATCTTCTGAATTCATAAACTTTTTGATTATTGGTTCGATTGATACTTGTTTATTTGCCCATATCCATTTACTTTTCTGCTGAGATCCCTGATTGTCCATCCCTACCCATTGTATGGTTTTCAACCGTTTTGATTAGAAAGTACCGCCCCTTGATCCTTGGAATGAGCCACCATTCACTCTTCGCCTGTGCCTCGTTTGTAATCCTTCTGCGAGGAGAAAATTTTGGAGAAACTTCCGAGTTCGCTAACCCTTCACATCTTGATTCATATGCTGCACCGACTGCCATCCTACCCATACTCCTCCTCTTGTAATCACGTGTTATTCGCCCTTACATCCTGTGCTGACCCGATTCCAGTCTCCATGATCTTCAGCCTAAAACCGCCACATTCCAACCTTTGAATGACCCACATTTCCTTGAATCCCTTACCCTAGCCAGCCTATACATTTTGTGTTCTTTCTATTACCCTAATTATATTTAGGGACACTGTTATTCAAAATTTAGTTTTTAGTATTTTAAATTTATCAAAGAATACGTGTTATTGACTACTCAGTTTGATGTATTTTGAGTACATTACTATTATTCTCATTTTCAGTGGCGCAGTCCTTATGCCGTGCCTATTTTGTTCCATGTTTCCTATTTTTCACTATACAAGTTTTCTAAATTATTCTTTTAAACCTAATTTTCGATACGTTTTTCTAAAATGTTTTAACCTACGGGTTAGTTTTCACTAACATTATCGTCGTTACTTTATTTTGAGTTTTGTGCCCACGATTACTATTATAAGTAGTTGAGCCTTACACTTATCTTTCTGTTTGCTATTTGGATATACTTAGATGTGCACGCATTTGGTTTCGACGTTTACCGAGCACACTTCGATTAATATTATTCGTTAATTGTTACCTATATTCTTGTATATTTTGTAGTTGCCCTTATAGTATTCCTGTATTACGCTTTTAGACCTAACTTTTGTATGTGGTTTTTCTATATATGTATGTACCTTCGAAACCTTATCTACCTTTTTTTTTAAATAAATCAACATGTATTAGTTTTCGATATGACGACTCTTCGCTTATTATCTATAGCTAGTTGTTTCTTTAAAATTTCGAGGACGAAATTTTTATAAGGGTGGTATGATATAACACCCAGCCCTATTTATACTGGTTTATGTAATTCTCGTTAAAATATAAGATCTTACTCTATTTTTAATTATTAGTATATTTATTTTAAAATCTTTTAAGCCAAACCTCAGGTATAGATTTATTCTTCATCAAAATATTTTTCCCTATGTTACTATACTTCTAGTTTTCTGACTTTGGCCGTTTTATATTTCCAATCTAGAACCCTAGTTCCTTATAGAGTTATATAAACCAAAATCCGAGCCCATCCCTTCATAACTTAATTTATTAAAACCATACATTTAAAATTTTCCCAGCCCAAGCTTTTCCCAGTAGCCCGTATCTTATTTTTCCTCAAATTTATTCCCTTGTCCTATGTTTCTTGGCTCATTCCCACTTTTCCCTGATTGGGTTCCCTTCCCTGTTCTCAGCCTTCTCCAATTACCCAACAGTTCCGGCCCACTTCCACATATATATTAATTCCCCAATATTTTTCTTCCAAAATCCTTTGGCCTGCGAGCCCACCCTTTTTCACTTTTCCCATTTAGATACCAGCGGCCCGCTTCTTTCCATAATTACCTCTCTTCCTATTAATTTTCTCAGCCCGGCCCTTCTAAATTTTTTCCTTAATTTATTGCTGCATCCCACTCTATTTATTCACAAACAATTCCTTTAATTCTTCCGGCCCACCCCATATGTCTTCCCAATTAATTTCCTTTAAATTCGTTGGCCCGACTCAGCCCCAGCCCACTCCTCTTTCTAACTTATTTTCTGATTTTTACTTGGCCCAGCTCACCAAGCCCGGCCCCTCATTCTCTTTTCCTCACAAATCTTCTAATTTCCATATTCTTTTCTGGCCCGGCCCACCTTCCTCTCCTCAGCCCGCTTCAACCTCCTACCCGACCCGCTCCCCCTCTCCTGTTCATCTTCATTCAAATCCCAACGGCTCTATGCCGTAACTCACGCTCGCGAGCGCGCGTCTCGCGCCGCCTCCTCCGCCTGCGCCCACGTCGCAACAGTTACCCCCGATGCTCGCCCCGTCTCATTTCTCTCCCCACGATTCTTTCTCTGCGTACTCCCCTCTCCCTCTCAATCTAAAACCTCCCCTCTCTCTCTCGCGAGAAAACTCCGGCCACCTCCCTCGATCCATCACCACCGCCACGACAGCCCTCCACCACCATCGTTCACCCACTCGCTCTCTCTCCTCGCTCACTCCTCCTCCTCCACTGCCTCAGAGCGCCCTCACCTGCACTCACTCCCCTGCACCCACGCCCGTACACCGAGCCCCTGCCACGACACCGGCGAGCTCATCGCCATCGTAGACGTCGTCGTCTCGTCGTCGACCCATCATCCCCTCTCTCCCTCTCCCTCTCTCCCGACCTCTTTCTCTCTCCCAATCTCTGTCTCTCTCTCCCCTGTGCTTCTCTTTCTCTCTCTAGCTCAGCTCTCTCCCTCTCTGTGCTGCTCTCTCACTCTCACCCTCTGAATCCCCTCTCTCTCACTGTCTCTCTTTCCCTCTCTCACTGCTCTCTCTCTCTCTCTTTCTCTCTCTCACTGAACTCTCTCTCTCTCTCTCTCTGTGTGCACTTTCTCTCTCTCACTCTCCAAATCCTTCTCCCTCGGCGAATCCCTCATCCTCGGCCTCGACAACACCCGCAAACCCCTAGCAAAACCAACTCAACCGAGCATGTGCCATCCAGTTCAAGCCGAGACACGAGTCCGAGCCAAATCAAGTTGCCGTGCCGCGCGTGTGTCGCGCGTTCGTGACGCTACAGCCACCGTACATCCCCGGGACGTCTCCAGGCAAGTTCTTAGTTGCTTTCATGCTATTCCGTATATATTACAAATTAGAATCGTAGATATATTCCATGTTTGCTTGATGTTATATATTGTCACAAAACTGTTCGATGCTTGTTCCCATAGAAAATCATTATCGTATTTGACGGAACTGGACATATTATATTGGCCCTTGTAGAGATAATTAACGTGTGCAAATTTCATTAGAAAATACGACTGTTAACAGTTAAAATGACTACCCCCAAGTTTGATCGTAAAACTGAAATTCTGTTGCACCTGAAAATAGTTAAATTCATCATAAATCATATACATATTATATTGGTGCGTTCGAGGGCTCAAATTGAATCTAACTCGACGAACTTTAATCCTATACCAGTTTCCAGACATTTCGGTATTTAAACTGTGATGATATTCGGTTCGGAGTGCGGCTCTGGACTGCAGTCCAGAGTGACTCCAGTCTTTGCTTGCTGTTTCGTATTGGATACCATAGAATTTCCTTAACTTGTAAGTCAAGGAACTCTGCTGTTTATTATAGATAAATCTGTTAGCTAGACAACACAATTAATTTCATCCTGTTTCGTTACCGTTTGATATTTAATCTGTAATTTAATAGATCGGGACACATAACAGTCCCAGCAGATTCAGATTTGACATGTTAATATTAAACAGATTATAACTCCTAACATACAGACGCGATTGAAGATCCGTTTGTTGCGTTGAAAACTTTACTGAAAACCCTAGAATTCTTTCAACTGTAGCATCGCTAATCTATGATCCCAACTGGGGTTAAAATGCGTTGCGAAATGGATTCCTGATTCTGAAATTGGATTTCCAGCCGCGTGCGCTTAAAATGAAACAGTTATAACTAATGATCCTGAAACCCATTTGACCTGAAACAAAATTCTAAGGATAGATAGCTGAACATATTAAATACTACCTGTTTATCATTTCGCTAAATTATATACATATGTTTCATGATAAATCGTGCAAGTGATAGACTGCTGTTTTTATGATACCTTAGTTGTGCTTCTTATACTGTTCATGCATCATATCATACCTATATCATTGTAGTGATAACCTAGTGACATCGTGCATTTACCCAGTGTTAGATTTTAGTGTTGATTGCGGCAAGTACGTCAGTGTTCGTGTATTCGTGATTAAGTGAAAGTGATACGTGCTTGTGCACAATCAGTGTCCCTTTTATTCTATTGCATTGTCGACGTCTGTGGGATGCGTGTACGTGTGACTATAAGTGGTATGGGACACTTATGGAAGCGCTTGCACGGATGTCACAGATAAGGCATCCGACACTGCCATTTATCTTAGGTATTAGTCGGGACGTGCTTGATGGAGGTCCTGCCTCCAGTTCTCGCACAGACTTGTCACGGATCGATTAGTATTTAGGGTTATGGTTAGCGTTTGATGTAGACCTCGGGGTGTGGGGTAGTTCAAGTGTGAATTCAACAGAATCTCGGGAGTCCCATGCCGGCTTATATATTTAGGGAGTTATATGGAGATTTACAGGGTATGTGCTATAGACACCGTGATACATTCGTTACATGTTGGGCCCGTGGTCCCTTGCCCTTGGGTTCTACCCTTGGGTGGAGGACACTCGCGAGTGGTTGACTCTCACACTTGGACTGACGATAGGCTTATTGACCTGTGCAGTGAGACTTAGAGACTGATAGGGTTACTGTCATTTACATTCCTTATATACTGTGTTGACATACATGACACATCGTTATACTGTTTTACTGCTCCGCTGCATTTACCCCCGCTCATTTATATTCATGCTGTTATTGATTTACTGTTATTCATATCCTTCACCACTGTTAGAACTGTTACTTGATTATATACATTATATTGCTATTGTGTCGCTCTGACGACCTGAGTATACATGCTCAGTGTGAGGAGAAGATTTAGCTTGGACCAGATCTAGACGTGCATCACAGACTTCTTGACTTGCCTTCCCGATTTACATTCATTTGTTCCACTTCAGGTCAGTCTTTATATTGTTTCCTTCAGTTACTGCATTTCTCATTACCTGCGCATCGTTTACTGTTTACCATGATAAACTAGAAGCCGAAGTGTGACTACGGCAGGACATTTCCTTGACCGTAGGAGCATGGCTGGCCTTGTCTACCCCTCGTATTCCGTATTTTGGGAAGCGGGGCGTGACACCAATAGAGAAGCAAGTTCTCAAAACCATTACTATTAACTGAACACCAAACACAAGTATCTACATTTTTGACTTCCTCGAAGAATCCTGATACTTACAACAAATGGTTCTCTACTTTATTCTTATACCGATAACTTCTGAATATCTGGACCTTGCATTTCAACGAAATACATGTCCAGAACTGGAGAAGTCATAAGTAAACACAATATAGTATGAGTACCAACTCCTTTGTCCTAATGGACACTGGACAACATACAATACTTTGTATAAGTCCCCTGAGTTCAACAACTTCAATCTTGTGCGTCGTAGGTTGAAAAACTATAGTATGGTTAAGAAGAATTACACCGTTGTTGAATGCACCTTACCTAATCACCAACTGATATAGGTAAATGTCACAGACATAATATCAAAAAGATATATCTCACTTTATAAAAATAAACGTACAGATGTATCAGTTTGAAATTGGTGCATAACAACGGATATTCAAATCCATATATTTGCCATCCGGCAAAATCCAGATGATTTCCTCAAATATCACTAATTACAACGAATTCTGATATAATGAGGATCTAATCACCCAATTCCCAATATCTTACTCCCTCTCACCATCTGTAATAACATGAAGATGTGAAAAACTGATCTGGTAAATACATACCCTGGAGTTAGATTCCAACTGGGAAAACAGTTATCAATTAATATCGCACAGTGAAACTGAAACATGAAAATGTTTCGAAGGGGTTTACTGGTATTCCTAGTAACGCCTCTTCCACTATCCAGATTCACGACAGTAACCATATACTATACCTGCCCTCACTGCAATCCTCTTTATTATGTTTTTACTTATTACCTTCTGTACACCTTCTTTAGGCTAACTGGTTTTCTTCTTTCCCTACCCTTCGGCACCAGCATAAGGTTTGGAAGAAGACTATCCAATAAGCGTAATAGGTGTACTCTCCTGATCCTAGGAGCTCTCGTAACCTGAGAGAAGGTAAAGAGAAAAGACATCTGAATAATCCTATCCAATTTCTCTTGAACCAGAAACCATCCCCGAATCTGGAACGAATTCCTTCGAGTTCGTATGTAACTATACGATGGCATATCCAATGGAAGTAGATATCCGTAGTGATACAGAGTGTTCTAGAGAAAAGCAAAGTGGATGTAGGAGTGGCAGGAGTATACACGGTCTTTGTCGTGAATGATGGTGATCGCAGTTTCCTTTTGTCATTATTCTAATCCCTTTATATGTCTTTACGTATTACCTTCTGTACACCACACTTAAGCTTAATTGGTTTTCTTCATTCCCTATCGTTCAGCACCTGCCTATGGTCTGGAGGAAGACTATCCAATAAGCTCAATAGGTATACCCTCTCCTAATCCTAGGAGCCCTCACAACCTGAGAGAAGGTAAAGAGAGAAGACAACCGAATAATCATATTCAATCTCTCCAGAACCAGAATCCATCCTCGAAAAAGTTCCTTCGAGTTCGTATGTAACTATACGATGGATTTATCCAATAGAAGTGGATGTTCGTTGTAATACGGGGTGTTCTGGAGAAATGGAAAGGTGATGTAAAAGTGGCAATGATGTATGCGACACCATGACATTCCAAAAGCCACAGTGTTTTAAGAAGGTTCGGTTAATTTGATTCATGAGTTTTAGTCAAAGGTCGGGTCATAGTTGCAGCCAGAGAGAAAGAGAGAAGAAACATTCAGTGTGCACTCTAACCTAGATCAGAATAGTCAATCACTTTATCTAATCTTGGATGGCTCCCACTGTTTCCTCGAATTCTCCTCCAAACCTAAAAGGAGAATTAGTCGGAATCACCCGAGGAGTAATCCTACTCATCAGTGGGAATCGGGATCCAACTATCATCGCATGATAACTTGATGGAAGACACTCAAGTCACCACACTCCAGAAGGTATGCGCAAGCCTGGCAAGTTTCCTGTATGTTTGAAACTCCCGATGTGATTTTTACCCCAAGCGGTTTATGACCTTGACAAAGGCCAACAAATCATAAACCACAAGTCAAGTTCAACCCGTCATTATCCTGGATTACTCTAGACCCACCCGTACAAACCCTTGACAAAGGCCAATAAGGTTATACGACTGTCCTAGATAATCGCAACTCAATGCAACAGACAAGCAATATCTAGCTACCGCACACTACGCCTTGACAAAGGCCAACAAACACAACACGAATACTAGGTACCACCTGAAAGAAACGACGGAGGGCTGCGGCTGGTTTTTAGCGAAAAACCTTTAACGTAATGAACTTGATATCGTCGAAGGAATCCAAGTGGTTTTATAAATATATAGTGGCGAAAACTTTTGCTAAAGAGCTCACTCCCGGTGAAGAGATCTCGGCTCTTTCCCCGTAGAATGAGGTGCAGGATATTCCAAACTGAATACCACGGTGCAAAGCAAAAATAAACGATTATAGTAAAGTTATTACGTTGACACAAACTTTTACCCAAGGGGTCACTCCCGATGAAGGGATCTCGACCCTTGCCTCGTCGAATGAGGTGTAGGATATTCTAAACTGAATACCACGGTGCAAAGCAAAAGAGAACGTCTGTAATGTCAGTTTTTAAAAAAAAACTTGGTTCCAACATCATATATATAGGTTTTTTTTATCCTTGCATTGATAAGAATCTATGCAGTCCCATCAATTAATCACACCAGAAAAGAACAAAAATAAAATGTACGTATATGCCATCCGCATTCGCCACTGGGTCCCGTCATCATCCGTTAGGTTACTTAACTAACGACAGAGCGGGGACTGGACTAGCACGGGTGCAAAACATATACAACATCTACTAGTATATATAAATATATATATAACATTCGTCCCAGGCATGATAAAAAGCAACATCACAGAAACATCACAGAAACAACACATAATGGTGGATAATCTGGAGCCCGGGTTTCACTTGAGCCGCAAGTGAGACCCGACGTTCCCTGTCGTGTGGATAGCCTGTGCAATGAAACCTAGACCCCTACGTGCGCGACAAATTACCCGCCAAAACCAGAAGTGAGGCAGCCCCCTTCAGTAACGTGAATGGACCACCCAGCACTTCACGGAATCCGGTAACTTGAGCATCCCTCCTGGGTCACCTATACCCCCTACGAGTGCGGCGAATAGCCGCCAATTCTAGAGTAAGGTCCCCTCCGTCCCAACGCCATGAGATGAGGACCAGTTGCCCTCTAGAATCTGGCTATTCGTGCACCCCACCACGGGGTAATCCTAGTACAGAAAAGAAAATAATATACAAGGGTGACATCGACCTCAGCCCGGTCGTACCCCAAAAGAATAATATACAAACAGGCAGTGATGGCAGTCCACATGTCGGACGCTCGCCCCGCAATATCAAATATACAAATGAAATAAAACTGTACTAACATTGCACCATTGCTATCCACCACGACGATCCAACCAACATCACAGCACAACACAGAACATCAACGTGAATGTCACGTTCGCAAACCCGTCTAAAAGACATATAGCAATTAGACGAGTTTACCGATCAAATGACATTCACGGTCGCAGATAGAAATGTATGTACTGTTAAACGCACACTTAAAATATCGATCGATTAAGTTTCAAATTGGCCCCAATAGCAAAACAATACTTCACTGAAACCTGGGCCAGAACAGAATATCACAAAAATCCCAATTTCACATCAGGGGGCTACAGTAAAAATTTGGAAGCCTGTCACCACTAAATGACCGCGGATCCGCCGCTAATAGGGGGTAAGTGCGGCAGTTCTGCGGCGCTTTAGAGGCTTCAGGGGCTCAAAAATTTTTTTGTACCCTTAGAATTGCCTGCACGGATTTTCAAGCTACTGCAAATAATTTTTTGAACACTTTTGAAAAACGACAGCAAACTGAAAAATGAAATCGTGATTTCGGTAAAATCCGTCGATCGATCTTTTAAGCACGTTTAAACAAGCTAGTAAGGGGTTTAAAGGGTGGCTCTGATACCATATTGGGTCCCGGCAGTGCCCCGGCCGTCGAAACGCGGCCAAAATGCGGAACAAAAATTTCTAAAACTGGCGCTACCGCTACCCGAATCCCGGATCGACCTTAAACCCTAAACTAGCAATCTAAACTAAGAGCTAGAATCGTTATACCGAGTTGATCCGTGTCCTTCGGTCATCATTCCAAGCTCCTAGCGATCCTTTGACGATGTTTGGTTGCCGGTCTTCCTCCATCTCCGATGATCTACCCGAGGGAAACGACGCAAGCTCAACCTCGTCGAACGAGATAACCGATGCTCCAAAGTCGGTAACGATGAAGAGTGGGGGTGTATGAAAGTATCACTACATTTTTCTCTCTTTTCTTGTGCTCAAGGGAGCAACCATAGAAGAAGAATGGAGGTGAGGAAGCTTTGGCATGAGGCAAAGGAAAATGGCTAAGTTTCTTTTTCATTTTTTTGTGTGAATGAGAGAGTGAGTGAGTTCTTAAGCAAAATGAAAATGAGCCCCATCTCCATAGTGGCCGGCCCCCCTTCTCATTCCCACAAAAATGTTTCATTGTCTAATTATATTAAACAATGCAAACCATACTCAAGCCCATGCTTTGACCCATGCCCATTCCTTGTCACCTTTTCCACCCTCCACCTCATTATTAAATCATAATGAATTTCCATAAATGGAAAATCAAATAATGAGGTGGCAAAGCTTCTAGAAGCTATTCCGTATAAAATACGGAATACTTCCCGGTACATATATCGAAATACATATACGCGTATTCGTACAAAAATACGAATAGCCAAGAGAGAAAGTGAATAGTGAACAATAATATTAGAATACGTATATACAAATACATATATCAATTATTAAATCTGTTACGCCCCGCTTCCCAGAGTATGCTAAAATGGGCACGTGACATAACCAACCATGCTACCTGTGGGTAGGAAGTATCCATCCACAGTCACAATACGGCTGTAGGGATATCAAGAACAAAATAAAACTATCTAAAACATGTCCATAATCCAAAATAACATGAGTCAATAATAAATAAATGCGGAAGCAAAGATCCAATACAAAATAACTGGAATGTATGTCCCATAATGCGGGCTCACATCAGGAAATAAATGCAGGAAATAAAACTAATTACTACTGACACCTCACAGCTCAGCCTGCTGGCTGAAGTACTTCTGCTCGGACTACAACAGCGGTACGGAATCTGGGCTATGCAAAACCCAGACGTCAGCGCGTCATGTCATCAGGTAATATAATATGAACAGTGTAACATGCAATGCAAAATAAACATGAATACAGCAAGAATAAAAATAATATGAATCAGATCAGTACAGAGTAGTGTGCAGTGGGTAAACTAAACTGTTCTATCAGGTTTTCTATTCTAAAATCTTTGAAATCAATTGATGAATCGTCGATGTAACTCAATAGTATCCCGTGCATGTCCGGGACCACGGTCAATGACTCTCGGGCTGAAACCGAGACGTGCCGCTAGGCAGTAACAGGTAGCAGGATGGGCGAGTGATGTCAGCATCATCACTCCGGGGCTGGCCTAGCCCGTAAGACTGATCAGAACATGTATCGAACTGTTGAGTTACAAGTCAGGTTTCACCTTTGATTTCTCCATACCCCCAAGTTATGTATGTCAAGTCAGGTATTCAGTAATCAAAAACTAATGCCAACACAGGATCAGGTAAAAGCAGGTTTGTCTGGATAGACAACAGGAACGGTCCATGAGGACTACAGGTCAGGTTTGTTGGCATTAGACACAAGATCAGGTAACGGGCCAGGTCATGGTACATCAGATCAAGTCAACAGTATACGGTACCATGTCAGGTATATCAATATATATGTGTAGCAAGTCAGGTCAAGATGTAAACAATATCGTGGGTGTGCTCACAATCAGTTATATAATCAAACATGGGTATCAACAATCATGAGATAAGCAGTGAATTAAGTAATAGGCAGTTTCATTCAATTAGCAATACAGTTATCAAATTTGTCACAGAGATGATCACAAGAGTGCAGTAAGACAAGTATAGTCGTTTAGTCATGTTAACAAGTTTAAGAACCCTTAGAGGTGCAGTGATTTATGTAACGGTTCAGTATAGCTATTTCAGGTTAAATGCATACGAGTGTCCGAATGGAACATGACTACAGGGATAAATGCCATAAGCTACGTTAACATTAAAAATGTGATTAAACAGGTAAATATGGTTATTAGGTTCAATTTGCAACTGTAGGTTCCAAGTTTAACGGTAAAATGATATAATGCAATATTGTACACGAAGATGAGAAATGATCGTACCAAGTTAAATTTACAGGTTTAGGGTGTCATAATATATATGTAAATATTGTATGGCATGTAGCAAGGGGTACTTGCCTCGACAGGTCGCGAACCGGGAAAAACGGAACGTAAACGTCGGCGGGGAAACTCGCGACGGGCGCACGGTTCACGGATTGAACCCAAACAACGAACAATGGAACCACGCGGGTCGGGGTACCTCGCTGGAACGTCGGGTCACGTCGTCGGCATCGTCGGATTCCGGCGAAAACTTGAACAGTGAACCATCAATATGTGCAATCAAGAATACAAAGAAACCAGAGAAGAAAGGAAGGAGGAAAAGGAGTAGAAGGCTTACAGTGGGTCGTACGAAGGCCGGGTACAGAGGCGAGATCGCCGGCGGCGACAGGTCCGTCGGTCGAACTTGTGCACGGGGGGTGCGCGCTGGTGGTTGGGAGTGTGCAGGCGCGTGCAGGGTGCCCGGGGTGTTAATGCAAGGGCGAGGGAGGAAACGAGATGGTGAAGATGGTGGGGTGAGGCTAGGGTCGCCGGTGATGGGGAACGGCGATGAGGTGGCACGGGCGAGTGCGAGGGTGTGCGGGTGACCGCGTGCAGGTGCAGGGAAGAAGGGAGAAAGAGGAAGTGGATGGGACGAGGCTGAGGAGGCGAGGATGGAGGTGGTAGCGGCGTCGGCGTCGGGCTGAGACGGCGAGGGTAAGGCGGCCGGGGTTCGCTGGGCTCGTGATGGGTTCTTCTGCGTTTTCTTTAAAAAAAGAAGAGGAGGGAAAGTTTATAAAAGAGAGAGAGAGAGGAATAAAGTTAGAGAGAGAGAGAGAGAAGAATATAATGAGAGAGAGAGAGACGGTGAGGGAGAGAGAGAGAGAGAAAGAGACGAGAGAGAGAGGAAAAGAAGTGTGGGGCCCGCGGGGAGAAATAAGAAGAGGGGATTGGCTGATGAAAGGATTTAGGAAAAAATTTAAAAGGATTTAATATGATTTTCAGTAACAGTAAAATATATATAGTTAGGAAAATATTCAACGTTTTAAAATAATAAAATTTGGGATTCTGGCGCCAAATAAAACATTTCCAAATCGCGGCCGGATCGGGTCCAAAAATTTGAAATTGAAATAATAGGATTTTAAGCGGGATCCAAATTTTAAAATTAGGTGTCTTATGATTAAAAAGCATACCCCCAAAACCGACACACGTACGCGCACGTAGCCATCCAAACTCGCCCGTTTCACTGAACGGGACGAGAACACGATGCACAGACGCTACAACGGGGTTAGGGGTGCCAAGTAGACCAAGATGAATATTTTAATTTTATTTTAGATGCCAAAAATTGTTATATGCAGAAACGAATTTACCGGGTAAAATTTACAGTAAGCCACAAACAAGCAAGATAAATGAAATAAGGGTCACACTTCATTCATAAAGTAACAGAAATTAGTAGTATTGGGCTCGGGTGTTACATTATACCCAACTACAAAAAGAATTTCGTCCTCGAAATTCCAAGAATACAAAGATAGAAAACTACAGGAAAAGATAAGGAAATTTCTGCCGGATTTCATCTTCTCATTCCCAAGTGGACTCTCCATGCGAGCGATTACCCCAAGAAACAAGCACAAGAGGGATCACCTTGTTCTTAAGAACCTTTTCCCTTCGATCCACAATTTCAACCGGTCGCTCCTCAAAAGTCAAGTCTTCTCGTACTGTTAACTTCGAATGATCCAATACGTGCGTTTCATCTCGAACATACCTTCGTAGTTGAGATACGTGAAACACATTGTGCACATTCGCCAAGGACTGTGGCAACGCCAAACGATACGCTACCTCATCAACACGCTTCACGATCTCAAAGGGTCCAACGAATCGAGGACTCAGCTTTCCTCGACTCCCAAACGAATCACCCCTCTAGTCGGTGATATCTTCAAGAACACCAAATCACCCACGGCGAACTCTAGAGGTCTTCTTGACGTATCTGCCCAACTCTTCTGTCGGTCTTGTGCTGCCTTCATATGATTCCTGATAGTGTTAACCTTCTCAATAGTCTGCATAACCAAATCTGGTCCCAACAATCTTCGTTCACCGACATCGTCCCAACACACAGGTGAACGGCATTTACGACCATACAAAGCTTCAAACAGAGTCATCTGGATAGTTGCCTGAAAACTGTTGTTGTAAGAAAACTCCACCAAATGTAGATGATCCTCCCAAGAACCCTTGAAGTCCAACATGCATGCTCTCAACATATCCTCAAGAGTTTGGATCATTTTCTCCGACTGACCATCAGTTTGAGGATGATAAGCTGTGCTAAACTTCAATCGAGTCCCCAAACTTTCTTGTAAACTCCGCCAAAAGTGTGATAAGAACCGAGTGTCCCGATCGGACACGATGCTCACCGGTACTCCATTCAATCTTACAATCGCCTGCATGTACCGCTCCGCCAAGGTCTCTGTTGATTGACCAACCCGAAAAGGAATAAAGTGAGCTGCCTTGGTCAACCGATCAACAATCACCCATACAGCATTGTTGTCTTTTGGACTCCGCGGTAAAGCCGTCACGAAATCCATGGTTATATGTTCCCACTTCCACTGAGGAATCAGAAGTGGTTGCAATAAACCAGCAACCCTTTGATGTTCAGCCTTAACTTGCTGACACACCAAGCACTTTGCCAGAAAGCGAGCAATCTTTTGTTTCATGCCTTCCCACCAGAAATGTTGTCGAATATCTCGGTACATCTTTGTGCCTCCTGGATGTACAGAATAAGCTGAACTGTATGCTTCCTGTTCCCCTCCGAACGGCGGCCTGCGACGTTAGGACGTCACGTGCCTGAGGTTCGGGGCAGATGCTATTTGGTTTTTATCCGTCCACCTCTTCGAAGATGCCAAGTTGATTTATGGCACCGTGTATCGAAGGTTTAGACGGATGCGGCCGATGTAGCAGACTTTGTCAGATTCCCCCTCGCTTGAGGGGTTTTTGATTGTGGGGACGCTCTTCCCTGCAGGCGCAAGCCCCTGCAGTTAATTACGCTACCGCTTTGCGGTAACAACTTTCTCCTTCTCCAGAATTTCACTTCGTGTCGTGTGTGTTTGTTTTGTTTGTGGCTGCCCGTGGATTGTATACGGAGACTGAGTAATGCCGTCGCCCGTAGGGCGTGGATTAGTCCAAATCCGTATTTACTTAGATTTGGGTTTGGTGTTTTTAGTTTAAGGATGCATTAGTCGCGTTGCGACTAAGATCAACTTAAACATTCGTCAAGGATACGTTAGTCTTGCTTTGGACTAAGATCAACCTGACGTGGTGATTCATTTAATTTATGGCCATCGGGACTCATCACCTCTCTAACATCGTTGAAGGATTACAACGATAGGTGTCAGAGGAGCTCAGAGATGTACCCTTGAACCAAAGCTGATTGAGGGTTTTATAGTCCATTTAAGTGCTTAAGGATACGTTAGCCGTATTTGGGGCTAAGATCAACTTAAACGGGATCGTTTAGATCCGGCAAAAGAGCAATTGGCTCTATTGTTCCAGTTTAGGGACGTAGTGGTCCCTTATTAGTTTAGGGACGTCTCGGTCCGATACCAGTTTAAGGACGTAGTGGTCCATTATTAGTTTAGGGACGTTTCGGTCCGATGCCAGTTTAGGGACGTAGTGGTCCATTATTAGTTTAAGGACATTTCGGTCCATCGCCAGTTTAGGGACGTGGTGGTCCGTCATTAGTTTAGGGACATTTCGGTCCGATGCCAGTTTAGGGACGTAGTGGTCCATCATTAGTTTAAGGACGTCTCGGTCCAATATTAGTTTAAGGACATCTCGGTCCGATATTAGTTTAAGGACGTCTCGGTCCAACATTAGTTTAAGGACGTTTCGGTCCGATATTAGTTTAAGGACGTCTCGGTCCAATATTAGTTTAGGGACATCTCGGTCCACGAGTTTAAGGACCCCGCAGTCCATATCGATGTGTGGTCGTTGGGACCCGTCACCTCTTTGACGTCGTTGAGGAATTACAACGACGGATGTCAAAGGAGTTCGGAGATGTACCCTCGAACCGGATGTAGATTGATTTAGGAGAGCCATTTTGCTCAGTCAATTTAATTTAAGGACTTATGGCCAAAATTGGGCTAAGTCCAGTTGAAATGTTCAACATTTTATTTGCTTTTGCATTGCATTTCATTTTTTTTTATTTTTATTTGGGCCTTGCCCAGAAAGGATGCAGAGTATCAATTTGTTTTGGGCTCTACCCTTTTAGGAATGATGCAAAGTATCAATTTTATTTGGGCTCTGCCCTTATATAAAGGATGCAAAGCATCAATTTATTTGGGCTCTGCCCATTTATTGCCTTGCAATTTATTTTGGCCTGTCAGGTCATTTTGATTTGGGCCTGGCCCTTCAAATAGTGCAAAGCACCAAGAATCTTTTGGATTCAAGAAAATGAGTGCAGAGCACTTTTTAATGATCTAAATTTAGATCAAAGAAGAGAAAAGAAAATCTTTTCTTTCTTTCTGTCTCAGAGAACCAGAGGTTCATAGCAAGTGCAAGGCACTATTTTTATTTATTTATTTATCTGAGAACCAGAGATTCATAGCAAGTGCAAGGCACTATTTTTATTTATTTATTTATCTGAGAACCAGAGGTTCATAGCAAGTGTAAGGCACTATTTTTATTTATTTATTTATCTGAGAACCAGAGGTTCATAGCAAGTGCAAGGCACTATCTGTTGTGCGCACGTGCGTTGCACGTGGTGCCGCATGGCGGGCATACGTGCGTTGCACGTGGCGCACATGCGCATTATGAGGAGAAGCAAAGCTTCTATATATGGAGAACAAGCTCCTTTTAATATTATTAAATATTCTTATGTGGTGCGCACGTGCGTTGCACGTAGTGCCGCATGGCAGGCACACGTGCGTTGCACGTAGCGCACATGGCGCTTGCGCATATGCGCATTATGGAGGAGCATGCTCCTATCTTGGAGAACTAAGCTCATTTGAGTATTGAATCCTTTGAGGATTTTTACTCTACCCTTTCTAAGAGGTATCCCCTCTTATTTATATGGGAGTGGTAGAGAAGCCAGCTCTCCTTTTCCCGATGTGAGACTAAAAAATGCATTCCCCATGTAGTAGAGCATTACTTTAGATTACACGTGTATAACACATTTGCTCATAACTTTTGATCTCGGATGAATTATGAGGCCCATAATATATCAAATCGAAGGTCTTTTCGAGATGCTTTCAATATCATCAGAATTTAGCTATTTTTCGTTCCGGAGTTTGTCAAAATACAGCTCGGAAAATACTGGTTCGCATCTTCTTCCTTAAATCACATGTGCATAGACATTTGCTCATAACTTTTGATCCCGGATGAATTATGAGGCCCATAATATATCAAATCGAAGGTTTTATCGAGACGCTTTCGATACAAATAGAATTTATCTATTTCTCATTCGGGAGTTTGTCAAAAAATAGCCCGGAAGATACTGGTTCGTATTTCCTTAAGCGTATCGCTGCCATTTGATACCTTGGACTCTTTTGCGCAGAAATTTTTGGTGGGAACAAATGCCCCCCACTACTTTGCCAACGTAAGTATGTACGTGGGTGAAGTAGTGCAGAGTTATGCAGAGTTATGCATGGCGTATGGCCAGTTTTGGGTTGATGTATCACTTTCAGAATCTTGATCTGAGAAGATAACGAGCGGACACAAGCGTCGTCATTTATCTTTGACTCAAATCTCAACTCTTAAGGGATATAGTTCCAACCCTTAACTCCATGAGCCGCATCCTTCTATTTCTTTTTTTGTCTCACTCTGGCGTGGAGTAGTTCATACGCTTATGAGTAAGTTCTCCATTTCAGTGGCATGTAGCTTTGGCAAGTGTGGCCCATAGATGGTCGGCCCATCTTGACTTCTTTGCAGGGCAGTGATGGCTTAGGAGACAGGGGTAGGATCTGCCACCTAAGGCTTTTCAACTTTACGAGCCGTGAGGGTCTCATAAAGACTTTTCTCCCTACGAGTCGTGAGGATCTCGTAGGTGTATTTTCTCTTTGGGAATCGTGAGGATTCCTAAGTGTGTTTTCTCTTATAAGTCATAAGGATCCTATAAGAGAGTTTTCCCTCTTACGGGTCGAGAGGACCCGTAAGCGGTTGTTTCCCTCCTTATCGAGATTCGACTTTGGAGAGTGTGACCCGTGGATAGTATGCAAGAGACCGTTTTGGGCCGACTTGCAGGGTCCCAGTGCTTAGGAAACAGGTTTTTTAATCCCTACTGCCTAAGGCTTTATCTCACGAGTCGAGACGCATCGAGAAAATCTCGCAAAGACATCAATTTCTTCACGAGTCGAAACGGATCGAGCAGATCTCGTAAGAACATCTTAACGTCGCATTTAACCTCTGCTCTTTACGACAGAAGCCCGTTAAGGTTGGTGGTACTTAGGGTTTTGGCCATCGTACCGTCGCATAAGCTGATATAGTTCTCGATAGGCAATCGTGCTGTTCGAGTAGCCCTGCGACTGCCGTGTCTCTGATCCCTTCGGGGGCTGGACAAGACGTCTTCAAGCAATCCTCCTTGGCAGTTTGACCGTCAGAAGAGCAAGCGCTAGGAATTTGCCATGCCGCTTTTTACTTGAGGTTAGGCTCATTTTGGAGAGCCCCGATGAGTCATAACCACTCCGCGCTGGTGTGGGGATGATCTCCGATAGTCTTTCGGGCTTTATATGAGTTGCCGTTAAGACCCTGAAGCTAGGAATTTGGCCTTTGCTTCGTTTGCTGGCATTGCGTCTGCTGTATCGAGACGAATGTTGCGGTGGGAACTAGGGATTCTGCCGTGGCTCCGTTTGTTTGATGACGTTACGTCTGCTGTGTCGAGACGAACGTTGGGGTGACATCTCGTCTGCTGTATCGAAACGGACGTCGAAGTGGTGACCACTCCACACTGGTGCGAGATGATCTCCGATTGTCTTTCCAGTTTTATATGACTTGCCGTTAAGACCCTGAAGCTAGGAATTTAGCCTTCGCTTCGTTTGCTGGCATTGCGTCCTCTGTATCGAGACGAATGTCGTGGTTGTCTCTAGGTTACTGGTGAACCGTCGAGGTTTGGAACTAGGGATTTTGCCGTGGCTCCATTTGTTTAATGACGTTGCGTCTGCTGTGTCGAGACGAACATTGGGGTGACATCTCGTCTATTGTATCGAGACGGACGTCGAAGTAGTGACCACTCTGTGCTGGTGCAAGATGATCTCCGGTTGTCTTTCCGGTTTTATATGAGTTACCGTCAAGACGTCGAAGCTAGGAATGTGGCCTTCGCTTCGTTTGCTTTGGTGTGTCCAAATCCTGTTGGAGGAAGAACGCCGGGGTTGATATATCGTCTACTGTATCGAGACGAACGTCAAGGAGGTGACCACTTTCTGTGAGATGGTCTCTGATTGTCTTTCCGGTTTTATGTGAGTTACCGTAAAGACGTTGAAGCTAGGAATGTGGCCTTCGCTTCGTTTGCTTACACTGCGTCTGGTATATTGAGACGAATGCTGAGGTGGAGCTGGGATTTTGCCATCACTCCGCTTTGTTTCGACCATGGGGTCTTTTGTTAACTTTGCATGTACACCCCGCTGGGCTGCGAAGGAACGCCGTTGTTGACATTGCGTCTGTTGTAACGAGACGAATGCTAAGGTGGAGTTGGGATTTTGCCGTTACTCCGCTTTGTTTTGACCGTGAGGTCTTTTGTTGACGTTGCATCTGCCTCCAGCTGGACTGCGGAGGAACGCTGTTGTTGACATTGCGTCTACTGTATCGAGACGAATGCTGAGGTGAAGCTAGGATTCTGCCATCGCTCTGCTTGATGGTGTAACATCTGTGTCCTGTTGGAATGAGGAGGCACACCGTTGTTGGTCTCCAGGCTTTAGACGTGGCCATTGAGATTTGGAACTAGGGACTTTGTCATAGTTCCGTTTGTTGCGATTCTGAGGTCAGTTGTTGACGCCATGTCTGCATCTAGTTGAAGTGAGGAGAAACGCCGTTGGTGATCTTTAAGTTGTCGATATTGACGTCGAGACCCTGAAGTTAGGGACCTTCCTTTGCTTCATTTGTTGACATCGTGTCTGTAATATTGCGACAAATGTCGAGATGGTCTCTAGGTTATCTATGAACCGTCGAGATTTGGCTTCGCTTTCTGGTGGAGCCTGTTGGGAAGGTATTGTTCCCTTTTTATCTGTGCCCCTGGATTATATACAGGGATCGATGTGATTTCACCTGTAGGGCAAAAGTTTCATTCTTTCATTTTTTTTTATTCTTTCCGCGATGCTCTATCATTTCAGCTTTTATATCGCGAAGGTCGCGATTGCCCAATCATTTCGGCTATTTTTCGCGGTGCCCAATCATTTCGGCTGTTTATTTTATTTTTACTCGCTACTTTTTATTGCGAGTTGCCCAATAATTTCGGCTGTTTATTTTATTTTTACTCGCTGTTTTTTATTGCGAGTTCGGCTATTTCATATGCATTTTTTTTTTGGCTCGCTGATTTTTTTCTTTCTCGCGAGTAGGGGATTTGGGATCCGATACCAATCTTGGCATCAGCATCGCTGCGACTGGAATATTGCCAGGAGCGAATCATCATTTGCCATGAAAGGACTTGGAATTTGATACCGGTTTAGGCATCAGCATCGCTACAACTGGGATATTGCCAGGAGCGAATCATCATCTGCCTCCGTCGATGTTGAACAAAGGTGGCTTAGCGAACAGGGTTAAGGGTCCTGTCGGCTAAGGCTTTTGACTTCATGAGCCGTAAGGGTCTCACAAAGGTATTTCTCCCTACAAGTCGTGAGGATCTTGTAGGTGTGTTTTCTCCTTGGGAATCGTGAGGATTCCTAAGTGCATGTTCTCTTGTAAGTCGTAAGGATCTTACAAAAAGGGGTTTTTTCCTTATAAGTCGAGAGAACTTACAAGTGTTGTTCGCTGTACAACCATATCCCTAGTCACGGATGGGACTTTGTTAGGAAAATATTTATTCATGCCCGTGGATTGTATACAAGGGTCAATATGAGCCACTTGTAGGGCAATGTCGAAAGTTGTGGGGGTTGCTTAAGCACAGGTTTAGGCCTCTGTAACTTAAGACTTTCAAATCTTACGGGCCGTGGGGTCCCATAAGAGAGTTCTCCTTACGAGTCGTGAGGATCTCGCAAGTGTATTTTCTCCTTAGGAATCGTGGGGATCCCCAAGTGTGTTGCTCCTTTGTGAGTCGTAAGGATCTCACGCAGGTGGTTTCTCCTTACAGGGTCGAGAGGATTCTATAAGTGTTTCTTTAACGAGGTTGCGCCCTTTCGGGTCTTCACAAACACTCGCCGGTAGCCCTGCTGTTTTTACTCACGGAGCCCTTTCGGGTTTTCATCCGTGCCCTTTTTGCTTATGGGCATACCTTTATTTTTTCTTCTTTTTTTTTTACGAGGTCGCGCCCTTTCGGGTTTTCACGAACACTCGCCGGTAGCCCTGCTGTTTTTACTCACGGAGCCCTTTCGGGTTTTCATCCGTGCCCATTTTGCTTGTGGACGTACCGTTTTTTTTATCTTTTATTTTATTCTTTTTTTTTAACGAGGTCGTGCCCTTTCGGGTTTTCACGAACACTCGTCGGTAGCCCTGCTGTTTTTACTCACGGAGCCCTTTCGGGTTTTCATCCGTGCTCATTTTGCTTGTGGACGTACCCTTTTTTTTTTTTTATTATTAACACGTCAGCCTGAAGATGCTGCGGGTTGGGAGTAGTTTAACGACGTTTCGGTCATTTGCAAGTTTTAGGACATTGCGGTCCGTCGTTAGTTTAAGGACATCTCGGTCCGTTGTTAGTTTAAGGACGTTTCGGTCCGTTATCCAGTTTTAGGACGTAGTGGTCCGTTAGGCTTTCTCTATGAATGAGCATGATGCCCCCGGCGTGTCCATATTTTTCGGAGCATGCGGTTGTGGCGGGTTCACCTTCCAAATTTCGGACAACGCGAACTTGCCCTGTTGGTATTGGTCTTCAACCCAGTTCTTGAAGACGTAGCAATTCTCGATCAGATGACCTACCGTTTGGTGGTAAGGGCAATAATTAGGATTATTAATATCGCCTGGCCGCAATGGACGTTTTGGATTCGGCAGATTGATGAGTCTGTCGCACACTGCCAGCTCGAACAGTCCCCTTGTTTTATCTTGCGGAAACGAGTAAGGACGTTTCAACTTTTCCTGGAGGGATTGCCGCTTGTTGCTTTGGCAAGCAACCGGTCTAGGGTCACCTGATTGTTGGTGAGTGCTGGCGACGAGGGCCGTTTTTCTTTTTTCTTTATCCTTTTTGTTCGATCCTTTGTTTACGGGGCCGAGATTTTTTCCGAGTAGCATGCGATTGCACGGCTGAACGTTCTCGCAGATTCTCAATTCCTTTATTTTTGAAATAGATTCCCCGATGGAAGAGTTGGGGGTAGCTTCTTCGTCAGAGTCGCTTCCAAAGGTGATAATTTGCGATCCCTTGAAGTCGGCTATATGACAGTCGGCGGTGGCTCTTTTGCGCTCATATATCGCATTTTTCCGATGTCCACAAGCTTCACACTTTGTCCTGTCGAAGTGTTGCTTTTGAGCGACATACCCTTGCCACCAACAGTTAAAGGACTCGCAGTCTTCGGTAGGATGTATGATCTTCTGATGATATAAACAGAAATTAGGGTGCATCTCTACCTCAGAGAAAAGATTTTCTTCGGAGGGCGGTAGCTTCATTCCTACTGATAGAGCTTTGGCGAACCGTTTCCTCGTCTTGAATTTATTTTTACCCGCAGTGTATGGCTTTTGATTTGACGGGAATACCTTGGTTCTTTCCAGTATGGCCATTTCATGCTCTTGATTGGCTTTTGCTTTCAAACGAATTTCATTTAGGAAGGCATCGATCAACTTGTCTGACGGCCGCGAAATTTCTGTTTCAGGGTCCGCCGTTGATTTCTCAGCGCAAGGATCCTCCTCCTCATCCGTCAGTGAATGAGAAATCACATGACAAGTCGCTACGTAGTCTTCGGATTCATCCGATAAGTTTTCTCCATTGTTTTCATCCTCGACGAAAGAACAAGTTGCCCCCGGCGTATCCGTCTTCTTTGGAGAGTGCGGCTGTGGGGGGTTTACCTTCCAGCTTTCAGACAGCGTGAACTTGCCTTGCAGGTATTGATCCTCAATCCATCCCTTAAAGACGAAACAATCCTCAATCGGGTGACTTACCGTTTGGTGGTAAGGGCAATAATTGGGATTATTAAGATCGCCTGGCTGCGACAGACGCTTTGGACTTGGCAGATTGATGAGTCTGTTACGCACTGCCAGCTCAAACAGTCTTCTCGTTTTATTCTGAGGAAACGAGTAAGGACGTCCTAGCCTCTCTTCGAGGGATGGGCGTGGACGCACGTTGTTTTGGCGAGCGACCGGTTTTGAGTTGCTCGGCTGTTGCTGAGCGTTGGCGACGATGATCGCTTTTCCTTTCTCATTTCGGGGATCGGATCTTGGAGGAGACGGTCTATGGCCCATCTGGTCCATTTGGGCTAATTTGTCGATCAAGGCCTGGAAGGTGGTCGGCCTGAAGAACATCATGAATTGCGAGATGGTCGCCTGCGGATCGAGAGTGCCCACAAACATGCCTACCGCAGGAGCCTCTTCTATGCGTTGTTCGCATTTCGACCATAGGTTCCGCCATCGTGTTGCGTATTGGACACATGTTTCGCCTGACCTTATCCTGGCATTTATCAGTGCTGTAATCGGGGTGCGTTCACTAGCACTTGCGAATCTTTGTGTAAACAGCAGTTCCATCTCTGCAAATGTTTTGACAGAGTCGTTAGGTAGCTCCGAATACCATTCAAAGGCTGTTTCTGCTAAGTTGCCGACGAATTGACGTAGCAACAATTTGTCATCGCCTCCAGTATTGCCGCATAAGGCCCTGAATTGAGCGACATGCTGATGCGGATTCCCTGTCTCTTTATATACGTGGAATTTAGGGATCGTATATCCTGGCGGGTAATTGATATGGTCATACCAGCTCGGATACGGTCGTCCGGTTCTAACAATTTGCCCAGCCGCTTCATTCGCCTGATGAACCCGGATCTGCTGAGCTATATATTCGTCTAGGTCAACTTTGGAGATTGCCTCCTCCTTGGCTGTTGATAGAGCCGGCGGAGGATTTGGCGTTTCTCCCCTGTCGTCTTCAAGGACGATCGGAGGATCTTCGGCAGGAGGGTCCGGCTGTAACATCATCCCTACCATATCTTGGAAGAGGAACGCCATCTGTTTTATGTTAGCCGCTTGCTCTGCAGCTTCTTTGTCCCTCTTTTCGAGGACTCTGCGTAAAAAGTCAGCGTCGGTTTCTTGTTCTTGACGCTCATCCGAAGACGTTTCAGAGCTTTCTTTTGGCTCAGTGAGTGCAGCCATTGTAGTCATCATTTCCTGAAGCTTTTGTTGTTGCTCCTGGGCTTTCGTCACGGATCGGGTGAGCGGTCGGTGGCCCATAGAAGTGCGGCTTTCCTCCTTTCCAGAAGCCATATAAACAGTGTGCACCACCATACCCCCAGACTTGGGGCGTTTGTGTTCGGTGTCTTTGCGATTTGCCGAAGACACAGGGGCTTCTTGCGGCCTCCTTTTTTGAGTGATTGGAGTTAAGGGAGCCGTTGTAGTGGGCACCCAAGTAGCTTTTGCTTTTTGTGCTTTGACAGAGTAATCCTACCCCTGCCGAACCTTCATCTTTTTCTGTCGTCGGAGGCAGTCTTGATCGATCACCGACTCTTGAACTTGTCGCCAGACTTTGTAAATTTTAGAGGACAGCCGTTGAAGGGGCTGCTCTAGCTTCTTCTCTGGAATATTCTTCACAGATGAATGAGTTCGCTTTAGCACCGCAGTAGGAGAGTTTCTGCGCACCGAGTTCAGCAACTCAAAGCTGTTCTTGGTTGGAACAGCAGTATCGATCTCCACCATTAGAGTTGGAGGAGTAAGTCCAGAGGGGGAGTTGCCCCCAGCCTTCTTCACTCGGCGCCAGTAGCGACGTCGGGCATATCGTGCTGATGGAGTTGTTTCAGCTATAGGGGTGACCTCCTCATGCCCCCTGTGTTGGTCAGAATATACCGGTACCAGCTTTTTAAAGATCGACGTCCGTTGAGCGGGGACGGCCAACTTGTCAGAAGCGGACTTCTGAACATGGGAAGCAACCTTGGTGATTTTGCCAGGAACGGGAGTTGGGATGGCTATCCGTTTCGGGATAACGCCTTCTGGTATGGCAGGCTTCTTCATGGGCCCGATGGAGCTCTGGCCTAATCCATTAAAACCTGAAGCAGTGGAGTTGGATGACTCGTTGAGAGGGGTCGCGGCAGTGGCAAGTCGGTCGAAGACCAACTTCTTTGGAGCTTCTTGCGATGTTATTGGGGCATTGAAGCTTATCAATGGGAGCATAGTCCCGAAGAACAATCCAGCGGTGGCCTGAGTTACTTGCTCCACTGGCATCTTGAAAAGGGAGGCCGCTTGGGGCCCATAAGTCACTCCTCCGGACGGGATGGAGCGAGAGATGCAGTTGCAGGTAGTGCAGTCTGAAGCCATTGATCTTCTGTTTCCTGCACGAAGCAAGATACCAAATCTTAGTACCTCGAATCCACAGGCAACCACAGCAAATCGCGATTCGTTCGCGAACACGACACACGAAGTGTGGAGTGGAAAGAGGAAAAGGTCCCACCGGGCGTGCCAGAATCTGTTCCCCTCCGAACGGCGGCCTGCGACGTTAGGACGTCACGTGCCTGAGGTTCGGGGCAGATGCTATTTGGTTTTTATCCGTCCACCTCTTCGAAGATGCCAAGTTGATTTATGGCACCGTGTATCGAAGGTTTAGACGGATGCGGCCGATGTAGCAGACTTTGTCAGATTCCCCCTCGCTTGAGGGGTTTTTGATTGTGGGGACGCTCTTCCCTGCAGGCGCAAGCCCCTGCAGTTAATTACGCTACCGCTTTGCGGTAACAACTTTCTCCTTCTCCAGAATTTCACTTCGTGTCGTGTGTATTTGTTTTGTTTGTGGCTGCCCGTGGATTGTATACGGAGACTGAGTAATGCCGTCGCCCGTAGGGCGTGGATTAGTCCAAATCCGTATTTACTTAGATTTGGGTTTGGTGTTTTTAGTTTAAGGATGCATTAGTCGCGTTGCGACTAAGATCAACTTAAACATTCGTCAAGGATACGTTAGTCTTGCTTTGGACTAAGATCAACCTGACGTGGTGATTCATTTAATTTATGGCCATCGGGACTCATCACCTCTCTAACATCGTTGAAGGATTACAACGATAGGTGTCAGAGGAGCTCAGAGATGTACCCTTGAACCAAAGCTGATTGAGGGTTTTATAGTCCATTTAAGTGCTTAAGGATACGTTAGCCGTATTTGGGGCTAAGATCAACTTAAACGGGATCGTTTAGATCCGGCAAAAGAGCAATTGGCTCTATTGTTCCAGTTTAGGGACGTAGTGGTCCCTTATTAGTTTAGGGACGTCTCGGTCCGATACCAGTTTAAGGACGTAGTGGTCCATTATTAGTTTAGGGACGTTTCGGTCCGATGCCAGTTTAGGGACGTAGTGGTCCATTATTAGTTTAAGGACATTTCGGTCCATCGCCAGTTTAGGGACGTGGTGGTTCGTCATTAGTTTAGGGACATTTCGGTCCGATGCCAGTTTAGGGACGTAGTGGTCCATCATTAGTTTAAGGACGTCTCGGTCCAATATTAGTTTAAGGACATCTCGGTCCGATATTAGTTTAAGGACGTCTCGGTCCAATATTAGTCTAAGGACGTCTCGGTCCGATATTAGTCTAAGGACGTTTCGGTCCGATATTAGTTTAAGGACGTTTCGGTCCGATATTAGTTTAAGGACGTCTCGGTCCAATATTAGTTTAGGGACATCTCGGTCCACGAGTTTAAGGACCCCGCAGTCCATATCGATGTGTGGTCGTTGGGACCCGTCATCTCTTTGACGTCGTTGAGGAATTACAACGACGGATGTCAAAGGAGTTCGGAGATGTACCCTCGAACCGGATGTAGATTGATTTAGGAGAGCCATTTTGCTCAGTCAATTTAATTTAAGGACTTATGGCCAAAATTGGGCTAAGTCCAGTTGAAATGTTCAACATTTTATTTGCTTTTGCATTGCATTTCTTTTTTTTTTTTATTTGGGCCTTGCCCAGAAAGGATGCAGAGTCTCAATTTGTTTTGGGCTCTACCCTTTTAGGAATGATGCAAGGTATCAATTTTATTTGGGCTCTGCCCTTATATAAAGGATGCAAAGCATCAATTTATTTGGGCTCTGCCCATTTATTGCCTTGCAATTTATTTTGGCCTGTCAGGTCATTTTGATTTGGGCCTGGCCCTTCAAATAGTGCAAAGCACCAAGAATCTTTTGGATTCAAGAAAATGAGTGCAGAGCACTTTTTAATGATCTAAATTTAGATCAAAGAAGAGAAAAGAAAATCTTTTCTTTCTTTCTGTCTCAGAGAACCAGAGGTTCATAGCAAGTGCAAGGCACTATTTTTATTTATTTATTTATCTGAGAACCAGAGGTTCATAGCAAGTGCAAGGCACTATTTTTATTTATTTATTTATCTGAGAACCAGAGGTTCATAGCAAGTGCAAGGCACTATCTGTTGTGCGCACGTGCGTTGCACGTGGTGCCGCATGGCGGGCATACGTGCGTTGCACGTGGCGCACATACGCATTATGAGGAGAAGCAAAGCTTCTATATATGGAGAACAAGCTCCTTTTAATATTATTAAATATTCTCATGTGGTGCGCACGTGCGTTGCACGTAGCGCACATGGCGCTTGCGCATATGCGCATTATGGAGGAGCATGCTCCTATCTTGGAGAACTAAGCTCCTTTGAGTATTGAATCCTTTGAGGATTTTTACTCTACCCTTTCTAAGAGGTATCCCCTCTTATTTATATGGGAGTGGTAGAGAAGCCAGCTCTCCTTTTCCCGATGTGGGACTAAAAAATGCATTCCCCATGTAGTAGAGCATTACTTTAGATTACACGTGTATAACACATTTGCTCATAACTTTTGATCTCGGATGAATTATGAGGCCCATAATATATCAAATCGAAGGTCTTTTCGATATGCTTTCAATATCATCAGAATTTAGCTGTTTTTCGTTCCGGAGTTTGTCAAAATACAGCTCGGAAAATACTGGTTCGCATCTTCTTCCTTAAATCACATGTGCATAGACATTTGCTCATAACTTTTGATCCCGGATGAATTATGAGGCCCATAATATATCAAATCGAAGGTTTTATCGAGACGCTTTCGATACAAATAGAATTTATCCATTTCTCATTCGGGAGTTTGTCAAAAAACAGCCCGGAAGATACTGGTTCGTATTTCCTTAAGCGTATCGCTGCCATTTGATACCTTGGACTCTTTTGCGCAGAAATTTTTGGTGGGAACACCTCCTTCATAAGCTCTTCACGAATATCTCCCTTTGGCACACACAAACGGCTACCGTACCTCAACGAACCATCTTCGTGGATCAGTAAATCTGTTCGTAGTCCGGCTTCAACCTGCTCTCGAAACTTTTGCAGTCTAGGATCCTGCGATTGTGCTTCTTTAATATTCTCGATTAATGACGAATGTACTTGCAGCTGTATCAACTGTCCCGTAGAACGCGGTAGCAAAACCTCCAAGTCAAATTTTCGAAAATCTGCAACGATCTCCTTCTGCATAGTTAACACCTGAATTACTGGTAACCGACTAAGCGCATCCGGCACAACATTAACCTTCCCCGGATGGTACTTAAGATCAAGATCATAGTCAGCCATCAGCTCCAACCATCTACGCTGCCTCATGTTAAGCTCCTTCTGTGTGAACACATACTTCAAGTTCTTATGATCAGTAAAAACTTCGACCCTTTCGCCTAAAAGATACTGTCTCCAAATCTTCAAAGCGAAAATCACATCCGCAAGTCCCAAGTCATGAGTTGGATAATTCTTCTCATGGGTTTTCAACTGTCTCGATGCATACGCTACAACCTTACCGTGCTGCATCAAAACACATCCCAATCTTTTCCCAGATGCGTCGCTGTGAATCACCAATCCTCCGGAATTGTCTGGCACGGTCAGAATAGGGGCGGTTATCAATTTCTGCTTCAACGTCTCAAAAGCTATCGCACATCCGTCCGTCCATACAAAAGGTACCTCCTTGCGCGTAAGCTTGGTTAACGGCTCCGCCAGACGAGCAAAGTTCTCCACAAATCTCCTGTAATATCCGGCGAGTCCAAGAAAGTTTCTTATCTCCGCAACATTCTTAGGAATCGGCCAATCTCGAACTGCTGCAATCTTTTCTGGATCGACGGCAATTCCATCGCCAGATACAACATGCCCCAAAAACTTCACTTCCTCCAGCCAAAACTCGCACTTACTCATCTTTGCATAAAGCTTCTTCTGTCTCAACGTCTGCAGTGCGATCTTCAAATGTTCAGCATGCTCTTCAAAACTCTTCGAGTAAACCAGAATATCGTCAATGAAGACCACGATAAACTGGTCCAAGAACGGTGAAAAGATTCGGTTCATCAAGTCCATGAATACTGCCGGCGCATTCGTTACTCCGAAGGGCATCACTAAGTACTCGTAATGTCCATACCGAGTTCGAAACGCCGTCTTGCAAATATCTTCTGTTTTCACTCGGACCTGGTGATATCCGGATCGCAAATCCAGCTTCGAGAATACCCTCGCGCCACTAATCTGCTCAAAAAGTTCTCCAATGCGAGGGATAGGGTACTTGTTCTTAATAGTCACCCGGTTTAATTCTCGATAGTCGATGCACATTCTTCTTGTGCCATCCTTCTTCTTTACTAGAAAAACTGGAGCTCCCCAAGGCGAGTTACTGCTTTGAATTCAACCCTTTTCAAGTAATTCAGCAACCTGTTTTTGACTTCTTCTAATTCTACTGGTGCCATTGGATAATACGCTTTAGATACTGGCGCTGCACCAGGAATAAGATCAATTGCGAACTCCACGTCTCGCTTCGGCGGTAAACCCGATATATCTTCAAACACGTCCATAAAATCGCGAACAACCGCTGGCTCTTCACCATTATCAACTTCCATTGCTGCAAGAATATTGTTTGTCGGCCTAGCCCTAAACTCGACTGGCCCGACAGAACTGCTTCCTCTAGTGAAGGTAAACTCAGGATGTCTGGGAATCTGGAAAATTACTTTCTTTGCCCTACAGTCAATATGAGCGTGGAAAGTGCCAAGAAAATCCATTCCCAAGACGACTCCATAGCTGCCCGTATCAATCACCAAGAAATCTGCAAAAAGCTCCCGTCCGCACACAACAACTGTACAATCTTTATACTCCCTACTAGATATGATTTTCCCATTCCCAGTGTGTATGTCCCAGAAACTAGACAGGGTCGTACAGGTAATCGAATATGTAGCCACAAACTTGGATGACATAAAACAGTGGGATGCACCAGAATCAAATAATGCCAATGCGTGAAAACCATGAACGAGTAAAGTACCTGAAACAACTTCTCTTGACGCCTTAGCTTCCTCAGCTGTCAAGGTAAAAGCTCAAGCCTGATTAGGTCCTTGAGTCAGCTGCTTCTGCCCTTGGAACGGTTTCTGCGGAGGCTTCTGACTATCATCCCTCGTACGAAGCTTCGACGGACAAGAACCAACGGCATGATCTGCCACTCCACAACCAAAACAGAGTCCCAGCCTCCTACGACAATCCTTTCTCACGTGTCCGGGTACATGGCAGTAGTCACAAATCACGCTCCTTTTCCGATCACCCACAATTGTTTTCTTCATTGGTGCTACGCTGCGTCTGTTCACCGGAACACTTCTATGTACAGACGTTTGGTTCAGTGCAGACGCCGGGTTCAGCTCGGTCTGTCTCTTCAGATTCTCCAGCAATCCCCTTATCACTCTACGCATGGCAGCTTTGTCCGCACGTCTTTAGTACATCTTCAAATTCTTACCGGCCATATTCTTGGAATCAAAACACCCAATCATTAGCATGATGATAGATTCAAAATATAGATCAAGGCTAGAACTCCAAGATACTTAAATAGAGTACCGCATTGTAACTATGCTGCGGTATCATAGCCACAATTACTTAACTCCACCCAAATCGCCTAAGTCCTAGAGATAACAAGGAATCAGGTTTTCGATCGATATGCAAAGGAAGTTTGCACATCGTAAAAGATATAATCAGGAAGAATGTGATTCAAGAATGGTAAAACGGCAAGGTGGCAGGACATGTTTTCTAAACACGGGTATTCTGATTCGTGTATTGGGTACAATACCCAACTACAAAAGAATCAACCCGACTAACCTAGGCTCTGATACCAAAAGAACCATGTCACGCCCCGCTTCCCAGAGTACGCTAAAATGGGCACGTGACATAGCCAACCATGCTACCTGTGGGTAGGAAGTATCCATCCACAGTCACATTACGGCTGTAGGGATATCAAGAACAAAATAAAACTATCTAAAACATGTCCATAATCCAAAATAACATGAGTCAATAATAAATAAATGCGGAAGCAAAGATCCAATACAAAATAACTGGAATGTATGTCTCATAATGCGGGCTCACATCAGGAAATAAATGCAGGAAATAAAACTAACTACTACTGACACCTCACAGCTCAGCCTGCTGGCTAAAGTACTCCTGCTCGGACTGCAACAGCGGTACGGAATCTAGGCCATGCAAAACCCAGACGTCAGCGCGTCATGTCATCAGGTAATATAATATGAACAGTGTAACAGGCAATGCAAAATAAACATGAATACAGCAAGAATAACAACAATATGAATTAGATCAGTACAGGGTAGTGTGCAGTGGGTAAACTAAACTGTTCTATCGGGTTTTCTATTCTAAAATCTTTGAAATCAATTGATGAATCGTCGATGTAACTCAATAGTATCCCGTGCATGTCCGGGACCACGGTCAAGGACTCTCGGGCTGAAACCGAGACGTGCCGCTGGGCAGTAACAGGTAGCAGGATGGGCGAGTGATGTCAGCATCATCACTCCGGGGCTGGCCTAGCCCGTAAGACTGATCAGAACAGGTATCGAACTGTTGAGTTACAAGTCAGGTTTCACCTTTGATTTCCATATACCCCCAAGTTATGTATGTCAAGTCAGGTATTCAGTAATCAAAAACTAATGCCAACACAGGATCAGGTAAAAGCAGGTTTGTCTGGATAGACAACAGGAACGGTCCATGAGGACTACAGGTCAGGTTTGTTGGCATTAGACACAAGATCAGGTAACGGGTCAGGTCATGGTACATCAGGTCAAGTCAACAATATACCGTACCAAGTCAGGTATATCAATATATATGGGTAGCAAGTCAGGTCAAGATGTAAACAATATCGTGGGTGTGCTCACAATCAGTTATATAATCAAACATGGGTATCAACAATCATGAGATAAGCAGTGAATTAAGTAATAGGCAGTTTCATTCAATTAGCAATACAGTTATCAAATTTGTCACAGAGATGATCACAAGAGTGCAGTAAGACAAGTATAGTCGTTTAGTCATGTTAACAAGTTTAAGAACCCTTAGAGGTGCAGTGATTTATGTAACGGTTCAGTATAGCTATTTCAGGTTAAATGCATACGAGTGTCCGAATGGAACAGGACTACAGGGATAAATGCCATAAGCTACGTTAACATTAAAAATGTGATTAAACAGGTAAATATGGTTATTAGGTTCAATTTGCAACTGTAGGTTCCAAGTTTAACGGTAAAATGATATAATGCAATATTGTACACGAAGATGAGAAATGATCGTACCAAGTTAAATTTACAGGTTTTGGGTGTCATAATATATATGTAAATATTGTATAGCATGTAGCAAGGGGTACTTGCCTCGACGGGTTGCGAACCGGGAAAAACGGAACGTAAACCTCGGAGGGGAAACTCGCGACGGGCGCACGGTTCACGGATTGAACCCAAACAACGAACAATGGAACTACGCGGGTCGGGGTATCTCGCTGGAACGTCGGGTCACGTCGTCGGCATCGTCGGATTCCGGCGAAAACGTGAACAGTGAACCATCAATATGTGCAATCAAGAATACAAAGAAACCAGAGAAGAAAGGAAGGAGGAAAAGGAGTAGAAGGCTTACAGTGGGTCGTACGAAGGCCGGGTACAGAGGCGAGATCACCGGCGGCGACAGGTCCGGTGGTCGAACCTGTGCAGGGGGGTGCGTGCTGGTGGTTGGGAGTGTGCAGGCGCGTGCAGGGTGCCCGGGGTGTTGATGCAAGGGCGAGGGAGGAAACGAGATGGTGAAGATGGTGGGGTGAGGCTAGGGTTGCCGGCGATGGGGAACGGCGACGAGGTGGCGTGGGCGAGTGCGAGGGTGTGCGGGTGACCGCGTGCAGGTGCAGGGAAGAAGGGATAAAGAGGAAGTGGATGGGACGAGGTTGAGAAGGCGAGGATGGAGGTGGTAGCGGCGTCGGCGTCGGGCTGCGACGGCGAGGGTAAGACGGCCGGGGTTCGCTGGGCTCGTGATGGGTTCTTCTGCGTTTTCTTTAAAAAAAGAAGAGGAGGGAAAGTTTATAAAAGAGAGAGAGAGAGGAATAAAGTTAGAGAGAGAGAGAGAGAGAGAAGAATATAATGAGAGAGAGAGAGAGACGGTAAGGGGGAGAGAGAGAGAGAGAGAGAGAAAGAGACGAGAGAGAGAGGAAAAGAAGTGTGGGGCCCGCGGGGAGAAATAAGAAGAGGGGATTGGCTGATGAAAGGATTTAGGAAAATATTTAAAAGAATTTAATATGATTTTCAGTAACAGTAAAATATATATAGTTAGGAAAATATTCGACGTTTTAAAATAATAAAATTTAGGATTTTGGCGCCAAATAAAACATTTCCAAATCGCGCCCGGCTCGGTTCCAAAAATTTGAAATTGAAATAATAGGATTTTAAGCGGGATCCAAATTTTAAAATTAGGTGTCTTATGATTAAAAAGCATACCCCCAAAACCGACACACGTACGCGCACGTAGCCATCCAAACTCGCCCGTTTCACTGAACGGGACGAGAACACGATACAGGACGCTACAACGGGGTTAGGGGTGCCAAGTAGGCCAAGATGGATATTTTAATTTTTTTTAGATGCCAAAAATTGTTATATGCAGAAACGAATTTACCGGGTAAAATTTACAGTAAGCCACAAACAAGCAAGATAAATGAAATAAGGGTCACACTTCATTCATAAAGTAACAGAAATTAGTAGCATTGGGCTCGGGTGTTACAAAATCAAAACCCGATTTAATAATCCGGTTTAATCCTAAGCCGCTAGTATTATCAACCGTCCGATTAAAGTCTGCGCAGCAAGTGCACATATTTAATCGGACACCCGTATGTACCAACATACGACATGTACACCATATTGCCTGAACCGTTAAAACTCTCTGTGTGGGACTCTAAAGACTCGTCAATACGCTGGCAGTGAGTTTAACCATAAGCACGTCAGCGGCACTAGCTGTACGTAACGGCTACCCAGGTATTGAGCGAAAGGGAGGCCGACGAGCAAACCCATCATGAACCCCTACTGAGCCTGTCAGTGACAATATCCGCACAGTCCGGTCTGTTCGCCTAAGAGTATCGCATATCGAGTCTAAAGAGGTGGATAAAGTCAGACCCCCATCAACGCGATATTTAGTGTCGGTATGAAACCCATCACCACCTGAGAAACTATCGATCCTGGATCGATAATTCTCGTCCACCATAGCCACGGATTTATGGTGATGGCCATCCGTACACAACGCGACATCAACCCCCAATACCGGGAGAGACGAATCCCCGACGATCCGATCACTGCCTCCATGTGGCTCGGGACTGTACCCAACTAAAACCCGTTTGCACGACTCCTTTAAACCATGGTAGGGTAGTAATCAAAGTATAGTGGGAACTCACACGAGACAAATGACGATCTCAGGTCGACAGACTAACCTGTACACATGTCACCTGGAAACTGCTATCTGACAATATGTATAATACCAACTAGCAGGTTCCCGGCGAGTCCGTCCAGTGTACTCATAACCCAATGAGCACATGTATACTATCTTAGGTGAACAAACTAACACCAATGGCTTGTGAGACTTGGCCACCGCCTCTCGTCGGGGTCTCGATCAGTATACACTAGTCTACATTGGAGTATCGATGCCCGGTCTCGATACTCCCACGACTAGGGACATTTAAGGATGTGCTTATAGACCCTAGCTCCCACATATATGATCGCCATCAAAATGCTGGCGGTCAAGCAAGAATCTTATGAGCTCTATCAACATGTATATATGATAAAGACAAACCAGATAGCATACTATCATCTTGAGTAAGACTGTTTTATCGGTATAGGTCCTCACTCAATCATCATAATCACAAGTCTGCGACTATGATAATTGTCTTGAGGGCGTTATAGCCAACAAAAATTGCAATTTTTTAAAATTCCCAAATATTTTGTTTTATTTGGTTTTTCAACATTTTGTTTGCTATAACAAATATAAATTGCAAAATATTCAGAAATCTCAAAAAAATTCAGTTTTCTTCATTTTTTCAATACTTTGTATAATACAGTACATGAAAATCGTAAAAATCTCAAAAATCTCTTTTTTAATTCCCCCTCCCCTTTATCATTATTTTTGCATGCTCTATATATATAACAAACAAAAATTATGAAATTTCAAAAATCTCGGAATTCTGGTTTTTCTGTTTTCAAATATTTTAATTCATACTTTTGGAGAACTTCCGGGTATCAAGGAGATAAAAGGCTATATGAAATGGAAGAAAAAAGATCGTCAATTACTACTAAAAATCTAACAGAGCAATGAAATCTAATCCGAGTTACCGAGACTCCAAGTGGCAGAGAACCCTTCGCAACAACGAAAATCTTGAAATAATAATAAGTCCTAAAATTTTTGCTTTTTTAAATTTCTAATATTTTGCATGATATGGCACACGAAAATCGCGAATATTAAAAAATCTCAAACTGTTCTCTGTTTTTGTTTTCAATATTTTGCTTGTATGGTATACGAAAGTCGTAAAATTTTCAAAAGTTTCAAGAATTTTCGGTTTTCTTTGTTTTTCAATATTTTTGTTTAATATATATAGCACAAGAAAATCGCGAAATTTTCAAAAGACTTAAATTTTTTGTTTTCTTTCGTTTTTTAATATTATGTATGCTAGCAGACGAAAATTGCGAAATTTTCAAAATTCTCAATTTTCAGATTCCTTCACAATTTTAATATGTTGCATGATATAATACATAGAAAATATTGAATTTTTCAAAAATGTCAAAAATTTCTTTTTTATTTGATTTTTCTATATTTTTTTTGTGATATCAAACGAAAATCGTCAAATTTTTTCCATGTTTTGCAAGTAAAACTTAAGAAATGAGAGAATAAATAGAAAGAGATTTTAAAGAAGGGGGCTAATCAGAATTTTTTCACTATATAAGCTTAGTTTTACAAGATAAAAGAGGATAAACATTGAATAGAGAACCAATTAATAATTTTCCATGATCCAAATATATTAAGAGAATTAAATTTGCCTGTAAGGGGCTTGCAGGGACACTTTAAGCCCCAAACCGCAATGTTGTAGTGTCCAGAATGCAGGCCCCGTGGGGTCCAGGGAGCTGTGTAAAAAAGCCTCTACACCCTATGGGGTCTGCAGTAGTTATTATGGGCCTCTAGGCTCCGCTTCCTCATTAAATATAGGCAAGATAACAGATTTTCCACCAAACTCCAAGCTAAATAAGGGAATATTCCAAAAAACATTCTCTCATATAGCTTTATATATTTTATAGATAGATAAATAGATAGATGGTAAATGAAGCACTCGTGTAGATTGTATGAAGTATTTAACTCTCAAACAGGTTATGTTACTTCTACCAGTGATCAATATGCGTAAATGTTTCACTTTCTAAGCATACAGTTATTCCTTAAAATGGCATCATTAAATGATCCAGAAGCCTGACTATTAAAAGAATTCGAACAGAAATTTTTTTCCCCTGCCCTGCAATTGACTAGTATATTCCAATCAATCCAAGGGTAAAGGTCTTAAAATTTTTTTCACTACTTTTAAGTGCATCTTTGAGACTAAGAGGGAGATTATTCCTTATGAAATGTATGACTACGGTTTGTAATCCTACAGAAATACGTTAGATGGTTGTCTTTGTTTGGGAGATTATTCCTTATGAAATGTATGACTCGTGTTGTGAAAGTACCCGAACTATTTGTAACTAGTCTTCTATGTGTACATCTGAACTATTTCAATTGGCTATCTGAAATGCTTCGAACGGATGATGTATGTTGCATAATCACAACAAACAATTTGAATTTCTCACATTGTAGAAACTTCAACTTGTAGCAACTGAAAGTTCATTTTTGAGATCAATTTATATTCCATCGTCCATAAATTCTCACCAAATTCCATATCATTGGGAAATCTGAGGACAATTAGTAAGGCAAAGGTTTCTTTTGGGCAACACCTTGCGAAAGGCTGCGAGGTCAATTACAAATATAGAGTTGGGTCCGCCTAAATTTGTTGTTATCTGGGCTGGGTTTTTTTTAAGTGTGATCAAAATCTAATGTGTCATGTTCACAATCCTCCTTTTCTCACCCCCATATGACAGATATTCTAGAAAAGTGAAGCAAACAAAAGAATAATTTTACTTGCCGTGTGCTTTTTGTTCATGGGGTGTTTTACTATATAAATTTTTCTCTATCGTAAACTTGAACATATTTCCCGACCGGAAGTTTTGGAAGAGCAAGAAATAACTCTTATATAACTTTCAAACAAAAATGTGATGGAAGAAGCCTCGGAATTTACTTCTGATTTTTGTTCGCTTGTTTTTCGGGGAATTTTTTTTTAATAATTACAAAGTAACTTTTTGTAGTTCTTATACGTGCTTAACAAACAAAAATGTTAATTCACATGTGTCCTGGATTTTTTATTTCTGAAATTAATAAAGAAGTAGAATTCAATAATCTTTGTGGTCTGTCTTCCTACTCAAATTGAGAGGGGAAAAGTGTGGGAGTACCCATGCATGATAAGATTCATGTCATCGGTCCAGAAATAACTTCCAAAGACTTAATCCACAAACACTTGAAGTAGCGGCTCTAAAAAGACACTTGAAGTGCCATAAATAGCTTCCAAACACCCTACTTACAATGATTCCCAAGCCTATCCAAAAGAATCTGTACTATATTGATGCCAAAGAAGGAGTGTACGGAACACTTGCAAAAACATTCTCTCTAATTTTCTGTCATTTGAGCAATGCTGATGTCAAAAATCGACTTGAAATAAAAATATAAAATAGGAAGATTTTGTTGTTATTGTTGTTATTCACACATAAGAAACTTTCCACAAATGAAATATTCCCATCATCTCAACAACTCTAATGATTCTCATATCTCCAACTAATTCTTAAAAAATCTAATCAAATCTTTATGATGCCCAAAATATACAAAAGCTGCATGGATCGCAAGTGCAACATAATAGTCTAAAGAATATTAAACATGGGTTGATTCCGTCATTTAAAGTGGACCGCATTGGTTAACTCTGTGTTAATGGGTAAGGTTTAGACACTGATGATTGATATTTTGGTCATTTTAGGAATCAGTGAGGGTTGTTTAAAGAGAAGGGAGTGTGTAGTAAGAGCTAAGCTCTCTTGCTGCTTTCTAACTAACAAATTCGATGATGGTAATGTAAGTTCTCACTATTCTTTTATCATCTTTTATATTTAGCTTGCAATAACTGGCATTCCTATTTCAAGAAGAAAAAAATGCATCACGAGTTTCTTGAGGTTTGTTATTTTGTAAGAGAAATCCTTAGGGTTTTAGGTCCCCTTATGGAATCAGGCATGTTGTTGTTGTGGAAACTAAATCAAGATGTGGGTTTTTGATATCCAGTTATAGGGAGGTTGCATTGGAACCAGCTTTCCTTTTGCATTGTTATTGGTTAGTCTCTGTGTTGTGCTCATAAGGTGTATGATGTTATGTTTTCCCTTTTAAGAACATCATATCGCGTTTCGACCTACAGGTTAGTTCCCCTTGTGACATAGTTAGGCCCCTTCCTGTGATAAACTCTACATCGGAACGCATATCATAAGAAAAAATTGATTTATTCATAGTAAGTTAGTAACTGAGTGTGTGTGTGTGTGGACACTACAGGGAGCATTGACAACTTGTCAAGACCCACTTTGCAAAAAATCCTTGGCTATTGAGTTGTGAGCTAACACTTTACATAAATTAATGTTGCTATTGTCTCGAAAATTCTCTGCTTCCAGCTCTTTTGATGATTTGAACTTCGATGTGAAAGTTTGAAATTTCTATGTTGTCCTGATATATGAATTCAAGATGGGTAAAGGAGGGTGTTCTTTTCAATGATACCGACTTTTTTTTGGGGGAAGATGAATAATCCATATATAAAAACACAATTCCTCTCCATTGTGACATTTTTCTTGGCTTTGGGTCGTAATGTTCTTCTTATAGTCAAGTAAAAGTTTCAAGGTCTTGATTGAGTAAATTTGAGTAACGTAAGAGCTTAGATATAGAAAAGATAGTTTCTTTTGAGTTGAAGAAATTTTTTAAAGCATCTGTCAATCATAACCCAAAAACTTACATATTTTTTCTGAAAAGGTATATCATATATACTGTGTTGCTTTGCAGAATGGAAAACCCTGCTGGTCTTTGTAGCAACAGTGTGATAGGAGGAAATGCTATCGAAGAAGGAACTAAGCAGGAAGATCCATTATCGGCCAAAGAAGGGAGTGATGTGTTTTCTGTGAAAAGGAAACAGTCTCTGCAAGCTCGATATGTGTATGGTTTCATGTTCTTCATAACCAACTTATTTGCTTGGTTTATTCGTGACTATGTACCCAGCGCCCTGACTGGGCTCAATCGTAAGTCGCTTCTCTTTAACTAAATAAATCATAATTATGTCTGGGCTTAGGCAATGCCTCTGTATTATTCTTATTATTATTTTGTCATTTCCTTTTAAATCACCATCCAGGGCTTGCAATCACATGGTTTTATTAATTTTTTTCCCCATATTTACCTGGATACACATGTAATTAGCTCATATAAAATGTAGTCATGCCATTGTGCCATTAATTCATTGATATCAATACCTTCTTTATTTTTGCATTGCAATTTTTGTTATGATTCAATGAATTTTCAATATACTAGCAAGGGCCGCCGCTTATTTATTTATTTATTTATTTTATCTGGGAACATTATGGCCCCCAGCAATCCAATATTTCATTTCATAAGCAACAAGATTACAGCCAACAACCTCTAGGGTTTACAACTAGTTCAAATACAATAATCTGCAGCTAGGCAGAAAACACAAAGAGATTTAGCTAGGAATAGACTTTCCAGAAACCACAATTCTAATATTGGGAAGTGGGGATAAATCCTTTCTAAAAAACAACTTCACATAAGAAGGCAAAGTAGGCAAAAAGAGACTCCTAGAATACTTGTCTTTCAAACAATCCTTGGCCAAGGCATCAGCAACTTTATTATCTTCCCTGAAAATGTGTGTTAACACTGGCATTAAGCTTCACCATGATATTAATGCACGGGTACGAAGTCCAAAGTCAAGAAACATTATATTGATTTATAAGTTTATTTTTATATGATTTGTAAGTTGTAAAATCTCATATTTATGAACTTCATATGTAGAATATACGAAGGATTAATTTGCAAACACTTTGGCATTTTCTTCATCTTTTAATATTTTCCTTGTTATGTCATACGAAAATTGCGAACTTTTTTAAAACCTCAAAGTTTTCTTTTTTTCGGTTTTTTCAATATTTTGATTGTTATAGCACACAAGAATCACGAAATGTACAAAATCCAAAAAAAAATTGTTTTCTTCAAATTTTCAACATTTTACACGCTATAACACTCGAACATGGCGAATCTTAAAATATCAAAATTTTAGTTTCTTTCGGTTTTCCAATACATTGCTTTGCATAGCATAAGAAAATTATTAAATTTTCAAAGAAATATTTTTTGTTTTTCAATATTTTCCATGATATAACAAAACTAAAATCACAAATTTTTCAAAAATCTGGAATTTTTCTGTTTTCTTCCTTTTTTCAATATTATGCTATTATAGTACACAAAAATCAAGGATTTTAAAAAAAGCTCAAATTTTTCTGTTTTCTTCCGGTTTTTAATATTTAAAATGCTATAGCACATGACAACTGCGAAATTTATAAAAATTCCAAAATTATTTGTTTTATTCAAGTTTACATTTGCACAATGCCACACGAAAACTGTGTTATCTTAAAAAATATCAAACTTTTCTGTTTTGTCGGTTGCGAAATTTTCAAAAATCTCGAAAATTCAGTCTTCTTCGATTTTTCAATATTTTGCATGCTCACATGAAAATTACAAAATTTCAAATTTTCCAAAAAATGCGAACGTTTCAAAAACATCAAAATTTTATGTTTCCTTCCGTTATTCAATATTATGTTTCTTATAGCACACGAAAATCGCTATTTTTTTTAAAAATCTTTAAAACAATTTTATTTTCTTTGGTTTTACAATCTTGTACGCTATATAACACGCGAAAATCATGAAATTTTCAAAAATCTCAAGTTTTTATGCTTTCTTCGATTTTATTATTTTGCTTGTTATGTGTAGATAAAATTGCAATGTTCTCAAAAATCCTAATTTTTTTGTGGATTTTCAACAATTTGTTTGCTACAAACGAAAATCACAAAATTATTAGAAATTACAAAAAAAATTGCTTTCATTATTTTTTCAGTATTTTGCATAATATAGTACATGACAAGCGCAAAATTTTCAAAAATCTTAAAACAAATTCTCGTTTCTTTCTTTTTTCATTATTTTACATGTTATATAGAGCACGAAAAATCATGAAATTTCAAAAATCTCATATTTTTTTTGTTTTTCAAATATTTTACTTACTCATACTTTTGAAGAACTTTCGGGTATCAAGGAGACAAAAAATTATGTGAAGTAAAAAAAGAACAGGTCACTGATTGCTACTAAGAATCTAATTGAATAAAGAAATATGGTCCAGGTGATGATACTTCAAATGATTTAAGAACCCCCTGACAACACACGAAAATCATCAAATTATAATAAAAAATCCAATGTTTTTATTCTTTAAATTTCCAATATTTTGCATGCTGTTTACCACATAAAAATTGCTAAATTCTCAAAAATTGTAAATTTTTCTTTTTTTTGGTTTTTCAATATTTTTCTTGTTATAGCAAACAAAAATTGCAAAATCGTCAAAAACCTTAAGATTATTCTGTTTTCTTCCGTTTCACAATATTTTTTGTGCCCTTTAGGACATAAAAATCGTAAAAAAAAATCATTTTTCTATATTTTACATGCTATAGCACAAGAAAATCATAAAATTTTCAAAAAATCTCAAATTTTCTAGTTCCTTCATAATTTTAGTATTTTCTAGCACATGAAAATAACGATTTTTTTCAAAAATGTCAAAATTTTATGTTTTCTTTGTTTTTTCTATATTTTCTTTTGCAATACGAAACGAAAATCAGGAAATGTTTAACTCTAAAGATTTTCTTTTTTCAATTTTTCAATATTTTACATTCTATAGCATACAAAAATCATGAAAATTTTAAATATTTTACCAATTAAACCAATATGTTGAGAGAGAAAATAAAAAGTGATTTTAAAGATGAGGCCGATCAGAATTTTTCCACCATAAAGCTGAATGGGATAAAAAAGTGATAAATATTGAATAGAGAAAAATATAGTAATAGAATTAAATATGGGCCAGGTAACAATTTTTTCACCAAGGTCCAAGCTAGATAGGAGAATATTCCACGGAATATCTTCTCTTATATAGCTTTATATATTGGAATATTCTCTTATATAGCTTTATATATATTATATATATAGATTGAAAATTTGTCTGACAGGAAAATCTTTCATGGGGTTTAATTTAAGCTTCCAATTTTCTGTTTTCAGATATAGCAGTCTGTGGACCAAAGAACAATGATTGTTTTCATGAAGGTGGAGTCCTCCGTGTGAGTTTTGGCTGTTTTGTATCTTTCAGTTAACATAGAAGGCAGTTATTTTTGTTCTAAAAAGAATTTGTAGGGCGCAAACAATTGTTAAATCTTTATATGGAAAAGAAATTTTTTAACTCAAACCCTTTGTGGATGAACTGTCACATTTGGCCCACTGTTCTCACCTGAAAATTGGAGAAAGGGGTCTGAAGTTCAAATATACTACACCACACATGGCTTGTAACCTTATCATCTCTCAATAAATATCAGAGTAAATTAAGCTGATAGCCTTAATTTCATATTCGTGCTTGGGTTTGAAATTTTGTGTGTTTTAGAGTGTCATATTGGGAGATAAAAATCTTCTGGAATCTTCTTGTTACCTTAACAATTTTCAGATATTTTTCTTGTTAATGTGTATTACTACATTCAGTGCTAAGAAGCTGAATGATGCTCGTAATATGTGGCACTCGAGATGGTGGGCTTTGAAATTAGTCTTGTATCTTACAGCAATAATGGTTTCATTCATCATCCCAGCAGAATTCATCCAATTGTATGGTATGCATGCATATATACATACTTTATGCATGAATTTTATTCTAATTAATCTCAAACCTGTGTAGTCTTTAATGGTATTATGTGTGACAGTAGATACATAAAAACGAACCCTAATTATCCTGGATAAAACTTCATTTATGATCATTAAGCATGGAATTGTATCCTCTTCTTTTTTTTAAACATAGTATATGAGAAGTTGAATCAATAATTAGTTAACTACATTAGGAACACAAGACTTCACTACCTTTGCTTGAAATAGCTCAATGTATAAATTGGATTATCAGAATAAAATAAATAAAAAGTTATGTGCATCTGACACTTTCTGTGTCCTTAGTTCTCTGCTTCAAGAATCCTTGCTGATGGGATAATTCTTTCTGATTCTTGCAGGTGAAATTGCTCGCTTTGGTTCTGGGTAATGTTGTAGTCCTTGTATGCACTTCTATTTATGTTACTTCTACCAGTTTAGAACCTTTCTATCACTTCGAATTATGATGCGTCTACCAGAATAACATGTATATCTTTTCTGTAGAAAAATGTTGTTTTGTTTCCATACAGTAGGGTTAATGATTATCTTTATTATTTCCCTTTGAAAATAATACCTAAATTGGAGCATAATACACAAATGAGTTGATCTTGGCGTACTTTTGATGTAACACCAAGAGCCAGACAAAAGGCATTCGAAAGCATTATTGTTTTCCTTCTATTCTTGCATGAAGTTACTCTTCCAAATTTATTTATTACCTCTAATGAGATGGGTCTTTTTGTGCTCTTAGGATATTTCTTCTTCTCCAACTCATAAGTGTGGTACATTTCATCACATGGTGTGACAATCATTGGATGCCGCAGACACAAGCAAAGCACTGGTATGCTATGATTGTTTATGTATTGCTCCATAATTATTTTTGTTAACATTCCTGGGAAAACATCTTCAAATTTAAGATAAATCTTAGATGGAGATACTTTAATTAGTTATTTTCTTGTATGATCAAGAGAAATGGCATATAGAGTTATAGACTCATACACTTAATACCTTATAGACAATATCCCAATATCTAGAAAAAGTATAAATGCAGATGAGATTATGATGAAATAACACAAGTGATTTCTTCGGATACCTACGATGTTTAAGGAAAACATATACTTGAAACTTAATTAGCCACACATGTATCATCAAGAAATTGTAACTATTAATTGTGTCTGCTGATGCGCTTAGAGACTCACCACCTCCAGCAGTGATTATTCTCTTGTCTCTGCTGGAGCACCACCCCCAGCAGTGATTGTCTCTGTTGTTATTCTTGTAGGTAATAGAACTTTGTAAGTTGTTATGAGTTTATGATCTTCTTCTCGATTGTTCTGCAACTACAAATTAGCTTATTTTCCAAACCCAAGAAATTTGTTGGGTAATACATTTCTTTTCATCTCCAGTGGTCTGGTGGGATTATTTTTGTGCACAATTTTCTACATAGCTACTTTCTGTGGGATTGGATTGCTGTACTTTTTGTATGCTCTGGATACATCCTGCATTCTCAACATTTTTCTCATTACATGGACGGCAGTTTTGGTTAATGTTATGATGATTGTATCCCTGCATTCTAAGGTATGCTCTGTGGTAGAATTTCACTTTCTTATTTCATGGTTCTTGTTAAGTTTGGTCTGCAATTAATCAACTCAAGCTTTTTGGTGGTTATTTGCAAATTTGATAAAATGTAACATGCAACTTATTTAAATATTTCATAAAGGTTAATAAAGGCCTTCTATCTTCTGCGATCATGGGTTCATATATTGTTTTCCTTTGCTGGTCCATTATCCAAAGGTACGGATTCTATTTAATGTTATTTATATCTGAATTAGTTTCGTGCAAATGAAAATTGTATCAGTGACATTAATCGCTCAAAGTCGTGTACAATAAACATTATGATTGATTCTAGAACGAAACGAGTTGTCGTCTTTGCGCAATTTCCATTTACTAGTTGCCACATTTTTAGTAATATATAACGATTCGCCGCATGATTTTTCCCCAGTGAACCTCCCATTGAGAAATGCAACATGCAGAAGGAAACTGCTGAGAATGGTGATTGGACCACTATACCTGTAAGAAATACAAACACCTGAATCATCTGATGGATTTTTGTTTAATTTATTTTTAATTAGATGGCATTTTAATAAAAACATGAGTACTCCCAAACGGATTTATCTTATTTATTCAAGAAATGTGATATGAGCATAAAAGTAACCTGTTAGCGAAATCCTAGCGACAATGTAAACTTCTAAATTAATTCTATGGAAATACAAGGTTATATGCAATGACAAATCCATTTTTATATCCACATATTGATAAACGATAGCCAAGATACCATGTTCAGCTATCTTTGCGTGTTGAAAGAACAGAACTTTTTTTTGTTAACCTATGAGCTTTGATTTTTCTCACTGAGATTTCTTGTAATACTATTTTTGCAGAGTTTCCTCATCGCTATATGTGCAATTGTAACTGCTACTTTCTCAACTGGGATTGATTCAAAAGCCTTTCAGGTGAGTCAAATTTCTTTTACAATTTCAAAATGGTCATGTTACCATCCATCCATCTATCTATATCAAGGTTCGAGGTTTCGGCCGAAACCACCGATACATGGTGATTTCGTATCGGTTTTGGTGGAGACCGATACGAAACCGAAACGAAACCGATATGAAACCAACCATACAATATCGTTTCGGTTGAAATCTTTAAAAACTTAATTTTTTATATCATTTTTACTGTCATTATGATCATTGTAGGCCTTTATTAGAAAACCGCAAAAAGGTGAACCCAAACCCTATATTAATACTTATCTAAGTATACTTTTCAATATATTTGGCATCATAGTTGGATTTTTAAACACTAGAATCATTGTCTTGTAATATAGAACCATAAATTTAAGTATTTAATATATTTATACTTATGTATGTTGTATTACCGTCGAAACCAATATCCGAACAGAGATTAGCGAAACTAGCCGAAATCCAGCGAAACTAATAAAATTATGAGAGACCGAAACCGAGTTCTTGAACCTTGATCTATCTATCTATCTATCTATAAAGCAATATGAGAGAATATTCCTTTATCTACCTTGGATTTCAGTGAAAAAATTGTTATCTAACACCTATTTAATTATCTTCGTACATTTGGTTCATAGAAAAAAAATTACCGGCTCCCCACTCAATATTTATCACTCTTTTATCCCATTTTATCTAGCCCTTAGTTTTCCTACATTTGGTTCATGGAAAAAAATTATTTGCTCCCTACTCAATTTTATCTCTCTTATCTCATACAGCTAGGTTTATATAGTGGAAACATTCTAATCGGTCTCCTTCTTAAAAACCTCTTTCTATTTTTTCTCGCTACTTTATTGGCAAAATATTGAAAAAATTTCATGATTTTTATGTGGTACAGCACGTAAAATATTGAAAAATCGAAAAAGAATTTTTGAGAGAGAAAAATTCATGATTTTCATTGGTATTGAAAAAGACAGAAAAACCAAAGAAAACAGATTGTTTGACATTGTTGAAAAATTTCGCTATTTTTATGTGTTATAGCATGTAAAATAATAAAATTTTGAAGAAAAAAGAAAATTTGAGATTTTCATGAGCCATACATAGTACTGATAAAATGGAAGAAAAAAAAATAAGATTTTGAAAATTTTGCGATTTTCTTATGCTATAGCATGTAAAATATAGAAAAATGAAAAAAGAAAATATTGAAATTTTTTAAATTTTCATGATTTTAGTGTGCTATAACAAACAAAAAATGATGAAGACAGAAGAAAATAGAAAATTCTTGAGATTTTTGAAGATTTTGTGATTGCTGCTATATAATAAGCAAAATATTTAAAAACTAAAGAAAACAAAATATTTGAGATTTTTGAAAATTCGCATTTTTCGTGTGCCAGCGTGCAAAATATTGGAAATTTGACAATTTTAGGATTCTTTTTAAAATCTCGTGATTTTTGTGTGTTGCGGGATTCTTAATCATTCGAACCGTATTTCTTTATTCTGATAGGTTTTTAGTCATAATCAGCAACCTTTTTTTACTTCACATAGCGTTTTGTCTCCTTAATACTCTTGATACCCGGAAGTTCTCCAAAATTATGAGCATCTAAAATATTGGAATACCGAAGAAAACAGAAAATTCTGAGATTTTTGAAATTTCATAATTTTCGCATGCTATACAATATGCAAAATAATGAAAAGCAAGAAAACAATTTTTTTCACTCTTAAAAAGTTTGCGATTTTTCATGCAAAATATTGAAAAAGCGAAGAAAAACAAAAAAATTAGATTTTTGAAAATTTTACGCTTTCGTTTGTTATAGCAAGAAAAATGTTGAAAATCCGAATGAAATGGATGATATTGGGATTTTTGAAAATATAGCAATTTTCATGCTCTATATATAACGAGCAAATTAATAAAAAGAAAATAGAAAATTTTGAGATTTTTGAAAATTTCACGATTTTCATGTGTTATAACATACAAAAAATTGGAAAACCGAGCAAAACAAAAAAAAAAGAGATTTTTTAAAATTTAGCGATTTTCATGTGCTAAATTTAGCGATTTTCAGAAGCAAAATATTGATAAATAGAAGAAAATAGAAAATTGTAATATTTTTGAAAAGTTTGTGATCTTTGTATGTCAAGCAGAATATTGAAAAAACAAAAGTATTGAGAATTTTAAAATTTCGTCATTTTTGTTGTGCTAGCATGCAAAATATTGAAATATTTTGGATTTTTAAAAGATGCGGTTTTCGTGTTATACATACAAAATATTGAAAATTTAAAAGAAATGGAAAATTTTGAGATTTTTGAAGATATTATTTTCATAAGCTATGGGAAGCAAAATATAAAAAGAAAAGCACACAAAAATTGAGATTTTTGTCAATTTCACAATTTTCGTGTGCTATATAATAGCATGCAAAATATTGAAAATTAAAGAAAACTTAAATTTTTTGAAAATTTTGCAACTTTCGTGCCCAATAGCAAGCAAAATATTAAAAAACCGAACAATACAGAAAATTTTGATATTTTTTTAAATTATGGAATTTTCAAGTGGTAACGTGCAAAATATAAGAAATTTGAAGAAAACAAATAATTATTTTTGGGATTTTGTAAATTTCGCGATTGTCATGTACTATAGCACGCAAAATATTAAAAAACTGAAGAAAACAGAAAAATTTGAGATTTTTGAAAATTTCATGATTTTTGTGTATATTGAAAAAAGGAAGAAAACAGATGATTTTATGTGTATATTAAAAAATATTTTATTTTTGACGGTAATACAACATACATAAGTGTAGATATATTAAAAATATTTTATTTTTTATTTTTGAAAATTTCATGATTTTTTTACAAGAAGAATATTGGAAAACCGAAAAATAGAATTTTTTAGATTTTTTAAATTTCTCCATATTAGTGTTACATCGTGTAAAATATTGAAAATTTGAAGAAAACAAAAAAAAATTAGGATTTTTGTACATTTCATGATTATCGTGTGCTATACAAGCAAAATATTGAACAACCGAAGAAAAAATAAAATTTTGAGATTTTTTTTTAAAAATTACGATTATCGTATGCTGTATAGCAAGAAAAATATTGAAACGTTAAAGAAAAATGCCAAAGTATTTGGAAGTTAATCCTTCATGTATTTTACATTTGAAGTTCATAAATATGAGATATTACAACTTACGAATCATACAACAATAAACTTTTAAATTAATATGATTTTTCTTGACTTCGGATTTCGTATCCATGCATTGTGCGGGGGTCCTTGCTAGTATATATTGGTAGCAATGAGTTTATGTTATTGCTATATTGCTTAAGTTTGCTCATCAGTGAAACTGCAGCTTTCCAAGTGTATTTATATGCTCCAAAAATGATAAATGTGATGAGTTTCATTAAATTCAGTTTAGGAAGGATGACGATGGATCCGAGGATGAAATTCCCTACAAGTACGAGATTTTCCACTTTGTATTTGCAGTAGGTGCGATGCATTTTGCGATGTTATTCATTAATTGGGAATCAGACCAGCCAACAAGAAAGTAAGATATATCACCAAATTGAATGTTAGGGTTATTTTTTTTACTGTTTTTTGAAGAGATTGTGATATTGAAATTACTTTTAACTATTATGTCTATTATTATCTCTGTGAATATCAGATGGAGAATTGATATTGGTTGGGCTAGTACGTTGGTGAAAATCATCAATGAATGGCTTGCTGCAAGTATATACTGTAAGATTATTATAAAGCTAGAACCAACTGTAAATATTCATTTTCTTCTTAATGAATTAACTTAATAGTAGCTTAATTCTCCTGAAAAAGGTAAACTCAATTTTTGTCATCATTCATGCAGTGTGGAAATTGATCTCCCCTGTTCTAATGAATAATAAAGCTTTGGATCATGAAGAACCTTCTTGGCTTTGCTAATGAATTGGTGCGTTGGTTAAATTATTCCCACTGAGCTTAACCTCAATACAAGACTATAAAATATATGGACATATCTGATAGTGTTGTAATATTTGTTTGCTGGCCTCTTTTCTTATGTATTTTTGTATTTTTCAGGTGTTCATAAGAAAGCTATGGGGATACAAGCCTCTTCTGTATATTTGATAATTATATAATGTACATGTATATATACGAAAAATAGAAATCTCCATTAATATAATGGTGTTTCAAATTATCTTTTCTTTTCGGCTAAACTTTACTAAAATACCATGAACTATTCGAGATTTTGTGAATACCCCCATGAATCTTTTTAATTTAGTTAGTTGTATTGTATCATTGACTTCATGGAATTTGTTTATTCTTTGTACAAGGAAAAGGAAACCTTACCCTGAAGTTTGAGAGAGAGAAAGTATTCGTAATAATATAAGCATCACCAATGCAAGAGGCACAAGTTTTCCTTCACAGTTGATGGAAAGAATCTGGAAGAGAACTATAAAGCAATCTTTGTGCCATTTAATTGCTTTCTCTTTCGTTGTTGGTTAAACTCCATGGCCTCTGAGAGTAGCAGCTCTGCCCACGGAAAAATTACTTGCGATGGAACAAACATGGGCGCTTCTATGTTCATCAGAAATCGATCACCTTGTACAATGGGGAGTGATTGCTGCTGCATCAATATCTATGTCAACAACAACATTCAAGGGGTGACCAATTCTATTGTAATTGGGAGCAAAGTGATGATGAGGGATCCTGAAGTGAGTCTACTGTTTAGGCAGCGCCAACGAGCAACGAATGACGTGTTATCTGTTTCTGAGGTCAGAAGCAATGTAAAGATTTCATCTTCTATTGGGTTTGGAATCTGGATCATGTTAGCTCTGCTGTTCGTTTTCGTCTTTTTAATCGTCTGGAGAAGTCTGTGAAGGTTTTTAGTTTTATTTCCTGTGGTTATCGTGTTTGTTTGTTGTATAATTTTCATTGCGACGGAAATGTATTATATATCTGTAATCTGTGAGCATTTAATATCAACCTAATTTGTTTTAAAGTACCTTGATGTACAGGTCACATTTTGTTTTGAATACCAAATATTATTTGGAAATAACAGCATATATGATGATATGCAGCAGGTCTGCAAATGCTGATATTCACATGTCATGAGAAACGAAAATAAATTTGGTGGAAATTTAACAAAAAATTTGCTTCAATTCATAATTGTACTTATTATAGCCTGAACTTGGACGTGGCATCGAGTAACTCGTCAAAGCATTTGTGCCTGAAATCCTTGTCTCAGTTCATATGCACAAAATTCGGAAAACACCAAGCTCGGTATGATGTTGTCCTTGTCTCAGTTCATATGCACAAAATTCGGAAAACACCAAGCTCGGTATGATGTTGAAACCAGCTTGGTTAAATTAATCATGTTTGAACAATATCAAGTAAACTTGCAAGTATAAAAGTGGTATAAACCTATCCCCATTTGAATGAATGTAGCAACAAATCTTAGACACATGTCACTCATCACATATTTGTTACAACAAGATCCCCATGCTTTACATCCCCATGAATAATTTGTTAAAATCCAATTCAATCACAATACACCTCTGTCCCCATTTCATTCATTTTGCCCTCTCCTCTTCTTCGATTTCCCCTTGCTTTCCTGCATCTTCTTCTTCTTGGCTTCTGGGGTCGTCCAAGTGTAATCTGATGGTATCAAGAATGGATCTTGGATGTCCTCGACACGGCTGCTTGGCCCTGAAATTGAAGAATAATTCTCGCGATATGGAGCTTTCATCCATTGAAACCATGAGCTCGATTGCGTGTGTGGCACGGGGCTATTGTTCCCCGGGCTTGATGGAGGCGTTGAGAATTCTTCTGATGGTTGAAGCTCTTCGAATTTTGTGAAGGTGACCAGGACTCTGATTGTTGGTACAACTGGAATTGCTACCTGCATTATTCAAGCACAATTTCGACGAATCAATTAAAATGGCAATTACCGTTACACTGGAAATATCTTCAAGCATGTTTTTAAATTACAGGCATAAAAAATGGAAACAATTTATTTATGTACAGAAGTATCAGATTATATAATAGAGATGATCCAATTACTAGAATTATATTCCTTTACATTGTTAAGATATATAACCGTGAGTTGCAAATATACTTTCGAAATGGAAACGTATAAAAGAATTAAGAAAATCCATTATGAACCCTTGTAAACTTTACACTAATGAGTTCTATAACCATTAAGTGCTAAACAAGTAAACACTACATGGTAATCTGGTGGGCTATATTTACCATCCTAAAACTTAAAACTTATTCATCGTTGAGATTCTTTACTTATTTCCTGTGAGTGTACTAGTAAACATAGAGACTAAATTATACTACCTCCGATCACAATTGCTTGTACTTTTAGGAAGTTTTTTTTGTCCTGAATTACTTGTCCTTTTATGATATAGAGATGAATGGTATATAATTTCTCACCACATTTATTATTTTATTTTGTAAAATATATAAACTAACCTTATCGGTACAAGGTTCCAAAGAAAATTTAAGAAGATGAGAAAAAACACTTATTTAATATGAGAGTAATTTAGGAAAATTTACTAGAATGACAATATTATATCTCTCTTTCAAATAGGCTTTAAATCATACTTTAATTGCCGTGCAAAAGTCTAAAACGACAAGTAATTGTGAACGGATGGAGCACACAGCATAACCACTGATGTCCAATCTCAAATCATTAGCAATAATAACTAGTGTAATTGGTCTCCCAAATTGAGAAGTTAAGTTTGTAGTACTTGTCTAAATGACATGAATTAAGTGCTGGAGTAAGAAAAGCATGCTTGTTCCTCCTTAAAAAAAAAGGAGTGTGCATGCGCCCGTGTGTAGGTGTGTGTATAAGGGTCTTCTTGGAGTCGGCGGTAAAATTGGAAACCAAGACATGCCATGAAAAATGTGAAAACGTGAATATGATTTGGATGAGATGGGTTATTCAAAATGTTAAATCATTAATGAAGATGGATGATGGGGGAAAATTCAAAAAATTATGGAAGATATAAAAGCATATAGAATAAATTATGGGAATATCCATACAGATTCAATATATTACAAATCTTCTATAAACCACTCCATCCCCAGTAGGTCACTAATTCTAAAGGGAAACTTCAGGCAAGAATTTTCCACTCATTGGACTCATAGCTTGGCATGGAAAATCACTCTTTGAAGCTCGTAATGTGAAAAAAGTCCATATCAGGTATTTTTACATCTCGGCGTTTCACTAAAATAATCATAGGGTTTTGAAGATGCCACTTTTGATTATATGACCTTTAGCAAAATATACACGCAGAAATAACACATATCCATGCATCGCATATTTCGCATGTACATGCATGCTACTGCTTCTCTACAAGGTATCTTTACTACGATGGCAAACTAGTAATTATCCCTCACTTTAGTAAAAAATTGTTTAGTCTATCGAAGTCCTCATCAATGCTTTAACTCCATACCGGCGATCACATTGTGGAAAGCAGAAATTGTCAAGAAATTTTTAAATGATAAATAAATAATAATGAAAGAAAAATAGATATATAGAAACACTTAGTGACAAAAATATATAATAATAATAATATGGTATTTTTTATGAATTTTGTAAATTGTGAATGCAATAATAGAAATATATGAATAATTTTAAGACATCATTAATAAATATGTCATTATATAAAATCAAAGACGATAAAATATTTATTATAAACAACGATAAGATTCAATCATTCTATCATTTACTAAGATAATTTACAATTGTTAAAAGGATAAGGGTTTACCCTTTAAAATGTGGGGTTAAGCAGGGCTTCAAGCACATAATGCAGGCTAAAGTGGGGCCTCCCTCTAAAGAAGCACAAAAGCTGTATTCACTGGTAAATGCAAAAGCAAAGTGCTTTGAAGCCACTTTCTGCTAAAGCAGGGATTTAGTGGAGCTTTACATGACTTTTTACAACAGTTCTAACAAACTAACTCACTCTTGGAAAAAAAATATATACATAAACGGATCAACCACTTATAAAACAAAGATGCCAAGCAAGTATGTGTTACATGGACCTTAAAGCAATCTCTAAATCCTCTAGAATCATCATCCTAAAAATTTGCTCCTAAAATAGACCCATGCCAAAATACTTTTTTGGTCGGTGACCAAAATCATGATAGCAGTTATGCCCTACGCCGAGTCACATTTACAAATCCCAGCTGATTGCTCAATAAATTCTGTAAATATTAAAATTTTCCCAAACATTTGGTCACTTCCATTCACATGTTATAATTGGTTGAGACCACGTACAAAAGCGGCAAGCCAACTACTTGGTTGATGTAACTTTGTTCTTATATGAGGCTGCTCTTTAGATAGGCAGGACACAAACTTCATGAATGAGTGGTTCACCGCTTTGGTCGTAATTACAAAAAGGTAAAGAAAGGACAAGAGGGGACCCATTGAGAGTGTCTATTCAGATTTGCTATCAAAGTTTCAAGTTGAAGAGAAATAATGAGCATAAAAAAGTACCGCTTTTTTGAAAATAACTAGGCAACTCCTCATTTCGTGGTCTACCCACCAGTTGATTGGATTGGTTTTTGGAGATTTGTTAAAAGTTCCATTGTTTTAAGCTAAAATATCTCCTCTATTGATCCCCAAATATAAGACATGACTTAAGGAATTGGCCCACATTTACTAGGCATATATGTTGCATATCAGCATCAACATAGAAGAATTTGATTGCATAATCATTAATCATAGATAACATTGGCCCAGTTGCATACCTGTTCAAGATCCTGGACTTCTTCCTGTACTATCTCGATTAACGTAAAAAATGATCGCCCTTACTATTTCAAAGTCAAATAAAATGCTAAATCCCCAACCTTTACTATGCTGCTGGGAGTTAGCCGATTGGATGTCCAATTGGCGATCAAATCAAGGCATGCCCATTGAATTCAATTGTTATTAATTTTGGCCGGTTTTTCGTAACTAAATGAGTCATATGGAAGTTTGACCAGCTTCAGTAGCTGGACATTATAAAGTTAAGCTTTGACTCGTAATCACAGATGTGGCTTGAACTACTATATGGTTATGTGGCTACAATCATGTGCACGGAATATAGGGGCAGAATTAGCGAGAAGAAATAGATTCCAAGAACAAAAATTTGGTGGGTGTATAAATGAACAGGCAAGATTTCTTTGCTCAAAGTAGGTGGGGAAGCAACATAAGGTAGTAAGTAATTGAAGGAGTGAGTACATATTCTACTCTGAGATGACTGTATGGACGTCGTTAAATTTTATCGCCGTATTTGAAGAAGGAATTAAATGTTCCTCTTCTTCCTTCCCATCACTTCCATCAAAATCTTTCATTAGTGTTGATATGTCGCCCCTCAATTATCAAACTAAATGCTACATTAAACTCTTCACGATTAAAAAGAAACTTTTGATCTAAGATTCCATATTTTCAGATATGGAAGTTCAGATCACAGATTAATCTTAATCAGGGTAATGAATCCATGCAACTTTATTAACATCTAGTTCGTTAGTCCTTAAAAAGTTAGTTGGTGTTAAGATTGAAAGGTACTCTACTCATTTAAATTATAAATATGTAAAAGCAAATAAGTATACAGGTTATAAGATAAAATCCTTACAGGAATCAGAATAATATGCAATTAGCATCAGAATGACCCATTTAGCTCCCAAAAAATCAAGTACAATAACAAGAAGAGAGTCATCTTTGTGCCGATTCATTGATATTTTCAAAGACATGATGCTCGACAAGGAAAACATAACAAGTATAACCGCTAGGGGCACAAAGAAATGTGATGTGCTCCCAATGCAAAATACGGGTATATGTGAGGATCTGAGGGTATTCACAATTTCACTTAGGAATCAAAAGTCTTCAGCGTATGGTAATTGTTTTGCTACTGAATTTGATTTGGATATAGATATAGTGTGCTTTGCTAAATTTTACCTATATAGTATTTTGCACTTTAGTTAACATCATATTAGCAGGCATTACATCCATGTAAATTTGGGTATGATCAGTCTATATATTTTCTTCCAAGAAACAATCGAAAGTATGGCATTCAAGATATCTCAAGCAATTCATTAGCACATGCGATAAACATAAAATTGTCACATAAAGGTAAGACAATAATGAATATAAAAATAGGAGGTTATTTTGTTTAAAACTTTAAATACCTTAACAGGAAATGTCCCAGGTGGGAGCTTTGTAGTAAGCAAGTCCCTCAATCGACGAATCGCCTTGACCTTGTTTGCGATAATATCAAGCAATGGCAGAAGCTCCTCGATCCGAAGGGGGAAATTGTTCGAAAGCCAAAGAACAGGCCTCAACCCTTTCTTATACTCACTCTCTTTACCACTTTCTTTGCGTCGACGTCCATTCTCCGAACTCGAAGAAGATTTCCTCGAATCCTTATCTTTATCTTTATCTTGTCCTCTCCTTAAATCGTCGTCTCTGATAGGAATCTCAATCGAATGCCTCCCAGGTCTCGATGGCGAATCTCCAAGAAGATCGCTCACCTTCTCATCGACACAAAGCGAGCTCCTCGGCGGCGCAACTCTCATCCCATCTTGCTTGAAATTACTATTTTGCCCCCTCTTTCCCCAACCGCCAAACCACCGTTTTCTTTCTTGTTTACTTTCGCCATTGCTCAATCTACTTACGTCCTCAATCGGAATTTCCCTTTGCTCATAGCAGCTATGCCTGGGCACCACAAACCCATCTGAAATATCACCATCGACGGCATCCGGAGATTCCATTTTTAGCGCAGTTTCCAATTGTTTTTGCTCCTCTTGTGTTAGAATATCCTCATATTCTTCGCTCTCGGTATCATTCCCTCCATTTGAGCTCTCGTTGCAAGAGGAGAAAAACTCTTCATCGGTCATTGCACCGGGAACCCTCCTAGATTTGACACTCACAATGACATGATGCATGTCATAGACCCTAGCTTTCCACTGCCCAACCATTTCGGTCTTTTCTTGCCTCCTCCAAGTCAATTGTGGAAGAAGGACAGCTTGTGTGACATCGATCCCTGGCCTGAAAATATTAGTTTGTGACATAGCCGTGACCTCCTGTTGAATCTCGGCTTCGCTAGCTTGAGCTCCTGCTCCTTCCAAAGCATTCATTACCTCCTTTTCTTTATGAGAAATCATGCACAAAGTGCCAGGTGGCACCTTTCCATCCTCGGACCCATCGCCAAGAAACAAAACGCTTTGATCTGATCGTTGAATCCTAAAGCCATCGAAACCGGCCAATGTCATGTCGGCCCTCAAATTAGCCCCCCTCTTCCAAATCTTATAAGTATCCGAAGGCGCGATCCTCGATATAAATGGTATGACTGAGCTCTCGAAATGAAATGTGATCTCCATGTAAAAGTCCCTCATCCTCCTCATTGTAGCAACAAGCCTAGGGAGCCTCCTGCACCATTTCGCCCAAGCTAAAGGCTGGTAGTGCCGAACAATAATTTTCGCCAGATTTTCTTCTCGAGCACATATTGCTTCTTGCAAAGCGCTCCAGCCTTGTTCATTCTGAAGGCTCCAATCAGCACCCGCAAGCATTAGCATCTCTGTGGAGGTGGGGTCCCCGAGCTTAACAGCAAGATGCAATGGGGTTTCTCGGTTGGGGACATCTCTGCGATCGATAACAGCAGCGATGGCCTCGGCCTTTTCTTCTTCGGCAATCGAAGCAGCCTCGGTTTTGATCCCCGAAGGATCGGAGAGACACGGGAGCGAAGACAGGATCTTTTTCAGGCCAGCATAATCTTTAGCAAGGACTGCTTTATGAACAGGGCTATGTGAATATTTGGAGGCATCAATTCCAGCCATTAATAAAAGGGGGTGAAAATGATCCCAAATCAGGCTGGAACGATGCACCCAACAAAATTCAAGGATCAAGATTCAATTTTGAGAGAAACCCACTTCAAAAAATTGGAGTTTAGAGGTACCCAGATGAGGAATTTGAAGAAAATCTGAGTCGAGAGATGAGGGTTTCAAATTCTTTTCCCCAAAAATAGAAGGTTCTTTTATCTTTGATAATAGGGTTTGTGATCTGAGTTGAAGAAGAGGGAGATAAGGGCTTCAGATGCATGTGGGCAAAGAATAACAAAAACAAATATTGAGGAATCAAGGAAGGAATGGAGGAAAGAACGCCATTAAAGGAAGCCCCATAAGGATTATATTACCAGTAAAAATTGGTAAAAAAAACATAAATAAAAGAGCCAACTTTAAACCCCAAAAATGAAAGAGGAATAAATAAAATAAAAAAAAACTTACCTCTTCTGTCTCTCTTCAACTTCTCTCTCTAAATATCTAAGGCTGAATCCATGTGTATATGTAATGAACGGTTGAGGAAGAAGAAGAAGTTTTTAGAGGGAGAAAGAGAGAGAGAGAGAGAGATTTTAATTGAATTGGGGTTTTGTTTGTTATATGATAAACAGTGCAAATTATTTTTATTTTTATTTTTATATTTTGCAGGGGTGAGTTAAAATTTGGACATGGCGAAGTACCAAAAAGTTTAGCCGTTTTGGGGAAGTTGTGTGGGGCCCACTTGACAACACACGTGTCGGCACACTATTTGTCGGTACTGGATCAATGCACCGGACCTAGAGGATTGGACCGGCTATGGGTGTGGGCCCGGATTTATGGAGGTCATCTTGCAGATGTGCCCTTGTCAATTTTTACTGTTTTTATACTAATTCTATTTGTAAAAGAAGCAAAACAAAAATGAAAAGGGGTTTTTACTTTTAGCCTTTCTAAAACATAGAAAGTTCATTTCTCCCTCCAAAAAACTTGGTATTTACTTTTTGCCCCCGAAAAATAATAAGATACATAATTTTACCTCGCTTTATAATTTCCATCAACCTTTAATGGCACAACACCAGGTTTTTCTTTAAAATATCCCGATCTCTCTTCTTATTTGTATTTATGTAATTTCTTTCTCAAATTGAAACTAAGACTCGGCCTTCTGCTGCAACTTTCTCAAAATCGGCCATAAAATCAGGACCATTTTCAGCATCCGTCTCTAGCTATGAAGAAGTTGAATACTTCTGCAGTCTTATCTGTTGTCTTCGGGTAAATAGTAAGCCTAAAATCTATGCAGAAAAATGAAAAGTAAAATTAACGAGTTTTTTTCTTGACGAAAATCGTAAATGGGGTGAAATGATATGTCTTAATAATGGTTTGGAGGTTAAAAAGTAAATACTTAGTTTTGGGGGTTAGAAAGGAATATGTTATGGAAAAAGAGGTTTATACACTGTGGTCAAGAAACATTAGCCGGTAAGAATTTATTAGAGTGAGTCCTCCACCGTGGCTAGATCATACGATCAAAGGGAATTTGCTACGATCGACCACAGCTAAATTAAACCTGAAGAAAAATCCATATTAAAAAAATTCTCATATGACATACAACTTCCCGCATGGAAGATGGTTAACTAGCTATGGCTTGTTGAGAGTGGATTTTCTTTCTTAAATCATCACATATATTTCTTTTTCAAACATCTAATTAGATGTCACGGGTGTAATTTCTTATGTTGCATTGGTATACGGTCCATCTCGAAAAGAACTCACATATTAGACTTGAAAGTAAATTAATCTGCTTCAATTTTCATGTAAACTCAAATTTAAGTATGTTTTGCGCATTAATTATGCAAACTAGTAGTATATGTGTTCAAAAGCCAACATGGAATTTATTGATTTTCAGAGAGTTTTTCTATGCTAATTAACCAAAAAATGAGAAGTTCAAAGTGGAATCCAATGGTCTCAAAACCCATATTGCTTTGAGTTGAATAGCTGCCGCCAATTGTGACCTGTTGCCGTGGTCGTCGTGAGCGGTTTATAAAAGACGTGTGCAAATTACTATCTTTGCTTAAACTAATCTCTTAATTAGCATCATAATTCATATCTAATGGTGACACAAAAATATATTTATAAATGCAACTTTGATTGCTAAACATATGAATTGTTACGATCACAGTGAGCTGTTTTGATGAGGAGGCAGAAGATCAACAATCGTTGACAGGGGTTGGATCTCATGACGGGTGTGCGCGTGTGTGTTTATTTTTTGTGTGTGTGGGTGTGTGAGCTGATATTAATTTGACTAGCTTAGAGTGTGTGCCTGTGTGTAACCTAATATTAATTCGATACACCTGTCATTCAACTTGGATTCTAATGTATGAGTTAGACAATTGTTATTTTCAAACAATTTTGTGGATTTGGTTTTGGACTCGGACTTAGGTGTCGGACTTGGACCTGTACTTACGTGTTGAATTTGGATTTCGATCCGGACTTACATATTGGATTTAGATTTAGACTCGGACTTACGTGTTGGATTTGGATTTGAACTCAGATTTTGGTGCTGGAGTTGGATTTGGATTTGGATTTGGACTTTTTCTATGGACTTATTTGAGTTTTTGCATAATTTGTATTATGATTTTTATTTCTACCGGGCTTTTCGTGACATAACAATTTTATTATTTAATCGCATAAATGTGTAAAGTATATCAAAATGAATTAATTGTTGTTTTTAATATTTAAATAAATAATTATATAAAAAATATATATTAATAACAAACAACAAGTTCATTATTATTATTATTATTGATAAGTACATACTAACCAAATACTAACCAAAAACTTTAAAATGTGAAAATTGTGTACTATCAAATCTTAATCTATTTTTTTATATTTACTCTATATATGGTTTTTTATCAAAGCAAAAAATAAACATAATATTGCACTTTGTCATTACATTCAAAAATAGAAAGAGAGAAATAAAAATATTGTAAGTAATCGAAATAAAAGTAAGAAAGATCAACACAAAATAAGAAATATAATCTTCAAGGAATTGCAATGGATAATTTAATAAATAAGTTTGATGCCAAAACACTTTTCTAATGTTTTATGAAAAGGTAATGAAATATGATCTAATTAATTAAAACATAAATAAAAATAAGACGAGATCTAGACCATCTCATTCTTATTTATGTTTTGATTGATTAGATTATATATTGCAACTTTTTCATAAAATCCTGGAATATTTTTTATGATGAGATCAAGTGGGGGAACACATTTTTGGGGTTCTATGATAAAGTTAAAAAAGTATAATATAATCAATCAAAATATAAATTAAAATGAGATAAGATCAAGATAAAAAGGGGAAAAAATAAGTTTTCCTGGGTAGTTCACGAAGATAGAGATGTTGTCTCAAAGTCCAAGTTTAAAAAAAAACCCTCAAGATTTTTTCCTTAGACTTTTTTTTCAATTTTTATAGCGCTTTATATAGTTGGACTTGAAATTTGGACTTTCGGAATCCAATACAAATCTGAATCCAATAAACCAATAGCACTAGATTTTGAAATCCATATCCGAGTCCACAACCAACAACCCTAGACTTTAAAATCCAATTCCGTGTCCACAACCAACAACAGCGGACTTTAAAATCCAATTCCGTGTCCACAATCAACAACGCTATATTTTAAAATCCAAATATGAGTCCAAAACCAACAACGCTAAATTTTAAAATCCGAGTCCGAGTCTAAAACCAATTACACTGTAAAATACAATCCAAATAAAAGTCCAAATCCAATCAAGAAATCCAAAACCAATAACCCCGGAGCAAATTTGTTAGTATGTCAAATTAATTGTGGATAATATAGCAAGTAGCTAATAAATAACTCATTTTTGGTGTCATAAAGATGAACAATCGCACAAAGGATATGGAAAAAGTCACTCTTTGCTCACATAAAAGCTCACATAAAAGGTGATTGCTTAATGATTCACCATATGCATTTATTTTATTAGTAAAACGTAAAGATGTTTCCCCCCTTTTTTCTCTGATCCGTGAGTAGGTGAAATTTCCAAGTTTCGCGGTCAGCTATTGTTAGTAGTTTGAATCTATTGATAGCATTTGTATGTGGAAAATAGTCCCACATCGGATGGAGAGACGAATATCCAAACCTTTATAATAATTCCCAATATTTAATTAATATCTTGAACAAAGAGTGTTATGAGCCATGTGGGCCTGATTTCTAGCAGGCTTATAATATTTATTTATTATTGTCTTTGATAGGGCACTTGGGCCATCTTGGGTTGAAAAACTGTCCTGTTTTGTTGTCTGAACAGTCCAAACAGTTGTGTCTATTCAACTCTATAAATCAAGTCTTTCTCTTCATATATTTTGCATCTATTCAACTCTATAAATCAAGTCTTTCTCTTCATATATTTTGCTAAGAGAGTTTCAAAGCTTTTTAATTCTGTCTTAACCAAACTAAAAACTTGACAGCTATTACCCTTACATAAAGCCGTTGAAGCATTTTTTTCAGAAAATTTTTTACTGTATCCTTTTTTTATTTACGGTATTCAAAAATTTGGAGGATTTCATCGTACCGGTCATTAAAAATATGGCAAATCCTAGTTTATCTATAATTTACTTAATCAATAATTTTTTATGATAGTAAGATTTGTCGGATATTATATGAAGAATGTCCTAATAGACCAATCTTATATTTACGGGATATTGATGATAATTAAACAGTCTGAATCAATCTTTTCCATCATAAAATTTATACGGCATCTTCTTAAATAACTTGTAGAAAACGTCTTTAGGAAAACCTTTATCCTTATAACATGAAGCTAGGTCCACAACAATCTTTTTTCCTTCCAAAATTAGGCATTTTGCAATGGATCATGAGATCAAAATAGTACAGCTAAAGAAAGAAATGGCTTGCTAACATGCATGCAAGTGATTAATCATACACAGCTCAAGACAGATCCCATATCCAATTTTCACAGCTAACAGGGGACACATATTTGATGATGCTAGCTAACTCCAAATTAATCATGGCACACTCATTCTTAGGCCTTAGGTTGACTACGATTTTTATTTAATTGCTTTGTAGTAATTGAGATGGAATTTGCTTCTCTTGAGCCATCATTTCTACATCATTAACATATTGTGTTGTCAAAATTGGGAAACTCAATTCCTCTATATATTTTTTTGTTTGATGGATTAACACATAATTGAACAAAACGACTATATTTGCAAGAAAAATTATTTAACACAATTCGATCCATACTAAATATGCTAATCAATTGCGATTCCTTCAAAGCTGTTTTTTTCTGTTTGGTACTTGCAAACAAACAAACAAACGAGAAGGTATTAGACGGGTAAGAATAATGTTTTCGATCGAGTTATTTCATAGATACAGAGCCATGCAAACAAACAAATTGCAATAATTCAAAATAATAAGGTAGCATATAAATCCATCATGCATTAACTTCCATAGATATTTTGTTGTTCTATCAATTGAGGGGGGAAGGGGAACTTAGATTAAAATCTTGAGTAAATCGAAAAAATAAAATAAAATAAAAATCGGCAAAGTTTTCCGCTGTCAAAAAAAACCCTAACCCAAAGAATCCAGTTTAAAAAAACCCTGGAAAAGTTTTCCCGTTGTCCAAGAACCCCTGCATGCAATATCTGTATATATAGTTTCATGCAATATCTAGTTAGCGTATACATATTGCAATGAAATATACAGATATGTCAGTTGACTACACGCATATTGTAGGAAACTAGACATTACATGAAACTATACAGATTTTGCATGCAGGGGTTTTGTGACAGCGGAAAACTTGCTCAGGGGTTTTTTTGACGGCGGAAAACTTGTTCAGGTTTTTTTTTTTTTGACAATTTACCCTAAGATCTTTCTGCTACCTAAAGTGGGACAATTGATCACTCAAACGTTTTGTTTTATTTTTTTCACATCTGGAAAATGGAAAAAAGGAAAAAGAGAAAATGAAGGCAGACCAAAATTGTGCATATAGGGGTCCAGTCTATGATTGCAGGGAAATAAATATTTAAAAATGGGGGAGTAGGGTTGGGGTCCACAACTGATGTCAATGTTGGTGGTGAGTATTGGGGTTGAGAGCTTGGCATCTTCTTGTCTTGACATGTGCAGCAGCAGCAGCAGCAGCAGCAGCTCATCAGATGGCCAAAAGCCTGAGGAGGAAGAGGAAAGACGAAGATGAAATGTAAAGGCTGTCATTATTTCATTGGGAATTGTTTGGAGCAGAACAAACTACTCTGCATCTGTGGGGAGGGGGCGGATCGAACCCGGGATATCTCATTTAATGCTTCAAAGAGGGACATGTGGGGCCGGTAAACTTCATCGCGGTCAAAAAAAAAAAAAAACTCTGATTGAATCTCACCCTTTTTAGGAATGTATGATGCCCTTTTTTCCTTTTGAAACCTGCCCCAGTATACTGTCATGTCTTCCCAGAAGTAAATGTTGATGCTGATATTTGGCGAATGCTGGAGTGCTGGCTGGTGTTATCGGCTTCGTCACGGTAAAAAAAAAGCTCTGCATTTCAATTGAATCTCCCCCTTTTTTGGAATGTTCGAGTCAAAGATGCCCTTTTTCCTTTGAAACCTATCCATGTATGGTGTCATGTCTTCCCAGAAGGAAATGTCGATGCTGATTTTTGGCGAATGCTGGAGTGCTGGATGGTGTTATCGGATTTGATTAAGATGACACTTCAATAAGCTTTATTGCAGCCGGTTCATAATGACCACCAAGCTTGCTTCTGCATCAGATCTTAAAAAGCATTTTGCATTATGAGACCAATTATGGATGGAATGACTTACATAGCAAAAACCTTTTTCCCTATTCGTTACATTATATTCATCATGCTATTCAAGTCATGCCTTATGAACAGAAAGCTTTTGTATGTACAGGAAATATTGACATGATAAAGGGATTTTTTTATATGTAATAATTATCAAACAATTTCAAACTCGTATGTTTGTCTTTTGAGTTAGAGAGCAAAACAAAGTACACAGGGATAATACATAGGGATAAAAAAAAAAGTCTGCTTTTTATTATACGGTGAGATACTTGTGAAGTGTGGCAGAGGTTGGAGTTTTTGTTTTGAGTTTGATGGTCAAAGGAGGGCAGTTCATTGGGTAATGACCTTCAGCTGTGTTAATATATTTTATGCTTTGCATTTGCTCTGTAACTTCTTTTATTTTGTCGTGTGAATCTACATGCATGAGGACAAAGTGGCACATAATAAATTTGCAATTTATTAGGCTAAATTGGAAGAAACTTTACTTTAGCCCTTTTACTACAGGATATCATTGTAGCTTTTGAATAAACTGCACTTTACTCTCACCTGAAATATTTTTATCTTTTGCCACATTTCTTGTCTCAAAATATTCATAGTCTTTGCAGTAACATTTTCATTGCTATTATGCATCAAATATCTAATAGCCAAAAAAGATATATCTTTTCCAAGTTGGAGATGATGCACAACTTTCAATCATGCTAAGCATACTATAACAAGGGATTTTTTGGGAGAGAAGCTTCTAAACTATCTTGATCTCATGTGTCAAATACAACCTTCATTTAATTAGCAATTTTTACACTATTTTTCTTCTAGTGGAGCAATTCAACAAGAAAAGACGACACAGCACAATTTGCTATATGCAAGCTACATATAAGTCAATCTATAAGAAAATATAACACACATCATGACACAATGTCAGCTTAACCATAAAAAAAAATATATGCACATACAGTCATGTGGACTAAAAGGAACCTTCAAAAAACCCCAACTATTTTCCATATGCAATTACAACAAATAACTAAATTTGAGAAAAATGGAATCATAAAAGATCTAAGATAATTCATCAGATTCCAAGCATGTTACTTAAGTTCTTCAAGGAAAAAATAATGAAGATAAAATACACATACATAACAATCCAAGAGAAACAATGACTGGTGACTCTGTACAAAAAGGCGGTCGATCGCGGATTCTATTAACAGTTCCTCAACAAATCGTTGTATAAAATTCCTATCATTTCGGAGGGTTAGACATTATTAGATAAATCCACAATATTCGAAATGACATCCTTGAGACGAGATGTGTGGTAACAGCATATCCTTTAATTCATCAGAATCAACGTCGACAAGAGCATTGTTCATTGCCTTCAAACCATTCTGCAACAATTCCATTCCTTCACAAACTCCGTCAGGCAGCTTCCTTTTCTTTTTCTTCACATGCTCCTCATCAAAAATCTCGACGCTTCAGCTTCAGAAACATGCTGCTGCTTTGAGGTAGATATTATATCTAGAGTTGAAGAAAGAACTTTTACGTGGTGGTCTTTTTTACCATTTGCGGCATCTCGAAATCCATGAATGAGAGATATAGCAAACTTTAAGACCTTGGAGATGTCCATGGCATCGATAATGTGAGAACTCTTAATTTTGCTGCAAAGAAAAAAGAAAAGAAATTGCTACCATGATTGTTTAGTATGTTTTCAGCATGTATTGACGATTCACAATTATTTTTGTGATTATGGTTGAGCTGTTGAGAAAAAGAAAACACAGTTTTTAAAGATGTGCCCGGATGGGTTGAGAACGTCAAGGTGACCCAAAATTTTCTTACAATCATCAAATTAACTGATGGCATGGTGTGGAATTTCAAATCTCCCTGATTCATGTCTACTAGTTAAAGTGTTTGTTTCTATAAGCCCCGATCATTTGCAAGGTAAAAAGTGCTATACTAAACTTTTAATATTTCTTTTTCCTTTTCCTTTTCCTTTTTTATTTGAGGGATGGGAGCTTATAATTTTGCTTACCAAGACCGTAATGCAGACTATAGAACGTAAACATACAACCAGATAAAATCTTCAGACCGCATCGAACCATTTAATCTGAGCTCTTTAGGGTTACTCACTAGGAAACCATAAAACACAGTGACGATCTTGTAGATGGCTGGCATTCTTAGGTTATTGGATAATGAATCCAAAGGGAACCCCTCCAAGAATAATGCAATGAGCATTACAGACGATAAATGAGATTTTCCATCACTGGTTACTGAAATATAAACTTGATCCACAGCCGTAGATGCTGAGCCGCTAAGAAGAAAACATATTGATCTTGCCATCTTCCTTAAAGAAGAAAGGGGAGTAAGCTCTGGTTCTGATGATGCTATGATCATAAACAATATGCTTAGTCTCTCAAAAATTCTACTGATCACATCCATTTCGGTATGGCGCATGACAAAGGACCACAACTCTGACAATATCCAGGCAAAGAATATGGAGATGAAAAAGGTTGTCAAATAGAAAGGTTTCCAGTTCAATCCAAGCCAGTCTGTTAGATGAGGCAACATTGAGAAACGTCTTTAGGGAATGTAATATACAAGAATACATGGGTTCCCGATTCACTCCAGGGTTGGGTCCAGAAGCTCAAAGAACAGGTATATGCAAACTAAGAATGGAAGAGTAGGCGTTTTCATGCATTAAAGCATTCATAAGAACATCAAGCTTTGTGGATATATCATGCACCATTTCATCTTTTTGAGTAGACGAGGACTTAAGGAGATTTGAGAAGAGAATAACCCGGCCTAGCATTAGCACTTCACTCTTCGGCAAATCATCATAGTTTACAGTGAAGATATTTGTAAATGAATATGCAGAACTATCGATATCTATTTCCATGTCTGGTGAACAAGAATCCATAGGATATGCAAACAGACATTTAAGGATCTGGATTTTGGAGTCAAACTTCACATCCGCTGAATTCAGTAACGTGTGTAGAAGAAGAAAGGAAGTTGGCTCTAAGAACTCTGTCAGTGCCTCGCTTGCAGCTCTAAGGCGGGTTTCTTTAGTCAATAAAATACCCAATGATGGGATCAACAACACGCACCCAGATATCTCCCTGTACACGTTAACAGCTTTGCCAGAATATTCAGAAGAGATCCGAACAGCATTGATCAAGTAAAACTTAATTGGCAGAAATGCCCTTTTAGCTTCTGAGACTGAAAGAGTTTCATTTATGGTCAAGGACCAGGCTTCAGCAGCACATCGCAGCGTGTCAGTAGCCAGTGAAATTAGAGACAGTATGATATTTCCTATGTTTACTCTTTCGGCAAAAGCCCCTTTATCAAGCTGAAGTAGGAGAACAACGCCTTTCCATGATACATTCAGTACAGTCACTAGATTCCCTCCACCAGATGCTGCAAAAATTCCCAGCTCATATAAAGTCTCTATGGTGGTTACTGTCATAGCCACAATGTGACCGGCATAATCCACTTCACTTTCTTCTTGTGATCCTTTACATCTAGTAATATTCATCTCCGTGGAGTCCTGCCTAATGGCTTGAAAGTATGCTCTGCATAACTTTATTGCAGAATCCAGAGCCACTTGTGCCACTTTAAGTACTTCAGATGAAATTGAATGAAATTTCTGCTAAAAACAAAATACCGCTCAAATGGGGATGCATGCTTAGCTGGCTATCAAACAGTATTCAAGCAAGTGGTGGATTTCTGTTTGTATGCCATTTAATTGAGAAAACTTCAATTAAACATTTTATTGTTTTAAGGTAAGAAAATAAATGTGAGGGATGGGATGCTATGACTTTCTTGTCCCTAAATATTTTTGACTGAGCAAATGGTCCTCAATAGAGTGGAATGAAGATTTGGGATTTATGCATCTGAATGAATTAGGACTGGGCTCTCTGTTCCTAGATATTGCATAATTTGCAACTGTAAGGGATTAAGAGCATCATTTGGGGTCATGTTCACGTTGTGTTAGTTTTGCCTATATGCTCACACATGCTCTGTTTTCATAATAATTAATGAAAATGGAAAATATTATTACCAACACATCTTGAGCCTGACTTCAGCATGTCTTCTGAGCAATGCCTGTAACCTATGCAGGAAGAACTAGGTAATAATTGGGAACCATGACATACAACATAATCTAGTATTGGACCCTCCTGACATGTATATTGTACATAACACGCAACCTGCTAGGGAAATTAGTAGTAACCTAGGCAGTGCCACATGATAAAATTGTACTTTTCACTAGATAGGGCAATGATAAATCCTTCACTTATGAAGCAGAGATTACCATTCAATTTGACTAAAGATCATTGTTGTCCATTCTTTTATCTTCAACCATGTTATTATAGTGATTGCTTAGGGGAACATGTTTATACATGTGCCGTACTTGTGTACCATATGTGAGAGATACATGTTCATAAGGACAGACATTTTATTTGTTTATGCACATTTGGGCAAATTCATAGGATCCATCTAGTTTCTTAGAACATACATTCCCTTACGGGTAGGCTAACAGAATTAATGAAGGTGATGGTTATGATGAGAGTTGGTATTATGTGTTTGCAAGAAACTAAGTGAGTAGGTGAAAATGGTAGAATTATAGAGCCTTGAGATTATAAGTTTTGGTATACGAGTAGAGATAAAAATCGTAATAGGGTAGACGTAATCATAGATAGACGGTTACTTGAGGATATAGTTGAGATTAAGAGAAAATGTGATATTCTTACTCGTTAAGCTTATTCTAGGTGGAGAGATGCCTAATATTATTAGTGCTTATGCAACACAGATAGATCTTGATGACGCTAGTAAACGTCTATTCTGGAAGGTTTTAGACGAGATGGTGCAAAGTATATCTAGTAGAGAGAAGTTATTTATTGGTGGTGATCTCAATGGACATATAGGTACTAGTCGTAGTGGGTTTGAAACTATCCATGGAGGTTTTGGTTTTGGACAAAGGAATGAAACAGGTAGCTTGATTCTAGATTTTGCCTTATCTTATGACTTGATCTTAGCAAACACTTAGTTTAGAAAAAGAGAGGCTCACCTTATCACCTTTAGGAGCAGATCAAGTGCAAGTCAAATAGACTTTTTCTGACAAGAAGGATAGATAGAGATTGTTGTATCGACTGAAGGTAATGCCAGATGAGAGTGAAACCACTCAGTATACACTTTTAGTTCTAGATTTTCAATTTAGAAGAGGGCCTAGAAAGATTAGACGTAAGACAGAGTTTAGAATTAAATTGTGGCGATTGAAGGAAGGTAACTAAAAGGTTTTTATAGATCGTATAGTTCAAGAGACGGATTGGCAGTCGGAAGATAATTCAGACAGAATATAAAACAAAATGATTAGTTGTATCAAGATGGTGGCTAGAGATCTACTTGGTGAGTCGAGAGGTGGTGCTCCACCATCTAAGAACACATCATGGTGGAATGAAAAAATAAAAACTGCTATTAAAATTAAGAGAAATTATTATAAAATTTTGAAGAAAAGCAGATATGCGGAGAGATTTGAGAATTATAAAATGGCTAAAAAAGAAGTTAAAAAGGTGTTCGGGAAGCTAAAACTAAGATCTATAAGGAGGTGTACGAGAAGTTAGTCACTAAAGAGACTGAAAATGATATATACTGGATTGCTCGGATGCGGGAAAGGAAGACCAGACTTATGTGCGGTGAAGTGTGTCAAAAATAAAAATCAGAAAATTTTAGTTCGAGATAAGGATATCAAGAAAAGATAGAGAAATTATTTTGACAAATTGTTCAACGGGAGCTTTACTAAGAATTTGGATAGACTTGTCATTCAATCTCAAGATATAAACCGTGATTTCATACGTAGAATAAGACTACCTGAGCTTAAAGAAATTTTGAAGAGAATGAGATCAAGAAAAGTGCGGTTGGTCCTGACAAGATTTTTATCGAGATTTGGAGATGCTTATGAGAAATAGGCATTAAATGGCTGACAGGTCTATTTAATAAGATTTGGTTTACCAAAAAGATGCCAAATGAATGGAGAAAAAATACCCTTATACTTATCTACAAGAACAAGGTTAACATTCAAAGTTGCTTAAACTACTGTGGAATAAAACTTATCTGTCATACCATGAAACTTTGGGAGAGAGTAATTGAACACAGGCTAAGAAAGGATATTAGGATAACAAAGAACCAGTTTGAGTTCATGCCTGAACGATCGATGACAGAAGCTATTCATTTACTTCGTCAACTTGTCGAGCGTTTTCGAGAGAGGAGAAGAGATTTGTTTATTATATTTATTGGTTTAGAGAAAGCATATGATAAGGTACCTAGAGAGATATTATGGAGGACGATGATGAAGAAGGGGGTCTCCGTCAAGTATATTGATATAATCAAGGACATGTACGACGGAGTAGTGGAAAATGTCAGAACTTGCGGCAGCCTAACGAGTGATTTTCCGATTACAATTGGTTTACATCAAGGGATCTGTATTAATTCCATTCCTATTTACCATCGTGATGGATGAGCTTACTGGAACTATCCAAGATGGGGTACCTTGGTGTATGCTATTCGCTGATGATATTGTTCTAGTAAATGAGACAAAGGCAGGAGTTAATTCCAAATTGGAGTTATAGAGGCAAACGTTGGAATCTCGAGGGTTCAGATTGAGCAGGTCCAAGACAACATATATGCATTGCAAATTTAGCAAACAGAGAAGTCAAAACCATATGGGTATAACATTGGAAGGGCAAGATATATCACCGAACGATCAGTTTAGATATATAGGTTCCATCATCTAAAAGGATGGGAAGATCGATAACGATGTTAATCAAAGAATCTAAGCTGGTTGGTTGAAATGGAGGAGCGCGACAGAGATTTTGTGTGATCGTAACTTTCCGTTAAAGTTGAAAGGGAAGTTTTATCCGAGCGCTATTCTGCATGCCTTATTATATAGTACAGAATGCTGGGCTCCTAAGAAACATCATACACAGAAGATGCACGTAGCGGAGATGCGCGTGTCTCGTTGGATGTGTGGTAACACTAGAAAAGGTAAGGTGCGAAATGAGGATATTCGTGCAAAAGTTGGTGTAGCAACTGTGGAGGAGAAGATGTGGAAAAACTGGCTAAGATGGTTTGGTCATGTGCGGCAATAACTTATGGAAGCACCGGTTCGACGAATTGATACTCTCGATATAGGCAATATCAAAAGGGCGAAAGGGAGATCGAAGAAAACATGGATGTATGTGATATGAAAAGATATGGTTGCCAAAAGCCTCAATGAAAGTATATTGTTCGATAGGAGTGAGTGGAGACGGAGGATTCATGTGCTGGACCGGCGTGATTCTCATGTTGGTTCATGTAGCCTATCCCATATGCTTGGGATAAAAGGCTCAGTTGTTGTTGTTGTGGGCAAATTCATGAGCCATTCCAATAATTTATTGCTCAATGCAGTAGCATAATAAATGGCCTAAAAAAAGTACCTTGACATCAAGTATTAAGGCCTTCATTAGGTTCAGTAGTTCGATGATGAAATTTTCAATGCTAAGCATCACCATTTTCTCTCCTAAAATTGGAGATTGTGTCAATGAAAACATACTGGCAGAGGAGAGACTCAATGTATCTAAAATTAACTGCAATAAGAGAGTGAGAGTTAGCAAGGAATTGCTAATATGTTTATGATTTAGCAATTGAAATGCACAGGAAAATGTAGTTGAAAGCTCATAGGCACACTTAAATAAAGGATGAAGCCACCCAAGCAACTTAGTAAAGAGTGAGGAACATAGAGCAATCTTTGACGACAGGTGAGTTTATTCAATAAACAAAAAAAATTGAATGAAGGAAGAAATGTTGAATAACAAAACTAAAAGTAGAAAATTTACATTTGAAGGTGTTCATAACATGATTCATATACTTAGGCTTCTAGATGTACCTCTATTTAGCAATAATAAAACATATAAAATTGAATCAGCTTAGACGAATATTGATAGATGCTGAAAATACGCTTGTACCGTCATTAATTTGGCCAACGATGCTTTGTTTTAGATCCTTTCCCAACCATTCAGATTGTAGGCATGGTCACCACCGACAGTTTTCAAAGAACAAACTGACGTGTGTTTTACTATCTTCCACTTTTAAGATTAACACTGATAAGCATTTAATAGAGACAAAAGAGTGGAGAAAGGTAAATCAATTTAGATTAGTAAAGAACTCCTTGTGCGACCCAAACAGGAAGATGGCAGAAATATCTTAGTCTCTACAGTCATGCCAACCATCAATTCCCTATATAAGCCCCACATCCTGCTCGTACAAAAATCATATAAAAGAGACATCATGCCTAGATTATATGAGCAGCAACAATATGTAATTAAACAACCAGACTATCAAGTTAAGCATTTAAATTAACAACTATGGTTCAGAGAATTGGGGGAAAAATAAAGAAATAGTCGAAGATATCTTTTAGAAGTAAAGTTTGGTTTAAAGGTGAAGGGGACAATGGCACCCCATCCCCACCCCGTCCCCTTCCCTGGTTCACTGACCAAAAATAAAATTAAATATATTTTTTGAAACATTTCTAGTTTTGCATATAAACCGAAAAAAGAAAGAAAGAAAAACAGTGTACCTGACAGAATAAATTAGAATGTTCTTCATCTCTTCCCTCTTCGGCTGAGAGCATCGGGAGATGTTTTCTGCACCATATGCTTGCCTATCACATGGAAGCTATATCTATCATTGAGCCTTCACCCAAATCACAGAGAAGACATAAAACAAAGGCATCATATATAAAATAAAGTTCATAAGGTGCATGAATAGTTCCTTCGTCCCTAGAATCAGAAACTGGCTTACGCAGTTGGACATATCTGAGTCCAAATACTTTGCAGTTATGCACAGAACTGCTTTGTTTAACATGCAATGGGATATGCTAAAGCATGCTGAGTCCTCCCAAATTGTCCACACATTTTGTTGAGGCAATCAGATTGCCAGTAAGATTTTAACATTCTCAAGATCAATTTTCCAGAAGAGTTAATAACAACATTCGAAGATCACCTAGTTCTGCTGATATCAAGATCGCTGTCCAATTATATCAGATTATGTCATCCAAGATAAATTGTATCAGACACTGAAATTCGGTAACCAGAAAACTTTATAGCCCTTAACACGCGCGCGCGCGGGGGGGGGGGGGTTGTGTTCTGGGCTCTAACAAGAACAGCAAAGAATGGCTCAACCATGACAGAACACATAGGATACTACAAGCCAGTCGATTAAAAAGGCTAAATCTGACGTGAGCTTGATAAAAATCCTCAATTTGACTGACAAGTGATATACGATTCTCCAAAACCTGTAAAAGAGAAATAACTTTAGGTGATCATAATTGGAAAAAGAATGAAAGATCTATAAATCTTAAGTGGAGGAAGCACTGCAAGAACAAGAATTTAACTATAAAAGAACACTTTTAAGGTCTCGCATATTTACACTTTTCATCTTTACTGATAAAACTGCCCAGGGTAGGGCAGCAAGCTATATTTCTTTCTATAGAAGTAATGACTCTAGATTTATCCCCCCAGCTTCTTCAACTACAAAAAGGGTATCTAACTTCTTGAACTTGTCCTGTGTTTATCTCACATGCAAACCATTACTCCAATATCCTTTTTATTATAAACTACGTTGTCAAAATAGTCTGAAGTGCAATGTGTATAATATCAAAACCCTCATGAGAGGTGGTGTAGGATGATCAAATTTGAGGATAAAAAAAAGTCCAACTCCTACACCCAAAGTGTGTAAAAAGATGGTCTATATTCTGCAATTCTGGATATCAAGGTTAGAAAACAAGGCTCGGAGTTGGCCTTGAGAAAGAATTTGGAACCCGCCCATTGAGGGTTGACACAGATTTGACAGCATATTGTAGAACTTTGTCAATTATTTTGTGGATCTTACTCTACTTTGAGCAAACAAAGACAGTTTACACAATGTCATTTCAGGTGATCGTTATTCAGAACACTTAATGGATCTGCAGCAATGTGAGTCAGTTCTTCGAGGCCACATCCTAGGCTGACTGAGTCCCTGAGATGATTATAGACGTAATATGATACTATCACATTTTCACCAGTTATGCTAGCGCATGATTCAAGATGCGTATGAGAACTTAAACAGGTCATCGCTTTCATGTGGAATGGCAATTCCTAAACAAAATATAAAAATGGTTATTAGCCGATAATCGATGAAGAGGCTTAGCATTAGGTACATTGGAGACTTACAGTTTCCTTTAGCCAGCTCTTAAGGGCAGATTTCACAATCAATCGATAAATCTAAGCAGCGAAATATGATGATTGTAGGAAAGAATGTTTATGGTTGGCAACATCATATTGATCAAAAATGACAGAAACATAACTGAGACAAGGATTTGTCCAGTGAGGCACGAGATTCCTAAGAAACAAAGTTTCATGTGTATTAGCATATTGCTCCGCAAGCAAAGCAGCAGCGAGAATAAAGGTAAACATAACATCAAGGAAGAATATACATTCTATTTCTTCTAGCCCATGACCACGGGGATGGAATACATTTCATCGTTAAGAATTATTTCTGCTTTAAGCAGTAGAGACGAGCAAAGGAAGCAAAAGACAACTAAAACTGATGAGAGACGGGAAGCTCGGTAGAAATATATTTCCCCTAAGGAAAGACGATCATCGGTCCTTTGCCTTGACCAAAGCATGTCTTTATGTTGTGTAACACTCTAGTTTGAAGATCCTATATTAAGATTTACCATTATATATATATATATATATATATATATATATTACGATAATTTTAGAATTTATTTTATGATTGGATGCTTATATGATCTTTTGGCGTATATAATTTTGATAGGATAATCTTCAACGTTAAATAATATATGTTAATTCATTAGTGACAACAGAATAATATATAATTTTCCTATCGAATCAACAAATTATATTTCCTTACAATAAAACCATTAAACAAATCTATTGGTATTTTATTTAGTTTGAAAATATATTTTTTGCCTAACTTTAATTGTTGTTGGTTGAACCATTATGGTATCACATATTTTGGTAGGTGAATAAGTAAAATCACTGTTAAACCTCTAAACACACAAAGATAATACACACACACACACAAAATACAAATAAAATCCCAACCAATCCCTTTCTCTCTCTCTCTGTCTCTCCAACCCAATAAATATAAAATTAATCCACCCATGGTTTTATCACCATCTTTATCTCTCTCTTCTTACTATTTTTCCCCATCATTCTTACTATTTTTCCCCATCATCATCGTCTCTCCTGTTCTCTCTTCCTCCCTCATCACCGAGCCCATCTCTTTTTCCCTCATTGTCACCCTCTAACTCCACCTCCACAAGCCAAGCCCCCCTCAACTCTGATCATCAACCCATCACCAACGAGCAAGCACTGTACCTGCCTACCTCCATCAAACTCAGACGCCTCCTAGCCCTTGCCGAAACACATCAACAGCCGCGCCTCCCTCATCTTCTCCGACCACCGCAACACCTCAACCCCACTCCCCCTCGAACCCAACTCCAGCCTTCCTCATGTCCATCACCATCCTCGTCATCTTCCCTCTTCTCTGCTCACCCTAGACCCCTTGTCATCGCCGACAACTTCTTCCCCTATCAGCTAACACCACCACCATTGCCACAGCCCTCGTCGTCACCCTCGTTGCCTTCTCCTTCAACCTGCACCTCTCCAATACCCAACCGCAGCGCCTCCTTCCACCACCAATGAACCCCGCGCTTCCTTCAAACACTTTGCCGACGCCGATCAACACCTATTGCCGAGATCCATCCCCTAGCCGAGTCCAAGTGCAAGCCAGGAATCAAAACTTCAATCGTCCATTGCTTCATATTGCTGTGATCGTCGTGTTTTTCGTCGCCAAGGCAAGTGTTCTTGCTTTACTTTTGGCCGATACAATATCGACGATCCCTTGAATACATCTTTAATCTGCAAAATGTGTCAGTACTCAATTATTTTATATCTTTATAAAATATACTCATATGCAGTAAAGTGATAAAAATTAGATTAAGTGGATATGTAATGAAATTAATTTAAATACAAATAAAGTACGAAAGTTATTAATCTATATATAGCCAGCCGGTGATTATTATATCCATATTAAGGTTAACGGTAAAAATAACATTTGTGGCTTATACTAGCTTGTACATCGCTTTCATGCGGTTACTATTACCAGATAACGATTACATTTGACATGTCATGATTATTCATTACTCCAGCTCATTTACTTAAGAACGAGATCTCTAATTATAATACTGAACTACATTCTATGACACAACCTACTGTTTACCAATTTCATTTCTAAACAATTATCATATTACAAGTTCCAGTTTTTTCAACATTCTTAATTAGTGATTTATTTATTACCATAGTAGATACGAATACGTGGGGTGTTGGGGTAGTTTGAGTATGTGTTCGTACAACAGGATCTCAAGAGTCCCATGTTGGCAGCTCCTACTAGGCTATATCGGTCGCCTGTTATTACAGCTCGTACCAGACTATATTGGTCGCATGTTATTACAACTCGTACATGGCTATATTGGTCGCTTATTCATTCCACAGTTAGGCCTGCATTTCCTAGCCCTTGGGGCCCTACCCTTAGGTTAGGAATACTCCTGCAAAGGTTGACGCATACACTTAAACTCACGATAGGATAGGTTACCATTTTAGTGACCAGTTAGATTATGACTTGATCGACTTGACCTGTTAACATGTATGTTTCATATTATTAATGTATCTATATATCTGTATCTACTTGCGCACACGGGCTTCACTACACTCACATATTCATGTTTATCACACCACACATACTTATACGTTGAATACTTGTTGAGATGTTTTGACATTCCTGAGATTTACCATCTCAGATTTAGAGACGGATTTTCAGGCTAAGCAAGATCAGAGCGGCTATCAGGACTTTACCGAAGATCAGTAACCCGTAAGTTTATTTCTTTTCAGTTAGTATTTAGCATGTACGCCATTACGGGACTGTTAGGATCTAAAATTACACCCCGGTTGACTAAGTCAAAGTCAAAGCCAACCCCAAGTAAACGGGCCCAAGCCCAGGTCAAGCGGGCCCATACCCAAGTCGAGCCCCGCGGCCGGCCTCTCCCATGCCAAAATGAAAATCATGTAATAAATAATTTTGATATATTTTTATGAATAAATGTAAGAAAAATGGGTATAAAACCAAATTTTTGTAAAACTCATGGCTCATATACAAAAGAAATAAGCACATGATGCATGGGATGGGCAAAATGGCATTTTGTAAAGCCCAAGAGGCTATGCGTAAATTTGTAAGCCTATAAAGAGCAACATGATGATGAAATGAAAGATAATAATTCATTCCCCTTCAAAAATTAGGGTTTCTGTGTCTCCTTCTCTTTCCTCAAGGTTCTAAACATTTTTATCTTTTTTTGAATTAAATCAAGAGTTTAACTCTTCCTTTTCCAAAAATAAATAGTTTTTCACCATAAAAACCTTAAAGAGGAGCTCAGATCTGCCATCAAATCCCTAAAATGGGAGATTTTTAAGTCTCGCCCATTTTCCCCCCAAGATCCAGCCAACAGAGAGGAGAAAGAAGAAGACCCATCTCCAAAAATCCCATTCCGGAAGGATTCAAGGCTCAAAAGAAGATCCAAGGCTAAAAGGGAGAAGAAGGAGGTCCCCTTCGATCATCTTCAAAGATTTCTAGGAGTTTAATCAAGATCTGTTGGAGTTTAACTCTATAAATCAAACTCTTTTTTTAGGAGTTTAACTCCATTCAACATCTTTCGGAGTTTAACTCCATAAATAAAAAATCCTCTTTCGGAATTTAACTTCTAATTCCGAGGCTAAAACCCCCTTCTTTCCACGGGCACCCAGCGCCCACGTGCCGTGCGCGTGAGGCGCTCGCGCCCAGCATCAGCATCTAGCGCCCAGTGCCCACATGCCGGGCACGTGAGGCGCCGGCACCCAACGCCCGCGTGCCAAGCACGTGAGGCGCTGGCACCCACGCGTCCTTTGGACGCTACTCATCCCTCTTTTCCCATGCACTCCACACTAAAAATACCCCCCTCTGGTTAGAAAAAAATTTTAACGGGACGCTGCCCCGCACCCTGCAAGGGGGCTGCAAGCCCCCTTGACCCCAGCCCGCTGTCCGGATAGCGGGACCCCCGTAAACTCTACGAGACCCCCGATATACCCAAGACCCTTCAAAACACAACACGCGTACACTGCACATTGAGTTCGCATGACCGGTTTGACCCGTCAATCAGAGGTTCCCTCGCTCCAAAGATGATGGCTAATTAACAGCAGTTTAGTCCGCGGCTGCCGGAGATTCGAATCTCCACAATCAATAAACCCCCGCCTATCCTAGGCAGGGGAATCTGTAGTACGTCTGACAAGCGACGCGTATTCTCATCTCAATGGGGTGACGAAAAACACTCTACAGATTCTGGTACGCCCGGTAGAACCTCTCTCCTCCCATATCTCAGATCAAGTGTTCATGCGAACTCATTTAACATATATACCGACATTTGTACTAAAATAATGCTCTTTCATGCAGGATTTCGAGCGATCAAGCATCAACAATGTCTCCAAGGACAAGCTCAGCTCTCAACACAACTCTCATCTCCTACACGATAAAGATGGACGTCGGGACGGTCCTCCCGGCCAGTCTCGGGCAAAAGTGGGAGGAGTCGCTGCTACAGTTCGGCTCTATTCTGTTCATGCCAGCTAACACCATCCCAGCTCCTCAAGCTCCGGTAACAGATAAACCGGCCTCGAAAGGCAAAATGCCAAATGTGGTGATCTCGAAGGAGCCCCAACCCAAACACAAGTCGGTGTTTGAACGACTTTTCTTGGCTCCAGCCGGGGGAAAAGCCATCAACACCAATAGAACAATAAGACGTCTCGAGCAAGCTCCAGCGGTGCCCTTGACAACTGCTCAATCGGGTATCTTCTCTAAGCTTCCCATCAAACGACTCACGATGGCTTCCTGGATGACGAATACCCATCCGTCAAGCCCTCAAAATCGAGAAGCTAAGACAAAAAAAGCTCAGATACAAAGCCAACAAAAAGGCTAAGGCTCATGCTACGCTGAACTTCATGAGGTTCCAAGAACAGGGTTACCACGCCAAAGATAAAGAGATGGTTAGATATGTGGTCCACACTGTCTACATGACGGGCACGCGTCCTAGCGACAACCTTCGCAACAAGAGCAAGGATGGGGCCACCACATCTCAAATCCAATCTGGGGTGAATGTGGCTGCCACTTCTCAAGACCAGCCTTCTCTGGAAGGTAATGAAAACCCTTCCAATGAGGCTGATAAGAAGAGAGATCCCCCGGTTCATGAAGAGTTATGCTCGGAAAGCGAAAGGGAGCCAATCTTCCGTCCCAAGACCGCAGAGCAACCAAGAGCTCCAAAAGCAGCTCAGAAACAAAGACAGGGAAATGGCCAAGCTCTACTCGAAAATTGATGACTTGACAAACATCGTCTTACGGCTCACGGCCCAAGTTGCCTCTCAGCCGCCTAATCAAGCGCAGGGCTCCGTTCATGAATCGGGAAACAGTGTCCTAAGGCAGCCGACGCTTATTCCCTCAAATCCAAAGGTAGGCGAGCCGCATGAAAGTCGGCCGCATTCTATCTTGGGAAATGTCTTGACTACCGATGACAGCAACCCGCTAACTCAAGATCAAATCATGGATTTGGTCGCCAACAAAGTCAAAACATTGGTAGCCGAAACGCAAAAAGATATCAGCAGTGGGAGACCATATCCTGCTCGGTATGATCTGGTAGAGTTTCCTGATGGCTATGTCATCCCCAAGTTCGGAAGATTCGATGGGACGGAAAATGCGAATCAGCACATCGCCCACTTTAAAGCCTCATGCGGGAATACTGGAGGCAATGATGCTCTTCTCTTCCACCATTTCGTTAATAGCTTAACCGATGTCGCTTTTGATTGGTACGCGAGCATACCGGATGGCTCTGTTACTACTTTCGTCCAAATGGAATTTCTGTTTCGACAAAAGCTCACGAGTGTCAGCGATAAGATCACTATTGCCGATCTCGTAAAGACCAAGCCAAAGAACAACGAAAACATGGATTTTATAACCCGCTGGTGCAAGCTCTCCGTCAAATGCGAACCGCCGATAGAGCGAGACCAATCTGTCAGTCTCCTCGTCGGAAATCTCAACAATTGGATGACCCAGTTTCTATGCACCGCGGGTCTCAAAACATTACAAGAGCTGACCAGGAAAGTTCAGATGTTGGAGCGCTCAAAGTAAGAGTCCTCCTCTGATTCCCAAAATTACAATAGGTCCTGGAAAAACCGAAGGGACGATAATCGCAAAGGCGGAAATTTCGACGATGTTGAATCTTTTAACACTTCGGCTAACCGAAATAAGCGAGGGATGAGCGGGCCTAGTGCCAACCAATCTCGAAAGCCAGTGTTCGGAGAGGGAGGAGAATCTCTACTGAAAGAGAAGCTGGATAAGATCTATTTCTTCATAAAAGACAAAGTCTATAAAATATTCAAAAACGCCCTAAGAAACGGTCTACAATTGCCAGAATAAAAAAGATCGCAAGAAGCGAATATGACCGACGACCCCAAATATTGCCCCTATACAGAGTGATAAGTTATGATATTGAGGACTGCTTCGTCTTCAAAGATTGGGTCGAAAAACAATACAAGACGGGAGAGATAGAACTGTCTAAAGGCGTGTTAACAAACAATCAAGCTGCAACCGCCAATTTCATATAAACAAAGATCGAAACCCTTCGGGAACCTGATTCTCTCAGACATCTGTCTTTCTCTGAAAAGAGCGGACCAAGGCAACAAGCTAAGAGCCAAACGGGCAACATTGCCAACGAAGAAGCGATAGACGGGTACACAACCCATACGGTCTATATGATGGAGGCCAGAGGAACAAGTCCTCATACACCTTATAATCATGACGATGACGTGGTTGTTGCCATCCAACACCGGCTCGGTCTAGATGACGAAAAACCCGCTTATGCAATTAAGCCTAAGGAGCCCGTGGTTCCTAACGAATCGAGCCCAGGCTCTAACAGATGACCACCACGTCGTTAAACTAGGAACAGTCGACCACCACGTCGTTAAACTGGGACCGATCGACCTCTAAGTCGTTAAACTGGAGATATAAAAAATGTGTAAATAAATAAATTTAAAAAGCCGAAATGATAGGGCGACTTGCAATAAAAATCAGCGAGTAAAATAAAAATAAAAATAAACAGCCGAAATGATGGGGCAACCGCGAATAAATAGCCGAAATGATAAGGCAATTGCGACCTTCACGATAAGAAAAGCTGAAATGATAGAGCAATCACGGTAAAAAAAAATTAAAAAAAAGCCTCCAAATGGTGAATGATGAGTCGGTCCTGGTACCGTATTCCAGTGCAGCGATGCAGACGCCAACCAAAATCCATATCCCAGCGGCGAATGATGAGTCGCTCCTGGTACCATATTCCGGTGTAGCGATGCAGACGTCGACCAAAATTCTCCTAGCCCTACGGATGGTCTCCAAATTGACTACCGTATACAATCCACAGGCTCAAATAATTCTTATCACATCCATACCCCACCGCAATCACCAGTCACGCGGTCGGTCTCCGCCCTCAGAATTATGCTCCATTTGAGAAGACCCACTCATGTGTCCACACGATACATGAGGAGAACAAAACTTACGGAATCCTCACGACTCGTAAGAAAACACCTTCGTGGGATCCTTACGACTCACAAAGGAAAAACACACTTGGAAGTCCCCACAACTCCTAAGGAGAAAGTACACCTACGTAATCCTTTCGACTCGTGGGGAGAAAATGCTTTTATGGGACCCTTATGGCTCATAAAATTAAAAAACCTTAAGTGATAGGGACCTAAACCTGTCTCCTAAGCCATCGCTCATCAACAAGCAAAGGCAAATGATGAATTGCTCCTGGCACCTGTGCTTCAGTGTTAGCAACGCTGATGCCGACCCTAACCCCGAAATTCCAAATCGACCCAATAGACCACTAATTTTTTAAACTGGGAACAGATAACCTCCAAGTCGTTAAACTAGGAACAGATGACCCCTAAGTCGTTAAACTGAGAACGAGAGAAATCCCCTCATGGCAAATAATGATTCGCTCCTGATATCATATTCCAGTGTAGCGATGTTGATGTCAAACCAAAACCAAAATCTCCAAATCTTCTCATGGCAGATGATGATTCGCTCCCGGTACCATATTCCAGTATAGCGATGCTGATGTCAACCCAAATCACAATCAGCAAGACAACCAACAACTTCCATAGCGGAATCAAGCTCCACCTCGGAAACAAGTCGAATTTCGACACCGAAAAAAATGGAGCAAGTCAACTTCAACCACTGACACCGCAGAAAGCGGAATAAGTCAAATCCAATCCCTGACACCGCAAGAAGCGGAGCAAGTCAATTCAATCATCGACCGTCCAAGTCGCTAAAAGGGAAGCACCGACCGTCCAAGTCGCCAAAAGAGCAGCAATGCTCCGACTCGGAATCAAGTCAACCAACAACCTCTGCGGCGGAATCATGTTTCGTCTCAGAGTGTACCCCGTGTCGAAATCATGCTTCGCCTCGGAATACCTGATTTCCCCGTCGGAATTATGCTTCGTCTGGGAATTGATCTCTGCGATGGAATCATGCTTCGTCTCAGAGTGTACCCCGTATTGAAATCATGCTTTGCCTCGGAGTATCGGCTTTCCCTGTCGGAATTATGCTTCGACTCGAAATCAACCCCTGCATCGGAGCTATACTTCGTTCAGAATGTATGCCATGTGCCGGAATTAAGCTTCGTCTCAGGATACACATGTCACGTGTCAGAATTATGCTCTGATCCGTGGAATCATGCTCCGCTCTTCGGAATGATGCTCCGATCCTCGGAATTATGCTCCCGGAATGATGTTCCACCTCGAAGTCCAACTCCAAGATCTATCAATTTCATGCACACAACTCATATAGACGGTGTGCATTTATTGATGGGGGCACTTTGTTGGGGTCAAAAATCACATCCCGATTGACCAAGTCAAAATCAACCCCAAGTAAGCTGGCCCAAGCCCAGATCAAGTGGGCCCATGCCCAAGTCGAGCCCCGCGACCGACCTCTTCCATGCCAAAATGAAAATCATGTAATAAATAATTTTGATATAATTTTTATAATAAATGTAAGAAAAATGGGCATAAAACCAAATTTTTGTAAAACCCATGGCTCATGTGCAAAAGAAATGAGCACATGATGCATGGGATGGGCAAAATGCCATTTTGTAAAGCCCAAGGGGCTATGTGTAAATTTGTAAGCCTATAAAAGGTAATACGATAATGAAATGAAAGACAATAATTCATTCCCCCTCAAAAATTAGGGTTTTTGTGCCTCCTCCTTCCTCAAGATTCTAAAACTTCTTATCTTTATTTAAATTAGATCAAGAGTTTAACTCTTTCTTTTCCAAAAATAAATAGTTTTTCACCATAAAACCATTGAAGGGGAGTTCAGATCTGCCATCAAATCCCTAAAATGGGAGATTTTTAAGTCTCACCCATTTTTTTCCCAAGATCCAGCCAACAGAGAGGAGAAAGAAGGAGACTCATCTCCAAAAATCCCATTCCGGAAGGATTCGAGACTCAAAAGAAGATCCAAGGCTAAAAGGGAGAAGAAGGAGGTCCCCTTCGATCATCTTCAAAGATTTCTAGGAGTTTAACTACATTCAAGATCTGTTGGAGTTTAACTCCATAAATCAAATCCTTTTTTTAGGAGTTTAACTCCATTCAACATCTTTCGGAGTTTAACTCCATAAATAAAAAAATCCTCTTTCGGAGTTTAACTCATAATTCTGGGGCTAAAAGCCCCTTCTTTCCGTGGACACCCAACTGCCGGATGCGTGAGGCGCCGGCGCCCAGCGCCCACGTGCCGGACGCGTGAGGCGCTGGCGCCCAACGCCAGCATTCAGCGCCTAGCGCCCGCGTGTCAAGCACGTGAGATGCTGGCGCCCACACGTCCTTTGGACGCTATTCACCCCTCTTTTCCCATGCACTCCACACTAAAAATACCTTTTCTAACGGGACGCTGCCCCATACCCTGCAAGGGAGCTGCTAGCCCGCTTGACCCCCAACCCGCTATCCGGGTAGCAGGACACCCGTAAACTCTGCGAGGCCCCCGATATACCCAAGGCCCTTCAAAACACAACACATATACACTGCACATTGAGTTCACATGACCGGTTTGACCCGTCAATCGGAGATTCCCTTGCTCCAAATACGAGGGGTAATTAACGACAACTTAGTCTGCGGCTGCCAGAGATTCGGATCTCCACAATCAATAAACCCCCGCCTACCCTAGGCAAGGGAATATGTAGTACGCCTGGCAAGCGACGCGTATTCCCATCTCAATGGGGGTGACGAAAAACACCCAACAGGGACATTAGGACTTATGTATCTCTTTTCAGATCTTGTTCTATTTCGAACCTATTGTATTGAATCTTTATTTGCATCCATTAACTAGTGGACCTACTTTTAGTATTCCTTTTGGTTTCGTTGCAGCATGATTATCAGTATTATCTCTTCTGTTATTGGATATTATTTTTGACAAGTTTAGCTAGATAGCCTTTATGTGAGTATGGAAGGATCTTTTCTTACCGTCGGTAGCACGGCTGACCTTCGTTGTTCTCCGTATTCCGTATTTTTGGAAAGCGGGGCGTGACATGTTGATTATCATTCTAGACTACTATCCCGGGATCTTGTTATACATAGAACCTTGAAGAGAACTAAGAAATTTTTTATAGACTGCTATCCAGGGGTTTATACATAGTTATGCCATTTATAAACCACTGTGTTATCATAACTACTATCCCGGAAGGAAATTTTTTATTGTAAATTTCTGAAAATCACAGACCATGCTAAGGAATGTGATAAATGTGAATGAAGCAGTGCAGAACTATGTATAATTTAAATAAAGATAAGAAGATGGACAACACAGTGGTTATGATGGCTGACTGATCCCCCAAAATCGGACGCTGGACCTACCACTAAATGTATGGGTGTTGAGTGTTTATAAATGGCATTTGCAAGATGCATGGCCTAACGAACCAAATTTGTTATTGGATCAATCTTAACTTATATATTTTGAAAATATACAACAACTGAGCCTTTTATCCCAAGCATATAAGATAAGCTACATGAACCAATATGAGAATCACGCCAGGTCCAGCACATGAACCCTCCGCCTCCACTCACTTCTATCGAACAATATACTTTCATTGAGGCCTTTGGCAACCATATCTTTTCGTATCACCTCCATCCATGTTTTCTTCGGTCTCCCTTTTACCCTTTTGACATTGCCTATATCGAAAGTATCCATTCGTCGAACCGGTGCTTCCATAGGTCCGTATCGCACATGACCAAACCATCTTAGCCGGTTTTCCCGCATCTTCTTCTCTACAGGTGCTACACCAACTTTTGCACGAATATCCTCATTTCGCATCTTATCTTTTCAAGCGTTACCACACATCCAACGAAGCATTCGTATCTCCGCTGCGTGTATCTTCTGTGTATGATTTTTCTTAGGAGCCCAGCATTATGTACCATATAATAAGGTAAGCCGAATAGCGCTCCGATAAAACTTCCCTTTCAACCTTAACAGAAAATTACAATCGCACAAAATCCCTGCTGCACTCCTCTATTTCAACCAACCAGCTTGGATTCTTTGATTAACATCGTTATCGAACTCCCCATCCTTCTTTGATTAACATCGTTATCGAACTCCCCATCCTTTTGGATGATGGAACCTAGATATATAAACTGATCGTTCGGTGATATCTCTCGTCCTTCCAATGTTATACCAATGCGGTCTCGACTTCTCTGTTTGCTAAATTTGCAATGCATATATGCTGTTTTGGACCTGCTCAATCTGAACCCTCGAGATTCCAACGTTTGCCTCCATAACTCCAATTTGGTATTGAACCCTGCTTTCGTCTCATTTACTAGAACAATATCATCAGCAAATAGCATACACCAATATACCCCATCTTGGATAATTCTAGTAAGCTCATCCATCACGATGATAAATAGGAATGGACTTAATGCAGATCCTTGATGTAAGTGAATTGTAATCGGAAAATCACTCGTTAGGCCGCCGCAAGTTCTGACACTTGCCGCTACTCCATCGTACATATCCTTGATTATATCAATGTACTTAACGGAGACCCCCATCTTCATCATTGTCCCCCCATAGTATGTCTATAGGTACTTTGTCGTGCGCTTTCACTAAATCGATAAATATCATTGTTGGGGTCAAAAATTACATCCCAGTTGACCAAATCAAAGTCAAGGTCAACCCCAAGCCAGGGGGGCTCAAGCCCAGATCAGGTGGGCTCATGCCGGAATCGAGCCCGCACATGAAGCGGCCAGCCTCCCCCATGCCAAAATAAAAATCATGTAATAAATAAATTTTATGTAATTTTTTTTATGCATGAATGTAAGCAAAATGGACATAAAGCCAAATTTTTGTAAAACCCGTGGCTTATGTGCAAAAGAAATGAGCACATGAGGCATGGAATGGGCAAAATGCCATTTTGTAAAACCCAATGGGCTATATGTAAATATGTAAGCCTATATAAGAAAAAATGATGATGAATAAAGCAAGACAATTTCATTCTTCCCAAAAACTAGGGTTTGTGTGCCTCCTTCCCCTTTCTCAAGGGTCTAAAACATTCTTCCTCTTTTGAATTAAATCGAGAGTTTAACTCTTCCTTTTTCAAAACGTAGTTTTTCACCGTAAAACCCATAAAGAGGAGCTCCGATCTCCTATCAGATCTCTGAAAGAGGAGATTTTGAATCTCACTCTCCTTTTCCCCTAAGATCCAGCCAACCGAGACGAAGAAGAAGGAGACTCATCTCCAAAAATCCCACGTTGGGAGGATCCAAGGCTCAAAAGAAGAGCCAAAAATTCATAGGAGTTTAACTCCTTCCTAGATCTGTTGGAGTTTAACTCCATAAATTAAATTTCTGTTAGGAGTTCAACTCCAAAACCCCTTGGGAGTTCAACTCCCCAACTTAGGGGCTAAGCCCCTTTCCTCTGGTGTTTCCCATGGCCCGCGGGCTGCGCACGTGACCCCCGGGCACTAAAACGCCCAATGGTCACGTGCAGCGCGCGTGACCCCGGGCATTAAAGCGCCCACGTGCGCGCACGTGACCCGCGGGCACTAAAGCGCGGTCACGTGCAAGGCACGTGACCCGAGGGCACTATAGCACCCACGTGCGCCCCAAGACCCGCTCAGCGCCCCAAGACCACGGTCACGTGCAGTGCACGTGACCCACGGGCACCTCAAGGTCGCGTGCAGTGCACGTGACCCACGGGCACCTCGCGGTCGCGTGCAGTGCACGTGACCCACGGGCACCTCACGGTCGCGTGCTGCGCACGTGACACGCTGGCGCGCAGCGCCCACGTGCTGCGCACATGACCAGCGGACGCCAAGCGCCCACGCGCCAGGTACGTGCCCATGGGCACCATGCGCCCACGTGCCACGCATGCGTCTTTAAGACGCTCCTCCCCTATTTTTTTATGCACTCCACAGTAAACCCCATCCCCCATTAGAAAAATTTCTAACGGGGCGCTGTCCCGCACCCAGCAAGGGGCTGCTAGCCCCCTTGACCCCCAGCTCACTATCCGGGTAGCGGGGACCCCCGTAAAAACTCTGCGGGGCCCTCAATATATCCAAAACCCCTTCAAAACACAACACTGCACATTGAGTTCGCATGACCTGTTTGACCCGTCAATCGGAGGTTCTCTCGCTCCAAAGACGAGGGATAATTAACGGCAGCTTAGTCCGCGGCTGCCAGAGATTTGGATCCCATAATCAATAAACCTCAGCCTAACCTAGCCAGGGGGAATCTGTAATGCGCCTGACAAACGCGCGCGTATTCCCATCTCAATGGGATGACGAAAACACCCTACAGATTCTGGCACGCCCGGTGGGACCAATCTCTCCTCCCATATTTTGGGTTAAATATCCATGCGAACTCAATCAACATATATATTGATTGCCTGTACTGAAATCATGCTTCTTTGTGCAGGTTAACAAATTTCAAATTGCAATCTCCGACGCAACAAAATGTCTCTAAGGATCAGCTCAGCTCTCGACACAGCTCCCATCTCTTACACGATGAAGATGGACGCCAGGACGGTCCTCCCGACCTGCCTCGGGCGACAATGGGAGGAGCCGCCGCTACCATTTGGCTCTATTCTGTTCGTGTCGGCTAACGCCATCCCGGCTCCTCAAGCTCCAGCAACAGACAGGCCGGCCTCGAAAGGTAGGAGACCAAATATGGTGATCTCGAAGGCACCACTACCCAAACGCAAGTCGGTGTTTGAACGACTTTCCTTTGCTCCAGCTGGGGGCAAGGCCATCAACACCAACAAAGCAATAAGACGTCTCGAGCAAGCTCCAACGGTGCCCTTGACAACTGCTCGATCGGGTATCTTCTCCAAGCTCCCCATCAATCGACTCACGGTGGATTCGCAGAAAACGGATGCCCGCCAAGCCCTCAAAATCGAGAAGCTAAAACAGAAAAGGCTCAAATACAGAGCCAACAAAAAGGCTAGGGCTCATGCTATGCTGAACGTCATGAGGTTCCATGAACAAGGTCACCCCGCTAAACATAAAAAGACGACTGGATATGTGGTCCACACTGTCTACATGGTGGGCACGCGCAGCAAGAGCAAGGATGGGGCTACTACATCTCAAATTCAATCTGGTGTGAATATGGCTGCCACATTCCAAGACCAGCCTCCTCTGGAAGGTTATGAAAACCCTGCCAGTGGGGCTGATAAGCAGAGAGAGCCCTCAGTTCATGAGGAGTCGGGCTCGAAAAGCGAAGATGAGCCAACTTTCCATCCTAAGACCGCAGAGCAGCAACTTCTCCAGGAGCTCCGAAAGCAGCTCGGAAACAAAGACAAAGAGATGGTCAAGCTCTACTCAAAAATTGACGACTTGATAAACGTCGTCTTACAGCTCACGGCCCAGCTTGCCTCTCAGCCGCCCAATCAAGTGCAGGGCTCTGCTCATGAACCGGGAAACGGTGTCCCGAGACAGCCGACACATATTCCCTCAAATCCAAAGGTGGACGGACCGCATGAAAGTCAGTTGCATCCTATCTCGGGAAATGTCTTGGCTACCGATGACAGTAGCCCGCTAACTCAAGATCAAATCATGGATTTGGTCACCAACAAAGTCAAAACATTGGTAGCCGAAGCGCAAAAAGATGTTACCAGTAGTGGGAGACCATATCCTGCTCAGTATGATCTGGTAGAATTTCCTAGCGGCTATGCCATCTCTAAATTCGGAAGATTCGATAGGACGGGAAATGCGAATCAGCACATCGCCCACTTTAAAGCCTCACGCGGGAATACTGGGGGCAATGATGCGCTTCTCCTCCGCCAGTTCGTTAATAGCTTGACCGATGTTTCTTTCAACTGGTACACAAGCATACCAGATGGCTCCGTCATAACTTTTGTCCAAATGGAATCTCTGTTTCGGCAAAGGTTCATGAGCGTCAGCGATAAGATCACCATTGCAGATCTCGTAAGGGCCAAGCCAAAGAACAACGAAAGCAACACGGATTTTATAACCCGATGGCGCAATCTCTCCATCAAATGTGAACCGCCGATAGAGCATGACTAATCTGACAATCTCCTTGTCGGAAATCTCAACAATTGGATGCTCCGTTTCTATGCACCGCGGGTCTCAAAACATTCCAAAAGCTGACCAGGAAAGTTCAGATGTTGGAACGCTCAAAGCAGAAGTTCTCCTGACTCCCAAAATAACAATAGGTCCTAGAGAAACCGAAAGGATGATGATCGCAAAGGCGGAAATTCTGACGATACTGAATCTTTTAACACTTCGGCTAACCGAAATAAGCAGGGGATGAGTGGGCCTAATACCAACCAGCCTCGGAAGCCAATGTTCGGAGAGGGAGAAGAATCTCTACTGAAAGAGAAGTTGGATAAGGACTATTCCTTCAGAAGGGACAAAATCCGTAAAATATTCAAAAACGCTCTGAGGAACGGTCTACAATTGCCAGAATCAAAAAGACCGCAAGAAGCGAATATGACTGACGACCACAAATACTGCCCTTAATTATCACAGAGTGATAAGCTTAGTTACATAATTCATGAATTATTCGGCGAATTCGCGAATTTTTGATCAGCCGATTAAATCTCCGATTTTTTTTAATCGCCGTTGCCGAACACGTCGAATTATTCGCTAATTATTCGAAAAAACAGCGAATAATTCACAAAATCAAAACCTAGCGTCTCATATATTAATTTCTTGCACGAAATTCTTCCCGAACATTTCCTGAACACTTGCCGAATCTTTCCCGAATACCTGCCAATTTTTTCCGAATAGTTTTTCGAATCCGAATTTTCGACCTCGCCGAATTATACCCGAATCACGAATTTGTGACTATGGTGATAAGTCATGTTATTGAGGACTATTTCGCCTTCAAACATTGAGTCGAAAAACAATATAAGGCAGAAGAGATAGAACTGTCTAAAGGCGTGTTGGCAAACAATCAAGCTGCGACCGCCAACTTCATACAAAACCGTTGACCACCATGTCATTAAACTGGGAATAATCCACTTCTAAGTCATTAAACTGGGAATGTAAATAAAAAAGAAAAATGGAAAAAAAAGAATGAATAAAAACAAAGAAAAAGCCGAAACGATGGGGCTACTCGCAATAAAAATCAGCGAGTAAAAATAAACATGAAAAATAAAGCCGGAATGATGGGGCAACAGCGAATGAATAAAGCCGAAATGATAGGGCAATCGCGACCTTCGCGATAAGAAAAGCTGAAATGATAGAGCAATCGCGGTAAATAATAATAATAATAATAATAACAAAATAATTAAAAAAACGACGAATGATGAGTCGCTCCTAGTATCATATTCCAGTGCAGCGATGCAGAAGCCGACAATTTCCCAAAATTCTTCCAGCCCTACGGTTGGTCCCCAAGTTGACTACCGTATACAATCCACGGGCTCAAATAATTCTCATCATACCCATACCCCACCGCAATCACCAGTTACGCGGTCGGTCTCCGCCCTTAGAATTATGCTCCATTAGGAAGACCCACTCATGTGTCCTCACGATGCATGAGGGGTGAACAAACCTTCGTGGGATCTTTACGACTCACAAAGAAAAAACACACTTGGGGGTTCTCACGACTCCTAAGGAGAAGATGCACCTACGGGATCCTTACGACTCATAAGGAGAAAATGCTTTTATAGGACCCTTACGGCCTATAAAATTGAAAAGCCTTAGATGATAGGGATTTAAACCTGTCCCCTAAACCATCGCTCCCCAATAGACAAAGGCAAATGATGAGTTGCTCCTGGCATTATTCCAGTGCAGCAATGCAGATGCCGACCTAAAAACCAATTCCCAAGTCCTCCCGTGGCGAATGATGAGTCGCTCCCGGTACCATATTCCAGTACAGCGATTCAGACGCCAACCAAAATTTCAAATCCCTGAATGTCCCAACGGCGAATGATGAGTCGCTCCTGATACTAAATTCCAGTGCAGCGATGCAGACGCCGACAAAGTCCCGAAATTCTTCCGGCCTTACGGTCTGGATCATACATCCTGCAAAACCGTATACAATCCACGGACGTAAAACGATCCCAATCTCTCCCAAGTCTTACCAGCGAGACCACATTCAAAGTCTCTCCAGCGATGAAGATTCCCCCCCCAACCAAAAAAAGGTATGTCCACAAGGAAAATGAGCACGGATGAAAACCCAAAAGGGCTCCGTGAGTAAAACCAGCAGGACTGCCGACGGGTTTGTGAAAACCCGAAAGGGCGCAAACTCGTAAAAAAGAGATGAAATGCACTCGCAAAGTCCTCTCGACTTTGTGAGGAGAAAATTCCCGCCTGAGATCCTTACGACTCACAAAGGAAAAACACACTTGGGGTCCTCACGACTCCTAAGGAGAAAATACACCTACGGGATTCTTACGACTCGTAGGAAGAAAATGCTTATATAGGATCCTTACGGCTCATAAAATTGAAAAGTCTTAGGTGATAGAGACCTAAAACCTGTCACCTAAGCCATCGCTTCCTAATAAGCAAACGCAAATGATGATTTGCTCATAGTATCATATTCCAGCGTAGCGACGCTTATGTCAACCCGAATCAAGTCGACCAACAAGCTCTGCGTCGGAATCATGCTTCGTTTCAGAGTGTACCCCGCGTCGAAATCAAGTTTCGCCTCGGTGTATCTGCCTTCCCTGTCGAAATTATGCTTCGGCTCGGAATCAACCGGCGACCTCCCCGTCGGAATTAAGCTCCGCCTCGGAATCAAGTCGACCAACAAGCTCTGCGTCGGAATCATGCTTCGTCTCAGAGTGTACCCCGCGTCGAAATCAAACTTCGCCTCGGTGTATCTGCCTTCCCTGTCGAAATTATGCTTCGGCTCGGAATCAACCAGCGACCTCCCCGTCAGAATTAAGCTCCGCCTCGGAATCAAGTCGACCAACAAGCTCTGAGTCGGAATCATGTTTCGTCTCAGAGTGTACCCCGCGTCGAAATCAAGCTTCGCCTCGGTGTATCTACCTTCCCTGTCGAAATTACGCTTCGGCTCGGAATCAACCAGCGACCTCCTTATCAGAATTAAGCTCCGCCTCGGAATCAAGTCGGAATTATGCTTCGGTCAGAATGTCTGCCGCTCGTTGGAATTATGCTTCGACCCCTTGGAATCAAGCTCCGCTCTTCGGAATTATGCTCCAACCCTCGGAATTATGCTCCGATCCCCGGAATTATGCTCCCGGGATGATGCTCTGCCCCTGGAATGATGTTCCACCTCGAAGTCCAACTTCAAGATCCATCAATTTCATGCACACAACTCATGCATGCGGTGTGCATTCATTGATGGGGGGCACTTTGTTGGGGTCAAAAATTGCACCCGGTTGACCAAGTCAGTATGCATTCATTGATAGGGGGCACTTTGTTGGGGTCAAAAATTGCACCCGGTTGACCAAGTCAAAGTCAAGGTCAACCCCAAGCCAGATGGGCCCAAGCCCAGATCAGGTGGACTCATGCCCGAGTCGAGCCCGAACATGAAGCGGCCAGCCCCCTATGCCAAAATAAAAATTATGTAATAAATAAATTTGATGTAATTTTTTTTATGCATGAAAGTAAGCAAAATGGACATAAAGTCAAATTTTTGTAAAGCTCATGGCTTATGTGCAAAAGAAATGAGCACATGAGGCATGGGATGGGCAAAATGCCATTTTGTAAAACCCAAGGGGATATATGTAAATGTGTAAGCCTATATAAGGCAACATGATGATGAATAAAGCAAGACAATTTCATTCTCCCAAAAAACTAGGGTTTGTGTGCCTCATTCCCCTTTCTCAAGGGTCTAAATCCTTCTTCCTCTTTTGAATTAAATCGAGAGTTTAACTCTTCCTTTTTAAAAAAGTAGTTTTTCATCGTAAAACCCACAAAGAGGAGCTCGGATCTCCCATCAGATCTCTGAAAGGGGGGTTTTTGAATCTCACTCCTCTTTTCCCCCAAGATCCGGCCAACCGAGAGGAAGAAGGAGACCCATCTCCAAAAATCTCATGTTGGGAGGATCCAAGGCTCAAAAGAAGAGCCAAAAATTCCTAAGAGTTTAACTCATTCCTAGATATGTTGGAGTTTAACTCCATAAATTAAATTTCTGTTAGGAGTTCAACTCTAAAACCCTTTCGGAGTTCAACTCCCCAATCTAGAGGCTAAGCCCCTTTCCGCTGGTGTTTCCCGTGGTCGCGTGCAGCGCACGTGACCCGCGGGCGCTAAAGCGCCCAATGATCGCGTGCAGCGCACGTGATCCCGAGCACTAAAGCGCCCACGTGCGCGCACGTGATTCGCGGGCACTAAAGCGCCCACGTGCGCGCACGCCCCGTGGTCACGTGCAAGGCACGTGACCCGCGAGCACTATAGCACCCACGTGACCCGCTCAGCGCCCAGTGGTCACGTGCAACACACGTGACCTATGAGCGCCTCGCGGTCGCGTGCTGCGCACGTGAGCCGCTGGCGCCCAGCGCTCACGTGCTGCGCACATGACCAGCGGACGCCAAGAGCCCACGCGCCAGGCACGTACCCGTAGACACCATACGCCCACATGTCACGCATGCGTCTTTAAGACGCTCCTCCCCCATTTTTTTTGCACTGCACGGTAAATCCCATCCCACGTTAGAAAAAATTTCTAACGGGACGCTGCCCCGCACCCGGCAAGGGGGCTCCCCCAGCCCGCTATCTGGGTAGCGGGGACCCCCGTAAAAACTCTGCGGGGCCCCCGATATATCCAAAACCCCTTCAAAACACAACACTGCACATTAAGTTCACATGACATGTTTGACCTGTCAATCGGAGGTTCCCTCACTCCAAAGGCGATGGGTAATTAACGACAGCTTATTCCATGGCTGCCGGAGATTTGGATCCCCACAATCCATAAACCCCAGCCTAACCTAGATAGGGGGAATCTGTAATGCGCCTGACAAGCGCACGCGTATTTCCATCCCAATGAGATGACAAAAAACACCCTACAATCATATGCAAATCTCTTCCTCTCTCTCGAAAACGTTCGACAAGTTGACAAAGCAAATGAATAACCGATGTCGTCGATCGTCCAAGTATGAATCCAAACTGGTTCTCTGTTATCTTAACATCTTTTCTTAGCCTGTGTTCAATCTCTCTCCCAAAACTTCATGGTGTGACGCATAAGTTTTATTCCACGGTAGTTTGAACAGTTTTGAATGTCACCCTTGTTCTTGTAGATAGATACAAGGATACTTTTCCTCCACTCATTTGGCATCTTTTTTGTCTGCCAAATCTTATTAAACAGATCTGTCAGTCATTTAACGCCTATTTCTCCTAAGTATCTCCAAATCTCGATAGGAATCCCATCTGGACCAACCGCTTTTCTTGATCTCATTCACTTCAAAACCTCTTTAACCTCTGGTATTCTTATTTTACGAATGAAATCACGGTTTATATCTTGAAATTGAATGATAAGTTCATCCAAATTCTTAGTAAAGCTCACATTGAACAATTTGTCAAAATAATCTCTCCATCTTTTCTTGATTTTCTCATCTTGGACTAAAACCTTCTGATCTTCATCTTTGACACACTTCACTGCACATAAGTCTCTGGACTTCTTTTCCTGTATCTGCGCAATCTAGTATATATCATTTTCAGCCTCCTTAGTGTCCAACTTCTCGTATACCTCCTTATAGTCCTTAAGTTTAGCTTCCCGAACAACTTTCTTAACTTCCTTTTTAACCATTTTATATTTCTCAAATCTCTCCGCATCTCTGCTTTTCTTAAAATTTTTATAAGAATCTCTCTTAATTTTAATAGCAGCATTTATTTCTTCGTTCCACCATGATATATCCTTAGATGGTGGAGCACCACCTCTCGACTCACCAAGTAAATCTATAGTTACTCTCTTGATACAACTAAGCCATCTTGTTCCATGTTCTGTCTGAATTATCTTCAGACTGACAATCCGTCTCTTGAACTATACGATCTATAAAATTCTTTTGGTTACCTTCCTTCAGTCGCCACTACTTAATTCTAGATTCTACCTTACGTATAATCTTCCTAGATCCTTTTCTAAATCGAAAATCTAGAACTAAAAGACTGTATTGAGTGGTTACACTCTCACCTGGCACTACCTTACAGTCGATGCAATCTCTATCTATCCTTCTCGTCAGAAAAAAAGTCTATTTGACTTGAACTTAATCCACTCCTAAAGATGATAGGGTGAGACTCTCTTTTACTAAACCAAGTGTTTGCTGAGATCAAGTCATAAAACAAGGCAAAATCTATAATCGAGCTATCTGCTTCATTCCTTTTGTCCAAAACCATAACCTCCATGGATAGTATCAAACCCACTATGACTAGTACATACATGTCCATTGAGATCACCGCCAATAAATAACTTCTCTCCACTAAGTATCTTTTGCATCATCTCGTCTAAATTCTCCCAGCATAAACGCTTACTAGTGTCATCAAGACCTATCTGTGGTGCATAAGCACTGATAATATTAAGGATTTCCTCACCTAGAATAAACTTAACCAGTAAAATTCTATCACCTTTTCTCCTAATCTCAACAACATTCTCAAGCAACCGTTTATCTATGATTACGCCTATCCATTACGATTTTTATCTATACCCGTATACCAAATCTTATAACCCAAGGCTCTCTGACTCTACCCTTTTCACCTACCCACTTGGTTTCTTACAAACACATAATACCAACTCTCCTCCTAATCATCACCTCCATTAATTCTGTTAGTCTACCCGTAAAGGAACCTATGTTCCAATAAATTAGACGGATCTTATGAAACCCTTACTTATTTGTCATTACATCCGGAATCCGATGTAGCGCGCCGCTTCCGGACGACGACCTAGAAGACCTTGCATACTTAACACTACATCCGGGATCCGATGTAGCGCGTCACTGTGTAGAGGACACCCCAGCGATATTCTTATTATTGTTCATCTCATAGAATGTGGCAGTTTTACGTTAGCTGTCACAAGCCTACCACAACCTTTACTCTTTCTCATCCGGACTTGGGACCGGCAACGGTGGCTTTTTTCTCGTCCTAAGACTAAGGAAATGGTTGATTAAGTAAGTTGGCTGAGTTAACTAGGCAGGCTTCAGCTAATTTCATATGACCACAACTATTCTTCTCTATATGTACCCAAGTCTGAGAATTTTTCAACCGTAGAACAATTAGGGAGGCCATTATGTTTTGAAAGGAAGCGTGTACATGTTTTGATCTAGGCCCCCAAAAAAGGAATGCTTATGGTATCTAAATAGTCGACCATTTTCATCAAGGCCTTCCACAATTTCTAAGAATTTGTCAGTATGGGTTCACAGATAGAATTCAAATCTAAAATTCAATGCCTTTCTTTCTCCAACCAGATTTCTAGGCAACTGACTTAAAAATTTCAATCAGCTAACAGCTTCGCATCACAAAATGGATGAAAACACCTTTAAGATGGGATCTTTTATAAGGGTTCGTGATTAGGGATTCAAAGAAAGAACAGTTACTTCCATGTTCATCTCACAATCGAATGAATCAACACGAAACAGCATATCAGCAGAATCCAATTCAACTAATTAAGTAAATTACCACAAGAAAGTTAAGCAATGCAACGACTTTAACCCTAAATTTTAGAGGAATCTTCAATCAGTAACCAAAACAAATTAGGGTTTCGGGAAGAAGAGGGGAGCTTGCGTCGGAAGCTTTGATGGATTCGAGAAGGCTCTGCAAGTCTCTCCACTTCGCCTCGCCTTCCATCTCTCCTCTTCGCTTCGCCTTCCTCTAAAATGGGATCTTGATTTTTCCCGCTCTCGAGCTCGCTGCCGCTTCAGCAATTTTGGGTGTGATGTGTCGCAGGAGAGCTTGTTGCGATGTACCGGCGGTGATGTTAAGAGGATAAATTTTCGGCCCATCGTGCTGTCATACTGGGCCAGTGGTTATTCCATTAAATTTTAATGCATTAGGCCGGCTATTTCAAAGTTTGGTGACACTTCCAATGTGAGCTAAAAAATTACTGATTTGGTTTTGGGTAATTTGTGAAAAAGCCCCTGGCCCGCTTAAAACTTGGGTAAAAACCCTTGGGCTTTTTCCATTGTTAAAAAAAAACTGGGCACAATCAAAATCCTCTTATACCATGTATATAAATATAAACAGTTGCATATAATATCCAAACAGTTGAGAGAATAAAATGCCTAAATGAAATACAACCCAGTGTTTTTTCACACTGATTTTGAACACGTGGACTTGAATGAATCTACTATAACTATAGCGGAGAGGAACTCGGCTCAAAAGTTCAGAGCAGCTAATGCATCGATAGTTCCGGAATTTATAGTAGAAGTTGATTCAGGTTAGGAAGATACGAGATCCTCCTTTTCTATTCGTCGGGTTAGTTGTTTTCTTCATGAAATTCGACTGCCTTTTTAGAAAAAGTTAAAAATAGGGAAAAAGTCAACCTAAAGAAGACGGCTATATGATCGAATTCGCTTTCCGTGGTTATGCCCTTCCCCCACAATTTCAAAAATCATAGGGGTTTTCAGACAACTCACGAGCTGGCCGTTTTTTTTTGACAATTTACCCTGTTTTCAAAGCTTATCAACCCTTCCAATGTGATCTAGTAAACTATTCAGTATGTGCGGGGATGTAAATGGATCGTATATAAGGGAACATATGTGTTATCGTATCTTCATCCGGCAATCGTTGGCCAATACGAATACGATATCATTATCGAAAATGGCGATTGGTATCTGATTTTCTCAAAATCAAATACAAATAATATGAAACAAACATAGAAAGACAAACCATCTGATCGTCCCAAACAAAACTTTTTCTCTCGTGTCATACCTGCATTTTAAGGTCAAATACGGTGTTACCGTATTTGCATCCGGTAGCTATTTTAGATGCAAGATAGCCGTCTAAAATGAAAACAACTATCTTTATTTCATAACTATTCGGAAAAGGATACAAAGTTGGTTCCGATAATCCGTTTATGCGCCTTTCTTGACATTCAATAATGGCTTCATAACAGTAATGAAATTGTTTTTATCTGAAATGACAAAAAAATTGCATCAAAGATCTAATCTATCTCCAACTAATTTTGTACTTGGTCCAAATGATTCACCCCAATATGGTTACGGAACTTAATAAATCACATGGCAAAGTAGCAAAACACCCCCCTCTCCACAACACTTGGTCTTCTTTTATATATATATATAGATATAGATATAGATATAGATATAGATGATTCGATCAACTTCATTGAGAGACCCCATCTTGGGTCAGAGCTTTAAGAAGAGTCATCCAAACAAACAGTACGGAAATCCCTACAGATCCTATTAACTCCTCGCCTCAATTCTTCCTCCTTGCAAACTTGTTCTTGTCGGAATCTTGAGTCACCGCTGTGTAAAAGCCGAAAACCAGTCGAGCCCGTGTCGGTTTGAGTTCGACTCTTTTATTTCTGGCCCGACTTGAGTTCGGCCGTTGATGGTTTGATTACAAAACGAGCTGAGCTCATAAATGAACAAACATGTTTGGCTCGATCTTCTTTGTGCTCATTGCATTAACCAATATTTACCATAATATCACTGCTTAAAAAATTGTAGTTAAGGCAGTTCTGGGTTTGAGTATTGTAGACATAATTTCACTGGACATGGGCTATTTGGATTTATCATTGATCCATCAGGAAAACAAATACTATTCTAAAATGTAAGCAAGCCGAGCTGCAACCAGCATCCCACAAATATTGAAGTCGGTTACATGTTAACGAAATCTTAAGTTCAATCATTTCTCATGTGGCTATATTGAAAAAAGCAAGAAAAAAACTGATCATGCTACCCAAATCTAATACAAATCCATCATCGTCAGCATTTTGGATAGCATTCAATAAATCGGAATTGTACCAAGACAACATGTCAATATCATATTTCCACCATTTTTAACTGAGTTCCCTTTTATATAAAACCACAAAATAATTAGTACTAAAAAGAATAGGTGAAGAAATGAATGTTCGTTTGTTTTTGTATTGACCAAAGCCGTTGAGTCCACGCACTTCTTCCGCTCATTATGCCACAATCAGCTGCCCAACACTTTTAAAATTATCACTTAGTATTACCCTCAATTAATTACTCACTTAATTAATAAAATCAATTAATTAAAAACAACCACCGCCGCTTAAAAACTGACAGCTGTCCATACCCTGACCCTCGTATTATGATTCCCTCCCGCTTGTCTTGTTCGCACGTCCACCGCCAGCTGCAGGTTAGCGAAGTGGCCGACGTGAGATCCTCACCTATAGCACACGTGGCATCTTATCATTTGTTATGTTCATGAATGCTCCCACCATGATAAAGTTCACATCCACCTTTACACCCTCTCACTGTCACCGGCCCCATATATCTTCATCCCCGATCTGACCGACACGTCAGTGAAAACCAACCGTCTACGGACGCCACGATAATTTTTGGGAATTGTCATGTTTTGAGAACCAATTAGGGTTTTAGCCGGGTTTGCACGGGTTTGCAAACTATTTATGGATTTAGCAAATTTGGGTCACATCAAGTTCACGTAGGTGCGAGCGGTTGGAAGTGGGCAAGTTTGAATCCGCACTTTACAAGTGTGGATTTAACTCTAGTTCCCGAGCTCCAGCACTTAGCTGGGCCAAGAGCTTAAGGTTGAATCTACACTTGTAAAGAGCGGATTCATCGCTAAGCTGACTCTGCACTTGCAAAGTGCGGATTCAATCCCCCGTCATTTAGGTCAACCAACTGCCTCCAACTGCCTCCCAAACATTATAATCGCCTTCCAAACACGGCAAACGCTTCAAAACTACTCCAAAACCCGCATACTTACAACAAATCTCAACCACATCACAATCCAAAAACAAATGAACGAAAACGCAATCCAAACACAACTAAACTTAAACAAAAACACAATCCAAATAGAAAACACAATATAAACACAACCATATCATAAAACACAATCTCAACACAAAAACACATCACTGTTGGGGTCCAAAGTTTCACCCCGATCGACCAAGTCAAAACCAAGGTCAACCCCAAGTCAAGTGGGTCCGAGCCCAAGTTAAGTGGGTCCAAGCCCAAGTCAAGACGAAGCATGGAAAAGGCCGGCTCCATACCAAAAAGGATGCAATAAATTAGTCTAAATGTAATTTTTAGAAATAAATGTATGTAAAATGGGCAGAAAACCAAAATTTTGTAAACCCCATGCCTTATGTGCAAAAAGAAATAAGCACATAAGGCATAGAGTGGCACAAGTGCCATTTGGTCAAATCCAAGAGGCTATATGTAAAGTGTGTAGCCTATAAAGGCAACATGATGAAAAAACCAAATACAACTTTTTCTCTCTCTAAAAAAAATTATGGTTTTGTGCCTCCTTCTTCTTCCTCAAAGTTCTGAATCTTCTTCTTTTTTCTTAAATTAAATTAAGAGTTTCACCCTTCTTTTTCCAAAAAGAAATAGTTTTTCACCATGAAATCCACAAAAAAGAGCTCAGATCTTCCATTATATCTCTAAAAGGAGAGATTTTAAGTCCCACCCCTCCTTTTCCCCCAAGATCCAGCCAGCATAAAGGAAGAAGAAGGAGACCCATTTCCAAGAATCCCACTTTAGGAAGATCCAGGGCTCAAAGGAGAAAAAAGCGATCCCCTTTCATCAGCATCAAAAATATCCTAGGAGTTTAACTCCACAAAAAAAAAATAATAAATCCTATTTTAGGAGTGTAAGTCCATGCTACCTCTCCCGGTACTTTCGGGCATGTGGAATTTGATGAAAAACGATTTTCTTAGAGGTGGTAACATGGACTTAAAACCCGGATCTTTGTTAAACATCTAACTAATAACCTAACTAGGAGTCGTTAATTACTCGGTTAGGGGGTTTATACCTTTCTTGTCTTGAACTCCTTCGTCTTCAAACCTCGATGGTGGTCCGGATCGGCTTCTTCCCGTCGTCTCCTTACGCCGAAGATAGATCCACCTGAAAGCTTCAACCTTTGGCTCCTTCTTCTATCTTTGAAGAAACTAGTTCACTCGGTTTGCTAAACCTTGTGAACTAGAGTGAGTAGAGAAGAGTTTGTATGAGATTTTATCTATGGTTCTTGGTTCTCAACTCATGAGACAAGTGAACCATAGAGTCAAGAGAGGGAGAGCAAGAGGAGGAAGATGAGAGCTCAAGAACAAGAGAGAGAATGAGCATGAAAGAATGAGAGAAGACTTTTCTCATTTGGCTCTCATAATCCAAAACCATCATCACAAAAATAATAATCAAGTATTGTGTAAAATGGTTCAAGTCAAAATGGCTAAATCATTTCATGCACTCATTTCTCACAAAAGAAACAAGCAAGTAAAAAGTCTTTGCCATGAAATGATAGCCATTGTCATCATGATGGTCAACTAGTCCAACCTAGTCAACCGGTCAACAAGTCAACAAAGTCAACCCCTCAACAACCATGTCACCATAATACTTAATTAATATAATTGTTAATCACATATCATATTCTCATTAGGGTTGAGCAAAAAGTCAATAGTCAACTGTCAACGGTCAACAACCCTAATGAGAATCCTCAGCCTCTGTCTCTCCGTCAACTGTACATACACACCCGCATCCGCGTTCCGAGGAACACGAATGCATACTGGATAAATCCAATCCCAAAAGGTACACTAGGATCTGGCTTAAACCAAAGCCCGCTAGTGTAAACTGTCCGGACACTGTACGTGCACAAGTGCATGGATGTGACCGAACCCTGTCGCAAAACCATGCGACCTGTCGCAAAACCATGCGACCTCTACTCTTTTGCCTAAAGGCGAATAGCTTTCAGTGTGGGACTCTAAAGACTCGACACTACGCTGGCAGTGGGTTTAACCACAGACCGCAAGCGGCACTAGCTGTGCGTAACGGTCCCCAGGTAGATGCCGACAAGAAGACTGACGAGGTGAAACCTATCTGAACTCCTACTGAGCCTGAATGTGACATTCTCCGTACAGTCCGGTCTGTTCGTCTGATACATCGCATGGCGGGCCTAGGGGGCGGTAAACGTCAGTCCCCCAATAGCGGTACAAGTCGTGTCGGAGTGAAGCCCAAAACACCCTGAGATAACACTGGAAGCCTACCAGTATATCTCGTTTGCCCTGGCCAGGGACTACTCGTGTAATGGCTCTCCTAGACACAGCGCGATGTCAACCCCCAATACCGGGAGAGACGAATCCTGTCTAACCGTCACTGCCTCCAAGTGCTTCGGGACTGCACCCAACTACCACCTGTTTGCACGAATCCTTTGAGCCGTGGTAGGGTAGTAATCAAAGTACAGTGGGAATACACCCGAGGCGAAGTGACAGTGTCAAGTCAGCGGACTAAGCTGTACTCATGTCACCTAGGAACTGATAACTGACGATAGGCATAATACCAACTAGTCAGTTCCCGACGAGTCCTGTCCAGTGTACTCGTAACCCAACGAGCACCCGCATACTATCTCAAGTACGACGTACCGACGGCTGTGGGACAGACCGTCTCCCACACTGGGATGAGAAGCGCATGCGCTAGTCTACTCCGGAGTATCGATGCCCTGTCTCGATAGTCCTGCGACCAGGGACCTGCATAAGGATGTGCTTATAGATTACCCAGCCCCACTAGTGTGACAGCCATCACAACGCTGGTAATCAAGCAAAGATCCTAAGGGTTCCACTAATGTGTATAGGCGATATACTAAAATAAACACATGTACACATTGAAGTAGAAACAAACCAAGTAGCATACTACTATTTTGAGCAAGATTGTATATACAAGGTGAATATCCCAAGCTTCCATTAAGTAATATACAAACTAGTATGATACAGTAATGGTCTCTAGGGCATATACACTAACAATCTCCCACTTGCACTAAGGCCATGTACTGGCGTATCGAAGACTTATCATCTCGATCAGCCGCTCGAACTGAGTCTGGGGCAAGGCCTTGGTGAATGGATCTGCAGTGTTATCTTCTGAAGCGACTCTCCGAACCTCGATCTCCTGGCGATCCACGATCTCCCTGATCAGGTGATACCGCCTCAAGATGTGTCTAGATCTCTGATGGGACCTGGGTTCCTTCGCTAAAGCTATAGCCCCGTTGTTGTCGCAATACAGAGGTATTGGATCAACAATGGACGGAACCACCTGAAGCTCTTTCAAGAACTTCCTCATCCAGACAGCTTCTTTTGCGGCATCAGATGCAGCGATGTATTCCGCTTCCATCGTCGAGTCTGCAACGGTTTCCTGTTTGGAACTCTTCCAACACACCGCCCCTCCATTGAGGGTAAAGACAAAACCCGACATGGACTTGGAATCATCCTTGTCACTCTGGAAGCTGGAGTCAGCAAAGGCCTCGATCTGGAGGTCTTTTCCGCCATACACCAAGAACATCTCCTTAGTCCTTCTCAGGTACTTGAGAATATTCTTTACTGCTATCCAGTGTTTCTCCCCAGGGTTTGACTGATACCGGCTTACCACACTCAGTGCATAAGCTACATCCGGTCTGGTACACAACATCGCATACATTATAGTGCCTACCGCAGAAGCGTAGGGTATAATAGACATGCGATCCCTCTCCAAATCAGTCTTGGGAGACATCTCTTTAGAGAGGGTGATCCCGTGACAAGCCGGTAGGTTACCGCGCTTGGAATCTTTTATACTGAATCTCTTCAGTATGGTGTCGATGTACCTGGACTGTGAAAGTCCTAATATCCTCTTGGATCTATCACGATGGATCCGGATCCCCAGGATGTATGAGGCATCACCCAGGTCTTTCATGGAGAACCTGTGTGAAAAGAACCCCTTGACAGATTGTAGCATAGGAATGTCATTTCCTATTAAGAGAATGTCATCCACGTATAAAACGAGGAATATTATAGTTCTCGCTACAAATCTACTATAGATGCATGGTTCATCTGGATTTTTGATAAAGCCAAATTCCTTGACCGTCTCATCAAAACAGATGTTCCAACTCCGCGATGCCTGTTTTAGTCCATAGATGGACTTAAGAAACTTGCACACCTTTCCGCTGCTCCCACTCTGAATGAAACCCTCTGGTTGGTCCATATAGACACACTCCTCTAAATTTCCATTTAGAAAAGCGGTCTTTACGTCCATTTGCCAGATCTCATAATCGTGGAAGGCAGCAATGGCAAGAAGGATCCGAATGGATTTCAGCATAGCCACTGGAGAAAAGGTTTCGTCATAGTCCAAGCCAGGTCTTTGACGGAAACCCTTTGCAACAAGTCTAGCTTTATAGGTCTCAACCTGTCCATCTACACCAATCTTCCTTTTGAAGATCCACTTGCATCCTACGGGTTTTACCCCGTCTGGAGCAATGTCCAACGTCCATACTTTGTTGGTGTACATGGACTCCATTTCGGTCCGCATTGCATCCAGCCATTTTACCGAGTCAACGCTCTGAACGGCCTGCTGGAAGCTAGTAGGCTCATCATAATCTATGATGCAATCCTCTCTATCCCCGTCTATGAGAAAACCGTAGTATCTCTCGGGCGGATGAGACTGCCTACTACTCCTGCGGAGCGGCGTAGGAATGTCCTGTTCTTTTGAACCCTCTGGTTCCACTAAGCTTTCAGTAATAGCTCGAGGTTCTGGAATTTCTTCCAGTTCTACTGTGCTCCCACTTATCTGGGTTTCTAAAAACTCAGTTTCCAAGAAGTAGGCATGACGAGAAACAAGAACTTTTTGTTCCTCTTCGCAGTAGAAGAAATATCCCTTGGAGTTCTTTAGATATCCCACGAACTTACACTGTACTGAGCGTGCCTCGAGCTTGTCCGCATGCTGCTTTTTAACAAAAGCTGGACATCCCTATGTCTTAATGTGCTTAAGATAGGGTCTCTTCCCACACCACATCTCATATGGTGTAGTGGGCACAGTCTTAGTTGGAACTCGGTTCAAAAGGTACGCAGCTGATTCTAGCGCATACCCCCAGAATGATCGCGGTAACTCAGCGTTACTCATCATGGACCGTACCATATCCAATAGGGTTCGGTTCCGTCTCTCCGATACACCGTTATGTTGCGGAGTGTATGGAGGAGTAAGCTGAGAGAGAATTCCGTTCTCTTTTAAGTAGTCCAGGAACTCGGCACTCAAGTATTCACCACCTCGATCCGATCTTAGGATCTTGATACTTTTGCCGGTTTGTTTTTCTACTTCATTCTTATATTCCTGGAATTTTCCAAAGGCTTCGGACTTATGTTTCATTAAGAAGACATAACCGTACCTTGAAAAGTCATCCGTAAAAGTAATGAAGTAAGAATAACCGCTTCGCGCATGTGTAGACATTGGACCGCACACGTCGCTGTGTACGAGTCCCAAGAGCTCGCTCACTCTTACTCCGTGTCCAGTGAACGGAGTCTTTGTCATCTTTCCTTTGAGACAGGATTGACAAGTGGCATACGATTGATATTCGAACGGATTCAAATATCCTTCTGTATGTAACTTCGTCAACCTTCTCTCATTGATGTGACCCAGTCTACAATGCCACAAGAAAGTCTGATTTATTTCCGGAGACTTTCTTTTGTGTGCATTCTGGACATTGAAAATCTGTGGTTGGTTTAAAACGTATATACCATTGCTCAATGTACCTGACCCAATCAGAACTTGATTAAGGTGAATGTTTACAACATTGCTTACAAACGCAAATTCATAACCTTCTTTAGAAACCAAAGATACAGAAATGATATTACAAGTTGCGTTGGGTACAAAAAAGCAATTACGCAAAACCAAAACATGTCCATCTGACATTCCCAAGTGATAGTCCCCCACGGCTTTAGCATCCATGCTAGCTCCGTTCGCAACTCTGAGGGTCATGTCACCTGCTTTCAAAACACTACGGTTTCTCAACGCCTGCAAAGAATTACAGATATGAGATCCTGATCCGGTATCCAATACCCAGGAAGTAGAGTTTATTGAAAGACAGTTTTCAATAACATACACACCTAAAGCTGAAGCTGCAACCTGCTTCAATTCCTGTGTTCTGGCCTTCCAGGCCCTGCAATCATTCTTCCAGTGTCCTTTCTTATGACAATAGAAGCATTCTTCCTTATCCACAAGCTTCCCCGCTTTCTTTGTTGCTTTAGCTTTTCCCTTCGTATCCACTTTACTAACACCGCCTCTTGGTTTGGCGGGGGCTTTCTTCTTCTTTCCCTTGGCTTTCGCCTTGGACCTAGAAGAAGATGATCCTCCTACAAACAAAGTGGATGTTTCCCTACCTTTCTGTAGGGTGCCCTCTGCGCTCCTCAGCATGTTGAGGAGCTCTGAAAGTTCAACTTCTTTTTCTTGTAAGTTGAAGTTCAGTATGAACTGGGCGTAAGTGGAAGGAAGGGACTGGAGAATCAAGTCCGTATAGAGCTCATTCTCCAACGTGGTCCCAAGGTCCGCGAGCTCCTCAATGTAGCCAATCATCTTAAGCACGTGTTCCGCTACCGATGATTCGACGGCCAATCTTGCCGAAAATAACTTCTTCGACACTTCGTATCTTGCGATACGAGATTGCTCTCCATACAGTTCTTTTGTATGAAGAAATATGGATTCCAGGTCCATATTCTCGTGCCTCCTCTAATGTTCATTGTCCGTAGAAGCAAGCACGAGGCACTTGGCCTTCGCGCAATCTAGTTTCCAGGTCTTACGGATTTCCTTATCCGCGACGCTGGTTTTGGGACCAGGGACAGGGGGAGCTTTGGTGGTAAGAAGATACCCCAGCTTGTCGTAAGTGATTGCCATCTTGACATTCCTGAGCCAATCTTTGTAGTTTGGCCCTGTCAGTATGTTTTTATCTAGGAGTAACTTAAGTCCAGTCATGTCGATTGGTCGCTGCAATTAGGAGAGAGAAGAAGAAACACTCAGCATGATGCTCTTGCAAATTTAGAGTGGTTTTTAGTTTGTCTAAACAGGATGGCTCCCACTGTTTCTCGAATCCCTCCTCAAACCAAAAAGGAAGAATTAGTCAGGATCAATCTCACCGTACAATACTTGCTTAACCGTTCAGCCAGGCCAGTGTTGGTACTTCGAGGGAGGTTTTCCAACGCTTTCGCGAAGTTCCTTAATTAAATAACCTCTTTTTCCTGGGGGCGTAGCCCCGCTAACACCTTTCTAGGCACCTACTTGGTTTATAGCATTGATCGTTAAGTGAGAAATTTCCCGAGGAGTAGCATATACTCACAGTAGGATCGGGATCCAAATATCATCGCGTGACGAAACTGAAGGAATCCTACCAGAATCATCACACTTCAAATGGTATGCAGCGCTAGCAAGTTTCAGTACTTATGAAACTCCCGATGTGGATTTTTGCCCCATGCTCTTATGACCTTGACTTTGGCCAACAAATCATAAGTCACATGTCAAGTTCTACCCGTCGTTCTCCAGGTTAATTTGAATCCACCTGCACCTACCCTTGACTTTGGCCAACAAGGCAGTACGACTGTTCCAAACCAACGCATCTATCTATGCTGCACATGAATACCCAATAGCTACCAATCACTATGCCTTGACTTTGGCCAACAAACACAGCTTGAATACTATTGACTATTCATGTGAAACGACGGAGGGCTACGAATGGTTTTGGCTAAACCGTGAACGTAGTGAACTTGATATAGTCGATGGAACGAGATAGCTTTTAAAAGGAGTGGCTCAAGCTCCGCATTTAAAAGTTAGTTTTGAAAAGAACCGAGCGGTTTTTCGAAAGTGTTCCAACGACTTTTAACTTGGTTTATTTTCTTGCATTAGTTCTTTTAATGCTTGATATTCTTGCATTAGTTGTTTTAATGCGTCCCATCATTTAACCCTACCATTGCAGAAAACAACCAAAATATGACGTACGCTTATGCCATTCGCATTCGCCACGGGGCCCCGTCATTACCCGTTAGGTTACTTAACTAACGACAGAGCGGGGGCTGGGCTAGCGCGGCTGTAAAACATAAGCAACGCCTAAATAATATCATATATAGATATATTGCAATGATAGCCATTTCAGATCACAGATGAACACATTGGATATACTAGGAATCCGCAATTCGTACGAGCCTGTAACGAAAAGCAGATTACACGGTCGCGGTGAATAGCCAATACCCCACCCAAGACCCCTACGGGTGCGGCAAACTACCCGCCAAGTACCCGAAGCGAAGCAACCTCCCTCAACTCCGTGAGTAGGCCACTCGGCACTTCGGCATACCCGGTAGTTTGTGCACCCCCTCCATGGGTCTATCCTAGGAGCAAAAACAGTAAAAAGAAATTATACAATGACGGCTACAACCCCGACCCGGTTGTGCGGCCATACAAATAATTATTACATCAATTTACAAATTTACATGAATTGAAAGAGAAGAAAACTCTTGTCTCACAACCCCCGGCTATTCACCCGCGACAATCCAACATATTCATATGCACATTCCAATAACATTACAGATCACAGATTTGTATAACCCCCACTAATCGACATATAGCGATTAGCAGACGTTCAATACAAATATCACATCACAGAAAAACCCGTCAGCTTAAGTCTTTTAGAAGTTCAATCAAAAATACGGATTTTCAGGACCCCAAAAATAAAATTTTCGTTCTGGAAAATCTGGGCAGAAAATATATATTCCAAAAATCCCAAAATACCCCTATGAGCAAACTGCAAAGAAGAAACCCCATGACCGAGTCAACTCGGCCGCGGTTCCGCGGCGGGAGCAAGCTCCCGCCGTGGAACCGCGGCGCTTTGATCGAGTTAGGGGGTAAAATTTTTGCAGTTTCTTCAGAAAACCCTGAGTCGATTTTTGGTGTATCTCAAAAAATTTTTCCAGCACTTTTAAAATCGACAGAAAGTTTAAAAAACGGGGTTCGTTTTGCGACTTTTTCTTTGATCGATCTTCTAGCTACTTTGCTAACATGTTAGATAGAGTTTAACTAGGCTCTGATACCACTGTAAGTCCATGCTAGCTCTCCCGGTACTTTCGGGCATGCGGAATTTGATGAAAAACGATTTTCTTAGAGGTGGTAACATGGACTTAAAATCCGGATCTTTGTTAAACATCTAACTAACAACCTAACCAGGAGTCGTTAACTATTCGGTTAGGGGGTTTATACCTTTCTTGTCTTGAACTCCTTCGTCTTCAAACCTCGATGGTGGTCCGGATCGGCTTCTTCCCTTCGTCTCCTTACGCCGAAAATAGATCCACCTGAAAGCTTCAACCTTTGGCTCCTTCTTCTATCTTTGAAGAAACTAGTTCACTCGGTTTGCTAAACCTTGTGAACTAGAGTGAGTAGAGAAGAGTTTGTATGGGATTTTATCTATGGTTCTTGGTTCTCAACTCATGAGATAAGTGAACCATAGAGTCAAGAGAGGGAGAGCAAGAGGAGGAAGATGAGAGCTCAAGAACAAGAGAGAGAATGTGCATGAAAGAATGAGAGAAGACTTTTCTCATTTGGCTCTCATAATCCAAAACCATCATCACAAAAATAATAATCAAATATTGTGTAAAATGGTTCAAGTCAAAATGGCTAAATCATTTCATGCACTCATTTCTCACAAAAGAAACAAGCAAGTAAAAAGTCTTTGTCATGAAATGATAGCCATTGTCATCATGATGGTCAACTAGTCCAACCTAGTCAACCGGTCAACAAAGTCAACAAGTCAACAAAGTCAACCCCTCAACAACCATGTCACCATAATACTTAATTAATATAATTGTTAATCACATATCATATTCTCATTAGGGTTGAGCAAAAAGTCAATAGTCAACTGTCAACGGTCAACAACCCTAATGAGAATCCTCAGCCTCTGTCTCTCCGTCAACTGTGCATACACACCCGCATCCGCGTTCCGAGGAACACGAATGCATACTGGATAAATCCAATCCCAAAAGGTACACTAGGATCTGGCTTAAACCAAAGCCCGCTAGTGTAAACTGTCCGGACACTGTACATGCACAAGTGCACGGATGCGACCTGTCGCAAAACCATGCGACCTCTATTCTTTTGCCTAAAGGCGAATAGCTTTCTGTGTGGGACTCTAAAGACTCGACACCACGCTGGCAGTGGGTTTAACCACAGACCGCAAGCGGCACTAGCTGTGCGTAACGGTCCCCAGGTAGATGCCGACAAGAAGACTGACGAGGTGAAACCCATCTGAACTCCTACTGAGCCTGAATGTGACATTCTCCATACAGTCCGGTCTGTTCGTCTGATACATCGCATGGCGGGCCTAGGGGGCGGTAAACGTCAGTCCTTCAATAGCGGTATAAGTCGTGTCGGAGTGAAGCCCAAAACACCCTGAGATAACACTGGAAGCTTACCAGTATTTCTCGTTTGCCCTGGCCAGGGACTACTCGTGTAATGGCTCTCCTAGACACAGCGCGATGTCAACCCCCAATACCGGGAGAGACGAATCCTGTCTAACCGTCACTGCCTCCAAGTGCTTCGGGACTGCACCCAACTACCACCTGTTTGCACGAATCCTTTGAGCCGTGGTAGGGTAGTAATCAAAGTACAGTGGGAACACACTCGAGGCGATGTGACAGTGTCAAGTCAGCGGACTAAGCTGTACTCATGTCATCTGGGAACTGATAACTGACGATAGGCATAATACCAACTAGTCAGTTCCCGACGAGTCCTGTCCAGTGTACTCGTAACCCAATGAGCACCCGCATACTATCTCAAGTACGACGTACCGACGGCTGTGGGACAGACCGTCTCCCATACTGGGATGAGAAGCGCATGCGCTAGTCTACTCCGGAGTATCGATGCCCTGTCTCGATAGTCCTGCGACCAGGGACCTGCATAAGGATGTGCTTATAGATTACCCAGCCCCACTAGTGTGACAGCCATCACAACGCTGGTAATCAAGCAAAGATCCTAAGGGCTCCACTAATGTGTATAGGCGATATACTAAAATAAACACATGTACACATTGAAGTAGAAACAAACCAAGTAGCATACTACTATTTTGAGCAAGATTGTATATACAAGGTGAATATCCCAAGCTTCCATTAAGTAATATACAAACTAGTATGATACAGTAATGGTCTCTAGGGCATATACACTAACAAGGAGTCTAACTCCAAAAGTCAATTGGGAGTACAACGCCCAGTATAGGAGGCTAAGTCCTCCCTTTTTCCAGCTGTCGTCCAGCGCCCGCGTGCCAAGCACGTGAGGCGTTGGCGTCCACGCGTCTTTTGGACGCTATTTCCCTCTTTTTTTATATATACACACACTTCACAACACTGTCCCTGTTAGAAAAAAAATTCTAACTGGGCGCTGTCCCGCAACCCGCAAGGGGGCTAAAAGCCCCCTTGACCCCCCAGCCGGCTATCCGGGTAGCGGGACCCCCATAAACTCTGTATGGCCCCCGATATACCCAAGACCCATCAAAACACAACACACGCACAATGCGCATTGACTTCGTATGACCAGTTTGACCCATCAATCGGAGGTTCCTTCGCTCCAAAGGTAAGGGGTACTTAACAGCGGCTTAGTCCGCGGCTTCCAGAGATTTGGATCTCCGCAATTAATAAACCCCCGCTTACCCTAGGCAGGGGGAAACTGTAATCCGCCTGACAAGTGACGCATATTCCCATCTCAATGGGGTGACGAAAAACACCCTACAAATTCTGGCACGTCCGGTGGGACCTTATCTCTCCTCCCACATTTCGGGTTAAACGTTCATGCGAATTCAATCAACATATATATCGATTGCCTGTACTGATGTCATTTTTTTTGTGTACAGGTTAACAAGTTTTTAGTCACAATCTCGAATTCAGCAATCATGTCTCCCAAGACGAGCTTCGTTTCTGACGCGACTCCGATCCAGTACGTGGTCAAGATCAATGCCCGCGTGGTTCTCCCTACAAGTCTCAGCCGGCCATAGGAGGAGCCACCCCGTCAATTTGGTTCTGTCATCATCCACCCTGCCGGAAGCCCTCATCTGGTGGAGGTCATAGCAAACCAGGTGGCCAAACCGGTCTCAAGGGGCAAGAGGCCGAAAGTTGTGATCGCCAAGGCACCACAGCCCAAACGTAAAACGGTGTCCGAACGACTCTCTGGTGCTCCAGCTGGAGGCAAAACTACCGGAACAAAGGGCATCATCGAACGCCGCGGAGAAGCATAGGCGACGCCTCTGACAATTGCACAATCAAGTGTATCTTCAAAGCTCTACATCGCTCAGTCTACGGCGGCTCCCCGAAGAGCCGAAGCCTGCCAATTGCTTAAATCAGAAAAGTTAAGGCAGAAGCGGCTCAGATATAGAGCCAACAAGAGGGCCATGACTCCGGCCAAGTGGAATCTTATGAGATTCCAAGAGCAGAGTCACCCTGCGACGACGGCTGAGTCGGCCGTAAAAGTCAGCAATTCCTTCGAACTTCTGAAGTGGGTTTAGAAAAATGCCATGACCACCAGAATTAAGGAGACAACAGTCCGAACGATGCTGCAAAAAGACGTGTCCCGGCCCCAACAGAGAAAGCATGACGCTGTCTCTTCAAGAGTCTATCAGGCACTTTGTGCCACGCGAAAGCAGCGGGGCAAATACAGAAAAGAAGCACCAGCACTACTCAAGAATCCGGTCAAGCCAGCCATCTTTAATCGATTTTCCGTTACCAAAACAGAAGCGCCATGACAGCGGTCCACAAAATCCGCTGCTAATAATGAAAAGAAGGCCGGATATGTTATCCATATGGTCTATATGGCGGGCGCACGGCCCAGCAATAACTTGCGCAGCAAAAGCATGGATGGGGCCACCACATCTCAAGCCCAATTTGGCTTGAATGTGGTTGCCGTTTCCCAAGATCAGCAGCCTCCGCTGGACGATGAAAACCCTCTCGATGAGGACGATAGGCAGAAGGACCCCTCAGTACATGTGGAATCAAGCTCAGACAGCGAAGAAGAGCCAACTTTCTATCCCAGGACCACAGAGCAAGAGCTGCTTCAAGAGCTTTGAAAACAGCTAAGGAGCAAAGATAAAGAAATGGCCAAACTTTACTCCAAAATCGACGACCCGACGAATGTTGTGATGCAGCTCATGGTTCAAATTGCTCGAGTGCCTTCTAATCAGGTACATGTATCTACTCATAAGCCGGGTGATGACAACCCGAAGCAACTGATGCATGTCCCCTTGAGTCCAAAATTGGGTGAACCGCACGAAAGCCGGCAATATTCCGCTTCTGGAGACGCCTTGGCCCTAGATAGCACCATCCCGCTAACACAAGATGGGATAATGGATTTGGTCACCAGTAAGGTTAAAACATTGGTGGCCGAATCCGAAACTCATAAAGAAATTGGCAGCAGTGGGCGGCCATATCCCGCACAGTACGATCTGATCGAGTTCCCCAGGGGCTACGTCATTCTTAAGTTCGGAAGATTTGATGGGACGGGAAACGCAAATCATCACGTCGCCCACTTTAAGGCGTCGTGCAGAAATACAGGGGGAAATGATGCGCTCCTTCGTCAGTTCGTCAACAACCTGACTGGTGTCGCTTTCGACTGGTACGCAAGCATACCAGACGTGTCCGTCACTAATTTCGCCCAAATGGAGTCTCTGTTTCGGCAAAAATTCATGAGTGTTGGTGACAAAATCTCCATCGCTGACCTCGTGAGAACCAAGCCGGGGAAAAATGAAAGCAACACGAAATTTATTGCCCGATGGCGCAACCTCACTGTCAAGTGCGAATCGCCGCTAGAGCAGGACCAGTCCATCAGCCTCCTTATTGGGAACCTCAGCAAGTGGATGGTCCCATTCTTGTGTACAGCAGGCCTCAAGACGTTTCAGGAGCTGACCAAGAAAGTCCAAATGCTAGAACGCTCGAAGCAAGAATCTACCCCGGACTCTCAGAGAGACAAGACTTGAAAGAGCAAGAGGGACGACAACCGTAGAAGCGGGAATTCCAGCAATACCAATGTTTTCAATGCGTCTGACAATGAAGAAAAGCGAAAGGCAGGCGAATCCAAAACCAACCGGTCTCGAAAGCCAATGCTGGGAGGAGAAGGGCCTTCCCTAGAAGAGAAAAAGAACAAGGCTTACTCTTTCAGAAGGGACAGGGTCCACAAGATATTTAAAGATGCATTGAACAACGGTCTACAATTACCAGAGTCGAAAAGACCTCACGAAGCAAAAATGACCAACAATCCTCTATATTTCCCGTACCCCCGAGTAGTGAGCCATGCGATCGAAAATTGCTATATTTTCAAAGACTGGGTTGAGAAGCAGTACAAGACTGGGGAGATCGAGTTGTCCAAGAGTGTGTTAGTGAACAATTAAGCTGCAACCACCAACTTCATACAGACACGAGATGGAGCCTTCTGGGAGCAGACAGTTGAACCCGCTACCTTGAAGAATGAAACTGACTCGCCACAATCTCCATGGAGCATGCACAAGTCTAAGAAGATGAAAAAGATGCTAAACCTACTTCAGAAAGAGCCCAGAATGGAATGGGAAGGACAGAAAGAGCCCACCATTCCATGCATCAATTTGGCTTAATCATGCTCAAAATCCAAAAAGCTCAAGAAGAAGAAAAGTGCAGCTCGACGCGAAAAAGAGTCTGCAGGAAGATCGACCATTCAAAAATATATCGATTCACTCGAAGACCATAAATAAAAGGAAAGAACTCCAATTCAATTGAAGGAGTTCTTTCCTGTAGAAGCAGCTGAGATTCTGGAGGAGTTAGAAGAAGACTTCAATGAAGATATCCCTATAGTGACCTGCTACGCCATCCATCTTAGCAGTGACTCTAAGGAGGAGCCCCGTTTTCCCGAAAAGGATGAGGAGCTCGCCACAAAGGCCAACCAAATCTAGCTCAGAAATGGCATGGCTCTACCGCCAAATCAGGACAACGCCCCAAAAGAAAAGGAAAAACAAGTCGCTAAAGAAGAAGATGGCCGTAACATTTCAGGAAAACAAAAATATTATTTTCGGAATTTAAATAATTTAAATCATAAATCTCATGAATATTATTTAAAATGTGAGAACTGGTTTTAATGATGCGGTATAATTATACATGTATAGTTTGGAAATTAATTTGGAAAATGAATATAATTATTGATTTTGAAAGAAGGAAATGTGATTTGGATATTTTATAAATATTATACGATTAATTATATGCAAATTATGTTAAACTTGATTAATGTTGCACTAATTATACACTAATCTTGTTTATGCATGTGACATGTAATATAACATGTTGCAAAACCTAGCTCATATTTATTGATAACCATGGCTCTCTTTTCTTAAAAAATGATTTTGGCTTTTTCTATAAAAAAAAAGAAATTGGAAGATATTTTGTTGGAGGGGGATAAGGGGATATGGGCTAGGAGAGAGAGGATGAGAGAGAGGGGGGGGGGGGTAATCTCTTGATCATGGCCCATTTTCTCCACTCACCATTTTCCTCTTCTTCATTTTCTCCTCCTCATTCTCCATCTCCCTCCACCGTCACTACCACTTTGCAACATCTCCAAATCCACACCAAAACCACTCAAGCTTTCACAAAAAATGTACACAAGTTCACTACAAGCATGATGGTATAAACAAGTTGAGGTTTTGAAGAGTTTGGGCAACTCAAAATTTTTCTTGAGTTGCCAAATGAGATATATATATATGTACCTTTAGTTAAGTTAGTAGTGTGTAGTATATTCTAGTATGGTTTAGAGTTAAGAAATTTTGATTTAGTGGTGTTTGAAGTTTCCAAATTGAGGTCTAGGTGATTTTATGAATTGGAAATGTGCTATTGAGGTTTAGTAGTGACCTTAAATCCCTCTAGTGTCAAAACCTTAGACCAAAACAGAGACAACCTAAGACTTGAACTGACGTTTGGCCGATATCATGTTTTAATGGTTTGTGATGCCTACAGGATATCTGGAGCAATCTGAGACTCTTTTAGGATAATCAAACAATCTTAGTGACCTAATTGGAACCCTAGGAGACCACCACCCAAAGTCGAGGCAAAAATTCTTTATTCTGGCTGGCCAGGTCGGTCAAACTTGATGTCTTGCCGGGCCATTGGTGGGAATTGGTGTTAGGGTTGGGTGTGTAGCTCACTTAGCTCATAAACTATCCCCTGTATTGTTTGTTTAGTCCCATATTACCTGAGGCAAAATCTGGAAAGGATTTCCCTAGTTGCTGTTTTGGTTTTCGTGGTTTTTTTAGTAGCTGGAGTTTTGATATTCGTGTTTTGTCTCGGTCGATTGATATTTGTACGTCAACATCGAAAGTTGTATGGCTATTCTTGCACGCGTAGACCATAGGTTCTAACCTATGTGTGCTTCGTGTGCCGTTTTGTTTTTGTATTCGATTCATGTTTACGATATAACGAATTGAAAACTGTAGGTATCCCGCGTGGACATCATACGACATGGAAGAGCGTGGCGTCATCGACTCCGGCAAGCGAGGATCAAGGTGAGTAGATGTATATCTACGGGGGAAGTCCGGTGGATGGCGTATAGCACTCCCGCAACCGTAGCTTAGGGTTATATAATTATATATATTTATGTTGACGTGAGTTTCGGATACTTAGCAAGTAGAATCCTACGAGACTATAGGATAGTTTATGTGTAGTTGTAGGAAGCTATATCCTTAGACTTTTTACCTTTGCCGTGAACCTTAGGTGATATGCTGTTGCGCGCGCACACACACATACACTTGGTATACATTGATGTGTGTATATGCGTATATGTGTGTGCGTGTATACATTGATGTGTGTATATGCGTATATGTGTGTGTGTGTGTGTATTTGCTCATATATATAAAATCACACACACACACACACATACGTGAGATGATGATAGTTTATGTTATGGATATGAGTCGATATGATCGGGCATGATGCCGTGATGTTCTGATATGTGATTGAGTCGAGACACCGTATATGATATGATATAATAAAGGATCATTGGGCGATATGTATTCAAACAGGCGATAACATGTGATTTGATGATATTAGAATGTAGGAGACTTTAGATCCGTACCCTTGATCATGATTTTGTACGATGATGAAACCGTATGAATGATGATATATATGAAATGTGACCCGTACCCTCGACTTTGAGAATGCCGTACGATGGATTTTACCGAATGAGACGTATATAATGATTGATCTGCTCTCTTGACTCGAGAATGTCGTACAATGTATTATTACCGTACGTGATGATATGTTGCTGGATCGCCGACTATTAGATATATCGGCTCGGGGTATTATAGATTTCTTTTTACCTTCGATCAGGTTCTTAGTTTAGTCTTTAGTTGCATAGATATAGGTTAGCTTAGGCTCGAGCCATACCTATTTTCAAAACCGACAAATCGTGGGCTTTTTCAAAGAATAAAACGAGGGACGCTACGGATTTTCAAAAGACATCTATTTTCTCAAAATACCGTAGTCCCTACTTTTCTAAAAACAACGATTCGTGCTATTTAAACACGTTAAGCGGTATGGCTCGTTTATAGTTGATATACCTTATTGTTGTTTTGCTGTTTACTTTCCGTTATGACCTCATCTGTTAGGACACCTACACCATTACCGATGATGCGTATGTTCCACGTACACTTGCTTGCCGACTCACACATATCATCATCGGTAATTGCCATGTCACGCACACTATATGGGCCGTTATTACCTTGTATACACTGATTGTTGTGGGTAAGTAGCATTTCTGATATCATACGCTAATTATAACATTGTGTTTTGTATTTAGATGCCACATGCATTATTTACCTACATTCTGATTATATACTGCAGTTGGGCTCTATGCCGATATTCATTGTTCGTTATTTAGCTCACGATTTTGAGATTTCTGTATCCATGAGATTTTCTGGATTTGGGGAAAACCGCAAAGGAAATTTATAAACTTATTATCATTTTAAAAATGCAAAGTGCGTTTTCTCGTGATATGATGTGTGTGGCGTCCGCTATGATTTTTCTTGGTTCTTGAGCCACGTGTGTACACATACCCGATTCGAGGAGGGGGTGTTGGGTTACGCCAGCGCCCCGGCCATCAATCCGTGGCCAAATACGGAACAAAAACTTTTAGAAACCGGTGCTAACGGAACCCGATTCTACGGATCGACCCATAAGCCCTAGATAACAAAAACATGCAAAGGGTCAGAGTGATTTTACCGAACGATCCGTGTCCTTCGGTCTTCAACCTCTGTCCCAAGCTCCTCGCGGCTTCCTCGATCAAGTTTGTTCTCCGGTCTCCCCATATCGAAGAAGATCCACATCGAGGGTTTGTAATACGGGCTCCCGCCTCAAAACCGAAGCAACTCGGGTATCTAGTTTGCTAGCTTAGATAACCAAGATGAAGTAGAGAGTGTATGTGTGAATATTTTGTCTCAAAACACCCAAGAATTCTCAACTCATGAGAGGGTTTGGATGGAGGTTGAAGAAGATGCCATGGAGTGAAGAGTGTGAGCTCAAGAAATGGCCAAGTGAAGAAAAATAGTGTCTGCTTATTTCTTGTAAGTGTTGTGTGATCTTTATGTTGTGAGCAACTAAAGAAAACCTCACTAGAAAAAATATCTGCTGCCCACTTGCTCACCCCACAAATATCTCACAACAAAACCATAAAGAATCAAGAATGGCACATGTGCTTCATGAGTCACTACATGACTCACACCATGAGTCACCATATGCACATGCTAAAACAATGACTCACACCCTCCACATAATAAACATTTAAATCTAAATGTTTAATCCACAAATGAAATGGCATATGCTAAAGTAATCTTGCAATGAAATTACAAGAATACCACTCATCCGTATATACATACCCGCATCCGTATTCCGACTGAATACGAATACAACGAGATGAAAATAATCCAACAATATAATACTAGGATCCGGCTTAAACCAAAGCCCACTAGTTTTATCTGTTCGATCATGATCCGTGCACAATTGCACGTATATGATCGAACCCTACCATAAAACCATACGGCCTCTACAACGTTTCGCCCGACGCAGTGAAACCCTTTGTGTGGGACTCTGAAGACTCGTCAATACACTGGCAGTGGGTTTAGCCATAAGCACATCAGTGGCACTGGCTGTACGTAACGGCTACCCAGGTATTGAGCGAAAGGGAGACCGACGAGCAAACTCATCCTGAAACCCCTACTGAGCCTGACAGTGACAATATCCGTACAGTTTGGTTCGTCCGTCCGTCTATGAGTATCACATATCGAGTCTAGGGGGTGGATAAAATCAGACCCCTAATAACACGACATTTAGTGTCGGTATGAAACCTATCACCACCTGAGAAACTACCGATCTTAGATCAGTAATTCTCAACTACCTTGGCCAAGGATTTCTGGTGATGGCCACCCGTGCACACCGTGAAATCAACCCCCAATACCGGGAGAAACAAATCCTCTGACGATCCGCTCACTGCCTCCATGTGGCTCGGGACTGTACCCAACTAAAACCTGTTTGCACGACTCCTTTGAACCGTGGTAGGGTAGTAATCAAAGCACAGTGAGAAATCACACGAGACAAATGATGATCTCAGGTCGATAGACTAACCTGTACATATGTCACCAAGGAACTGCTATCTGACAATAGGTATAATACCAACTAGCATGTTCCCGGTGAGTCCGTCCGGTGTGCTCATAACCCAATGAGCACCTGCATACATCTTAGGTGAACCAACTAACACCAATGGCTTGTGAGACCGACCACCACCCATCGTCGGGGTCTTGATCCATATACACTAGTCTACTCTTGGAGTATCGATGCCCAGTCTCGAAACTCCCACGACTAGGGACACTTTAAGGATGCGCTTATAGACCACCCAACTCTCACGTTTATGATCGTCATCATACTACTGGTAGTCAAGCATGAATCCTATAGGCTCTATCAATATGTAATAGTGATCTGTAATGTCACCTAAAGCAAGTACACGATGATAAAGACAAACCATATAGCATACTACAATCTTGAGTAAGACTGTTCTAACGGAATAGGTCCTCCATCAGCCATTGCAATCACGTGCCTGCGATCCAATAATTGACTTGAGGGAACTATAGCCAACAATCTGTTGGATATAGTGCCCTCAAAGTCAATTATTGGATCGCAGGTACGTGATTGCGGAGGATCTATACCGGTAGGACAGTCTTACTCGAGATGATAGTATGCTATCTGGTTTGCCTTTATCAGTCATGTACAGATTCAGGTGACTGATCACTGTTACACGTTGATAGAGCCCTTAGGATCTTGCTTGACTACCAACAGTATGAGGGCGATCATATACGTGAGAGTTGGGTGGTCTATAGGCATATCCTTAATTGTGTTCCTTAGTCGTGGGAGTTTCGAGACAGGGCATCGATACTCCGGAGTAGACTAGTGTATACAGTCGAGACCCCGACGAGGGGCGGTGGCCGGTCTCATAAGCCACTGGTGTCAGTTGGATCACCTAAGATGTATACAGGTGCTCATTGGGTTATGAGTACACCGGACAGGACTCGCCGGGAACTTGCTAGTTGGTATTATACATATCGTCAGATAGCAGTTCCCTGATGACATGTGTACAGGTTAGTTCATCGACCTGAGGTCGTCATTTGTCTCGTGTGTGTTCCTACTGTGCTTTGATTTCTACCCTACCACGGCTCAAAGGAGTCGTGCAAACAGGTAGTTTTTGGGTACAATCCCGAGCCACATGGAGGCACGTGAGCGGATCGGCAGAGGATTCGTCTCTCCCGGTATTGGGGGTGGAGATCGTGCTGTGTCTAGGAAAGCCATTACACCAAGTCCTTGGCCAAGACAGGTGAGAATTACTGGTAGGTACTCCGGTAGTTTCTCAGGGTGTTCAGGGATTGTCTCCGACACGACTTATACCGCTTTTGAGGGTCTGACGTTACCAGCCCCCTAGGCAGATATGCGATACTCATAGACGAACGGACCGGACTGTATGTACATTGTCACTGTTAGGCTCAGTAGGGTTTCCGGATGGGTTCACTCATCGGCCTCCCTTGAGGTTAGTACATGGGCAGCCGTTACGCACAGCTAGTGCCGCTGACGGCTTGTGGTTAAACCCACTGCCAGGGTACTGACGAGTCATTAGAGTCCTCCACAGATAGTTTCCCAAGTTCGGGCGAAACGTTGTAGAGGCCGTATGGTTTTATGGCAGGGTTCGGAAAATGCACGTGCGTTTACGCACGTGTCATTTTTCGGGCAGATAATACTGGTGGGCTTTGGTTTAAGCCAGATCCGAGTATTATACTGTGTAGATATAATATCTTTGTCTCAGTTGCATTTGTATTCGGTCGTAATACAAATGCGGGTATGTTTATACTGTTACGGGGTTATCCTGAAATTCGTTTCGGGATCGCTTTTGGAAGTTGCCAGTTTCCAGTTTTCTATCACCCGTATTTATCATTCGGTTAAAGACAGATTTATCTTTTCTTGAGATGAGTATGGAAGCTTCTAGATGATGACTAGGATGGTGAGGTGTCATGTGACTCATCTTGGCATTAATTGTTGCATTAAATGATAAGTGAGGTGTTATTAGTGAGTCACCTTTTCATTAATGCTTTTTGTTCATACTTAGGATATTTTATGTGAGATCTTTTATCTTATGGTTACCTCTTTGCTCCTACACTCATCCCCCCCACCTTCTTATAGTGGCCGGCCCCCTCCCTTTGAGACTTGATTGATTCATTTGGAAAAAAGATGATAGTTTAAGGTGTATGGAAATTTCATAGCTCATTTCATTCCATCACCCGACTCAAATAGCAATTTCATTAACCGTTCGTCCATGGCTTTGGACGAAGCGAGACAAAGTGTTCTACTCATTCTCTACATCAATCTTGGTCATCTCTTTTAGCAAACTTGATGACCGAGTTGCCTCGGGTCAGAGGCGGGAGCCCGTTTAAAGATCCGATGACGTGGTGCCACCTGGACGAGGAGATCGGAGATCGACGAGATCGGAGCAGCCGCAACGGAGCGTGGGATGATGGTTAAAGAACGAAGGACTCGGATCGTTCGGTATAACCTTTCTACCCTCTTTACAGTTTGTTAGTTTAGCTTTAATGGCAGATCCGGGTTATAGTATGCGATAGCGCCAGTTATAAAAGTTTTTGTTCCGCATTTGGCGTCAGTTTGACGGCCGGGGCGCTACCGTAGACTTACATGGTATCAGAGCCTCGCCATTAAGCTTTACTAACTTGTGCTAACGTGTTTAAAATATCGATCGAACGGATTTTCGAAAACCGCAAATTCCAAGTTTAAAGTTTCTGTCGATTTTAAAAGTGGTCTAAAAATTATTTTGACTATACCAGAAAATTAAGCAGGATTTTTAAAGAACACTGAAGAAAAACGACAAAGTGATTCGACCGTACGACCGAGTAACCGCGGCCTTCTTGGTCAATCATTTGACCATTTTTCTTCTGGGGCTTCTTCTTGGGAAATTGTGGTTTCTGGTACTGTTCTTTTGGGCCCAGATTTTGTTACTGTACAGCAGATGTACGTGGGGCCCACTTCGGGAAGTTTTGTCGATTGAAATTTAAACGTGTTAGTTTACAGTACTTACATTATATCTCCGACCGTGAATGTCATTTGAGCGGTAAACCGCATCTGATTGCTATAGTTCTTTTAGACGGGTTTGTGAACGCGACATTCGCGTTGATGTTCTGTGTTGTGCTGTGATGTTGCGGATTTGTCGTGGTGGATAGCAATGTGCAATGATAGTGCAATTTGAGTTTATTTGTACATTTGATATTGCGGGGCGAGCGTCCAACATGTGGACTGCCGTCACTGCCTGTTTGTATAATATTCTTTTGGGGCACGACCGGGTTGAGGTCGATGTACCCGTTGTACATATTTTTCATTTCTGTACTAGGTTTTATCCCGCGACGGAGTGCACGGATAGCCAGGTTCTGGAGGGCAACGGGTCCATATCTCATGGCTTTGAGAGGCAGAGGGGCCTCAGTCTAGAATTGGCAGACTATTTGCCGCACTCGTAGGGGGTACAGGTTGACCCAAGGAGGGGTGCTCAAGTTACCGGATTCCGTGAAGTGCTGGGTGGTCCATTCACTTTGCTGTAGGGGGCTGTCTCGCTTCAGGTTTTGGCGGGTAACTTGCCGCACCCGTAGGGGTCTAGGATTCATTGCACAGGCTATCCACACGACCAGGGAAACGTCGGGTTTCAGCAGCGGCTCTGTGAAACCCGGGGATCCCAGATTATCTGTATTGTTCTGTGATGCTTATTACTTTTCTGTAATGTTGCATATTATCACGCCTGGAGCAATTATTGTATATTGGTATATATACTAGTAGATGTTGTATATGTTTTGCACCCGCGCTAGTTCAGTCCCCGCTCTGTCGTTAGTTAAGTAACCTAACGGGTGATGACGGGACCCAGTGACGAATGCGGATGGCATATACGTACATTTTATTTTCGTTCTTTTCTGGTGTGATTGATTGATGGGACTGCGTTGATTCTGATCAATGCAAAGGAAAACAAATCTATTTGGATGTTGTTGGAACAGTTTTAAAAAGTGTTATTACAAAAACGTTTCCTTTTGTTATGCATAGTGGTATTCAGTGGAATATCCTGCACCTCATTCGATGAGGCAAGGGCCAATATCCCTTCACCGGGAATGACCCCTTGGGCAGAAGTTTACATCAGAGTAATAACTTCACTATAGTCGATTACAAGTTGCTTTGCATCGCGGTATTCAGTGGAATATCCTGCACTTCATTCCACGAGGAAAGAGCCGAGATCCCTTTACCGGGAGTGACCTCTTTAGCAAAAGGTTTTCGCCACTATATTTTTATAAAAAACTATCAGGTTCCTTCAACGAGATCAAGTTCATTACGTTAATGGTTTTTCGCCAAAAACCAGCCGTAGCCCTCCGTCATTTCATATGAATGGTCAGTAGTATTCAAGCTATGTTGGTCTGGCCCTTAGTCAGGACATAGTGATTGGTAGCTGCTGGGGTGTTCACATGTTGCATAGATAGATGTATTGGTTTGGGACAGTCGTACAGCCTTGTTGGCCCTTAGTCAAGGGCGAGTACGGGTGGGTTCAAATTGACAAGATAATGATGGGTAGAACTTGGCATGTGACTTATGATGGGTTGGCCCTTAGTCACGATCATAAGAGCATGGGGCAAAAATCACATCGGGAGTTTCTAAAGAAACTGAAACTTGCCAGGCATGCGCATACCTTCTGGAGTGTGATAACGAGAGTGGATTCCGTCACGTTATCATGCGATGAGAGTTGGATCCCGATTCCCACTGATGAGTTGGTTTACTCTTCGGGTGATCCCGATTGATTCTTCTTTCAGGTTTGGAGGAGAATTTGACAGTACAGTGGGAGGTTTCCGGATTAGATAAAGTGATAACCATTCTGATCTAGGTTAGAGTGCACGCAGAGTGTTTCTTTTCTCTCTCTCTTTGGCAGCGACCTTTGACCGACCCTAGACTATGACTCAGTGACCAAGTTGACCGAACCTTCTTAAAATACTGGCTTTTGGATTGTCTGAGTTGCATAAGTCATTACCACTCCTTTTACCCTTTGCATTTCTCAGAACACCCCGTATTACTACGGACATCCACTCCATTGGATAGATCCATCATATGGTTATATACGAACTCGAAGGGACTTCTTCGAGGATGGATCCAGGTTCAGGAGAAATAGAATTGGTTTATTCAGTTGTCTTTTATTATCACCTTCTCTCAGGTTGCGAGGGCTCCTTGGTTTAGGAGAGTACACCTATTATACTTATTGGATAGTCTTATTCCAAACCATAGGCAGGTGCCGAAAGGTAGGGAATGAAGAAAACCAATTAGCCTAAGTAGGGTGTGCAGAAGGTAATATGTAAAGACAAAATAAAGGGATTAGAAAGAGGGCAAAGTAAATTGCGACTGCTATCATTCACGACCAAACTACGTAGTTCATCGCCACTCCTATTTCACCTTTCCTTTTTCCCCAGTTCGGGAGAAATAGAATAAGGTATTATTCAGTTGTCTTTTATCATCACCTTCTCTCAGGTTACGAGTACTCCTTGGTTTAGGAGGGTACATCTATTATGCTTACTGGATAGTCTTCTTCCAAACCATAGGCTGGTGCCGAACGGTAGGGAAGGAAGAAAACCATTTAGCCTAACGAAGGTGTACAGAAGGTAACGACTAAAGACAAATAAAGGGATTTGGAGCGATGGCAATGAAATATACGGTTAAAGTCATGAATTGGGTTATGGAAGAGGCATTACTAGGAATACCAGGATACCCCTACGAAACATTTTCATGTTTCAGTGCATTGTTAAAGGAAAACTGTTTTCCCGATTAGATATTTACTCCAAGGGTATGTATTTACCAGGTTTCATTCTCATATCTGTATGGTTTTACAGATGATGAGTGGGAGTAAGTTATTGGGAATTAGGTGATCATCCTCATTATATCGGAATTCGTTGTAATTGGTGATATTTGAGGAAGTCGCCTGGGTTATTGCCGGCATGCATGTATTTGGTTTTGAGTATCCGTTGTTGTGCACCAATTTCAAAATGATATATCTGTACGTTTATTTTTATAAAGTGAGATATAACTTTTTGATATTATGTCGATGACATTTACCTACATTAGTTGACGATTGGGTAAGGTGCATTGAACAACGGAGTAGTTCTTAACCATAAGTACAGTTTTCAACCTACGATGCACAGATTTTGAGTTATTGAACTCAGCGGACTTATACAGAGTATTGTATGTTGTCCAGTGTCCATCAGGACAAAAGGGGTTGGTCCTCATACTATGTTCTGCTTACTTATAACTTCTCTAGTTTTTAGACAAGTGTTTCGAAGAAATACAAGGTTTAAGTTTTGAGAAGTTGTGGGTATAAGAATAAAGTAGAGAACCAGATGTCGCAAGTATCGGGATTCTTCAAACAGATCGAAGATGTAGATTCTTGTGATAGGTATTCAGATGATAGTAATGGTTTTGAGAAACTTGTTTCTCTTTCGGATTACCCATAATTGGATGGATTCCTAAGTTGAGTAATGCTGATTAGCCTCTCTCCATTAAGATGATATGCACTGGAGACAGCTGCATGATTAGAATCTGGTTCCAATTAAATAAGTGCCAAAGTTTCTATATTGGATATAGAATGGTTCATATCTTAACGATGTTAAGGTACGGGGAGTTGTCTGGCTTATGCTTAAAACCAGACTCTGGATAACTCAGGGCACGTTGCTGTAATGACAGTTTGTGGGTTGACCTGGGCTATGTCGAGGGTTGACTTTCTACCATCTGGAAGATCAATAGTGATATTGTTCTTGACTCGCCACAGTTTTAGTAAAATGGATTTTTTCAGAAAACAGTAGTGGGAGTATGGTAGAACTGGAAGTGATTCCAGAACCGCAAACGATTACGGAAAATTTAATAGGACCTAAAGATTCAATCAGGTTTGACATTCCAATAGCCACTCCGCAGATATGGTGGGTAACCTCAGACACCCGAGAGGTACTCCGGTAGCCTCAAGGACGGTGACAGGGAGGTTCTTGCTTACCCAGACTTGACACTATTGTTGTTCCAGACTATGAGACCCGGCAGGAGGTTAAGTATAACGTCGTTCTAAACTAGTTTTAGAAGTGCACGTATATATTATTCTGCCAGAGGGTTGTTGTGGTCAGTGGGAGCAGCAGAAGCATAGTGGGAAAGTAGCTTATGTCTATTTATAGACTTGAGCAGTTATAGCGGAGATAGATCATCTAATTTTGATGTGAAAGTCATGGGTTTGACTTCATCAGAATAGGGGATGGATCTGTTAAGAAGGTAGTAGGGTGTGATGTCTTGGTATTTGGATGACATACATAGAGTAGGAAGTAAAATTCCTATACTACGATCGGTTGTACTGTGGTCGTCACACAGTTGTTTCTCCAGACAGGATATGGATATAATATCAGACATTCTGGTTTCTAGATCTATGGTTTTAGATCTAGATTTGGGTAGTTTCCCAATGTGGGTACTTTGAAAGTATTCTAATGGTTTTTAGAATAGATGACTCCTGGCATAGTGGTGTACCTGCAGGTGATGGAGTCACCCTCTCTAAAGGTGTCTTACAGACTAAAGGGGTGAGGGATGTGCATGATTGACAGATCACTTACTTAGGCAATTGAGTCAATCATGAGATGTCAAGTACCACACCAGATGTTGTTTTTGCACTAGATGCGATAAGTTTGTATTAATCCAATCCTGGAGAAACATAAGGAAGCAATTTTAGAACATAAGTGCATGTTCTACGGATTTGATGACGGCAGCCTCCTTCGGGAGACGATTATCATTCCAAGCTTCAAAGGTGACATGGATGACAGAGTGATTGTCAGAGTTATAGTTTTCCCTCTAACGAGAGACAGTATTATGGACAGGTGGTCCATGAGGATACTGTGGGAGGCATGGTGCAGGATACTGATTAGGTTCAGTGATCGATACAGTCTAAGGAGTTTGGATTTGGAGTTCATTTATGAACTAGGTCCCATCAGATATCCAGACATATTCTAAGACAGGTATTACTCGATTCGGGAGATGGCCTTCTCCGCGAACTTGAGATTAAGAGAGACATAGAAAGAAACATCAGGGCGGAGCCACTCACTGAGGCTATTTCTCGAACACAATAGTTTTATGAACAGGCTTTGTGAAACTGATTAGTAGAGGAGTTGGATGTTCGGTATCACACGGGCTGTGAGTATGCGACATCGCAATAATTTGCCTTAAGTGCAAGTGGGAGATTGTTGGATATAGTGCCCTCAAAGTCAATTATTGGATCGCAGGTACGTGATTGCAATGATTGCGGAGGACCTATACCGGTAGGACAGTCTTACTCGAGATGATAGTATGCTATCTGGTTTGCCTTTATCAGTCGTGTACAGGTTCAGGTGACTGATCACTGTTACACGTTGATAGAGCCCTTAGGATCTTGCTTGACTACCAACAGTATGAGGGCGATCATATACGTGAGAGTTGGGTGGTCTATAGGCATATCCTTAATTGTGGTCTCTAGTCGTGGGAGTTTCGAGACAGGGCATCGATACTCCGGAGTAGACTAGTGTATACAGTCGAGACCCCGACGAGGGGCGGTGGCCGGTCTCACAAGCCACTGGTGTCAGTTGGATCACCTAAGATGTATACAGGTGCTCATTGGGTTATGAGTACACCGGACAGGACTCGCTGGGAACCTGCTAGTTAGTATTATACATATCGTCAGATAGCAGTTCCCTGGTGACATGTGTACAGGTTAGTTCATCGATCTGAGGTCGTCATTTATCTCGTGTGAGTTCCCACTGTGCTTTGATTTCTACCCTACCACGGCTCAAAGGAGTCGTGCAAACATGTAGTTTTTGGGTACAGTCCCGAGCCACATGGAGGCACGTGAGCGGATCGGCAGGGGATTCGTCTCTCCCGGTATTGGGGGTGGAGATCGCGTTGTGTCTAGGAAAGCCATTACACCAAGTCCTTGGCCAATGCAGGTGAGAATTACTGGTAGGTACTCCGGTAGTTTCTCAGGGTGTTCAGGGCTTGTCTCCGACACGACTTATACCGCTTTTGGGGGTCTGACGTTACCAGCCCCCTGGGCAGATATGCGATACTCATAGACGAACGGACCGGACTGTATGTACATTGTCACTGTTAGGCTCAGTAGAGTTTCCGGATGGGTTCACTCATCGGCCCCCCTTGAGGGGCAGCCGTTACGCACAGCTAGTGCCGTTGACGGCTTGTGGTTAAACCCACTGCCAGGGTACTGACGAGTCATTAGAGTCCCCCACAGATAGTTTCCCAAGTTCGGGCGAAACGTTGTAGAGGCCGTATGGTTTTATGGCAGGGTTCGGAAAATGCACGTGCGTTTATGCACGTGTCATTTTTCGGGCAGATAATACTGGTGGGCTTTGGTTTAAGCCGGATCCGAGTATTATACTGTGTAGATATAATATTTTTGTCTCAGTTGCATTTGTATTCGGTCGTAATACAAATGCGGGTATATTTATACTGTTACGGGGTTATCCTGAAATTCGTTTCGGGATCGTTTTTGGAAGTTGCCAGTTTCCAGTTTTCTATCACCCGTCTTTATCATTCGGTTATAGACGGATTTATCTTTTCTTGAGATGAGTGTGGAAGCTTCTAGATGATGACTAGGATGGTGAGGTGTCATGTGACTCATCTTGGCATTAATTGTTGCATTAAATGATAAGTGAGGTGTTATTAGTGAGTCACCTTTTCATTAATGCTTTTTGTTCATACTTAGGATATTTTGTGTGAGATCTTTTATCTTATGGTTACCTCTTTGCTCCTACACTCACCCCCCCACCTCCTTATAGTGGCCGGCCCCTTCCCCTTGAGACTTGATTGATTCATTTGGAAAAAAGATGATAGTTTAAGGTGTATGGAAATTTCATAGCTCATTTCATTCCATCACCCGACTCAAATGGCAACTTCATTAACCGTTCGTCCATGGCTTTGGACGAAGCGAGACAAAGTGTTCTACTCATTCTCTACATCAATCTTGGTCATCTCTTTTAGCAAACTTGATGACCGAGTTGCCTCGGGTCAGAGGCGGGAGCCCGTTTAAAGATCCGATGACGCGGTGCCACCTGGATGACGAGATCGGAGATCGACGAGATCGGAGATAGCCGCAACGGAGCGTGGGATGATGGTTAAAGAACGAAGGACTCGGATCGTTCGGTATAACCTTTCTACCCTCTTTACAGTTTGTTAGTTTAGTTTTAATTGCAGATCCGGGTTATAGTATGCGATAGTGCCAGTTATAAAAGTTTTTGTTCCGCATTTGGCGTCAGTTTGACGGCCGGGGCGCTACCGTAGACTTACACAATCTCCCACTTGCACTTAAAGCTAATTATTGCGGTGTCGCATACTCACAGCCCGTGTGATACCGAACACCCTACTTCTCTACTAATCAGTTTCACAAAGCTCGTTTGTAAAACTATTGCGTTCGAGAAATAGCCTCAGTGAGTGGATCCGCTCCAATGTTTCTTTCTATGTCTCTCTTTATCTCAATTTCGCGGAGAAAGCCATCTCCCGAAATGAGCAATACCTGTCTTAGAATATGTCTTGATATCTGATGGAACCCCGTTCTCAAATGAACTCCAAATCCAGCAAACTTCTTAGACTGTATCGTCCACTGAATTTATTCAGTATCCTGCATCATGCTTCCCTCAGTATCTGCTTGGACCACCTGTCCAAACTACCGCCCCTCGTCAGAGGGAAAACTATAACTCTGACAGTCACTCTGTCATCCATGTCACCTTGGAAGCCTGGAATGATAACCGTCTCCCGAAGAAGGATGCCGTTATCAAATCCCTAGAACATTCACTTATGTTCATAAACTGCTTCCGAACGTTTCTCCAGGATTGGATTAATATATAAACTTATTGCATCTAGTGCAAAAACAACATCTGGTGCGGTACTTGATATCTCATGATTGACTCAATTGCCTAAGCAAGTGATATGCCAATCATGCACATCCCTCTCCCATTTAGTCTGTAAGACACCTTTAGAGAGGGTGACTCCATCACCTGCAGGTACACCACCATGCCAGGAGTCGTCCATTCTGAAACACCTTTTGAATACTGTCTAAGTACCCAGATTGGGAAACTACCCAAATCTAGATCTAAAACCATAGATCTAGTAACCAGAATGCCTGATATAATATCCAGATCCTATGTGGAGAAATAACTGTGTGACAACCATAGTATAACCGACCGTAGCATAGGAATTTCACTTCCTACAAAGTGTATGTCATCTAAATATCAGGACATCATACCCTACTACCTTCTTAACAGATCCATCTCCTATTCTGATGAAGTCAAAGTCTATGACCGTTACATAAAAAATAGATGATCTATCTCCGCTATACCTTCTTTAGTCTATAAATAGACACAAGCTACTTGTCCGCTATGCTTCCGCTGCTCCCACTGACTATAACAACCTTCTGGCAGAGTCATATACACGTGCACTTCTAAAGTTAGTTTAGAACGACGTTATACTCATCCTCCTCCCGGGTCTCATTGTCTAGAACAACAGTAATTGTAAGTCTGGGTAAACAAGAACCTCCCTGTCACCGTTTTTTAGGATACCGTAGTACCTCTCGGGTGTCTGAGGTTACCCACCATATCTGCGGAGTGGCTAATGGAATGTCAAACCCGATTGAATCTTTAGGTTCTATTAAATTTTTAGTAATCGTTTGTGGTTATGGAATCACTTCCAGTTCTACCATACTCCGACTACTGTTTTCTGAAAAAGTCCATTTTACTAAAACTGTGGCGAGTCAAGAACAAAATCACTATTGATCTTCCAGATGGTAGAAATTTAACCCTCGTCATAGACTGGGATAACCCACAAACTGCCATTACAGAAACGTGCCTTGAGTATGTCCAGAGTCTGGTTTTAAGTATAAGCCGGACAACTCCATATACCTTAACATCGTTAAGATATGAACCATTCTATATACAATATAGAAACATGGGCACTAATTTAATTGGAACCAGATTCAAATCATGCAGCTGTCTTCCGTGCATGTCAACTAAGTGGAGAGAGGCCGATCAGCATTACTCAAGTAGGAGTGCATCCAGATATGAAAAACCTGAAAGAGAAGCAAGTTCTCAAAACCATTACTATCAAATGAATACCAAACACAAGTATCTATATCTTCGATCATCTTGAAGAATACTGATACTTGCAACAAATGGTCTCTACTTTATTCTTGTACCTATAACTTCTTAAACTTGGACCTTGTATTTCTACGAAATACTTGTCTAAAACTGGAGAGTCTAAAACTGGAGAAGTCACATGTAAACAGAATATAGTACGAGCACCAACCCCTTTGTCCTAATGGACACTGTACAATATACAAACTTTGTATAAGTCTCCTGAGTTGAATAACTTAAACCATGTGCGTCGTAGGTTGAAAACTGTACTATGGTTAAAAAGAATTACACCGCTGTTTAATACTCCTTACCCAATCATCAACTGATATAGGTAAATGTCATGGACATAATTTCAAAAAGTTATATCTCACTTTATAAAATAAACGTACAGATATATCAGTTTGAAATTGGTGCATAACAACGGATATTCAAAACCAAATATTTGTCATCAGGCAAAACCCCAGGCGATTTCCTCAAATATCACCAATTACAACGAATTCCGATATAAAGAAGATATAATCACCTAATTCCCAATAACTTACTCCCACTCATCATCTGTAAAACCATACAGATGTGAGAATCAAACCTGGTAAATACATACCCTGAAGCAAGGATCTAATTGGGAAATCAGTTTTTAATTAATAACGCATGGTGAAACTGAAACATGAAAATGTTTCGAAGGGGCAGCCGGGTATTCCTATTAATGCCTCTTCCATTATCCAGATTCATGACTGTAACCTTATATTTCCTTGCCATCTCTTCAAATCCCTTTATTTGTCTTTACTCATTTCCTTCTGTACATCACTCTTAGGCTAAATGGTTTTCTTCCTTCCCTACCGTTCGGCACCAGCCTATGGTCTGGAAGAAGACTATCTAATAAGCGTAATAGGTGTAATCTCCTAATCCTAGGAGTACTCGCAACCTGAGAGAAGGTAAAGATAAAAGACAACTGAATAATCCATATTCTATTTCTTCTGAACCAGAATCCATTCTCGAACTGGAACAAGTTCCTTCGAGTTCGTATATAACTATACGATGGATTATCCAATAAATCCGGATCTTCGTAGTAATATGGGGTGTTCTGAAGAAATTCAAAGGTGCAGTAGAAGTGGCGATGATATGCGGTTTGGTCATGAATGATAGCAGTCACAATTTACTTTGCCCTCTCTCTAATCCCTTTATTTGTTTTTACTTATTACTTTCTGTACACCTTACTTAGGCTAATTAGTTTTCTTCTTTCCCCACCTTTCGGCACCTGCCTATGGTTTGGAAGAAGACAATCCAATAAATGCAATAGGTGTACCCTCTCCTATTCCTAGGAGCCCTCACAACCTGAGAGAAGCTAAAAGGAAAAGACATCCGAATAGTCCTATTCAATTTCTCCAGAACCGGAAACCATTCTCGAATCTGAAACAAGTTTCTTCGAGTTCGTATGTAACTATATGATGGTCATATCCAATAAATATGGATTTTCGTAGTGATACGGAATATTCTGGAGAAAAGCAAAGGGTAAAAGTAGGAGTGGCAATGAAGTATGCAACTCTGACAATCCAAAAGCCAACGTGTTTTAAGAAGGTTCGGTTAACTTGGTTTATGAGTTCTAGTCTAGGGTCGGGACATGGTCGCTGCCAAAGAGAGAGAGAAAAGAAACACTGAGCGTGCACTCTAATCTAGATTAGAATGGTTAATAACTTTATCTAATCAGGATGTCTCCTACCGTATCATCAAATTCTCCTCCAAATCTGAAAGAAGAATTAGTCGGGATCATCTAAAATCATCCGGAGAGTAAACCAACTCATCAGTTGGAATCGAGATCCAACTATCATCGCATGATAACCTGATGGAATCCACTCAAGTTATCACACTCCAGAAGGTATGCGCATGCCTGGCAAGTTTCCCGTATGTTTGAAACCCCCGATGTGATTTTTACCCCATGCTCTTATGACCTTGATTAAGGCCAACAAATCATAAGTCACATGTCAAGTTCTACCCGCCATTTTCCAGGTTAATTTGAACACATCCGTACTCGCCCTTGACTAAGGCCAACAAGGTTGTACGGCTGTCCCAAACCAACGCATCTATCTATGCAATAGAAAAGTAACAAACAGCTACCATACACTATGCCTTGACTAAGGCCAACAAACATAGCATGAATACTAGGTGCTACTCGTCTGAAATGACGGAGGGCTACGGCTGGTTTTTGGTGAAAAACCTTTGACGTAATGAACTTGATATCGTTGAAGGAACCGGATAGCTTTTTATAAATAAATAGTGGCGAAAACCTTTGCCAAAGAGGTCACTCCCGGTGAAGGGATCTCGGCTCTTTCCTCGTGGAATGAGGTGCATGATATTCCCACTGAATACCACGATACAAAGCAAAAAGTAATCGACTATAGTGAAGTTATTACTCTGACTCAAAATTCTGCCCAAGAGGTCACTCCCGGTGAAGGGATCTCAGCTCTTGCCTCGTCGAATGAGGTGCTGGATATTCATAATCGAATACAGCTGTGCAAAACAAAAGAAAACGTCCTTGTAATAACAACTTTTGAAAATTGTTCCAACAATATCGAATAGGTTTGTTTTCCTTGTATTGATTAGAATCAACTTAGTCCCATTAATTAATCATACCAGAAAAGAACGAAAATATGATGTACGTATATGCCATCCGCATTCGCCACTCGGCCCGTCATCACCCGTTAGGTTACTTAACTAACGACGGAGCGGGGGCTGGACTAGTACGGGTGCAAAATATATACATCTACTAGTATATATATAACAATATATAATAATCGCTCCAGGCATGATAAATGCAACATCACAGATAAGCGATAAGCATCACAGAACAATACAGATAATCTGGGAGCCCCGGGTTTCCTTTGAGCCGCAAGTGAAACCCGACGTTCCCCTGGTCGTGTGGATAGCCTGTGCAATGAAAACCTAGACCCGTACGAGCGCGGCAAGTCACCCGCTAAAACCAGAAGTGAGGCAACCCCCTTCATCAAAGTGAATGGGTCACCCGGCACTTCACGGAATCCGGTAACTTGAGCACCCCTTCTTGGGTCTACCTGTACCCCTTACGAGTGCGGCGAATAGCCCGCCAATTCTAGAGTGAGCCCTCCTCCGTCTCAACGCCATGAGATGCGGGCCCGTTTCCTTCTAGAACCTGTTTATCCATGCACTCCATTCTATTGCGCTCCCACTTGTTTCTTTTTCTAAAAACTGCTGTTCTAGAAAATGGGTATTACGAGAAACAAAAACCTTTTGTTTCTCTGCGTAATAGAAAAAATACCCCTTGGAGTTCTTTGGATATCCCACAAACTTACACTGTACTGATCGTGCCTCGAGTTTGTCCGCATGCTGCTTTTTAACAAAAGCTGGACATCCCCATTTCTTCAGATACTGAAGATAGGGTTTCTTCCCACTCCATATCTGATATGGTGTGGTAGGCACAGTCTTGGTAGGAACCCTGTTCAAAAGATATGCAGCTGATTCTAGTGCATAACCTCAGAAAGATCGCGGTAACTCAGCATTATTCATCATGGAACGTATCATATCCAATAGGGTTCAGTTCCGTCTTTCCGATACACCGTTATGTTGTGAAGTGTATGGAGAAGTAAGCTGAGGGAGAATTCCATTCTCTTTTAGGTAACCCAGGAACTCGGCACTTAAGTATTCACCACCTCGATCAGATCTCAGTGTCTTGATACTTTTGCCGGTTTGGTTTTCTACTTCATTCTTATATTCTCGGAATTTCTCAAAGGCCTCGGATTTATGTTTCATCAAGAAAATGAATCCATACCTAGAGTAATCATCCGTAAAAGTAATGAAATATGAAAAACCGTCTCTTGCATGTGTAGACATTGGACCACATACATCGCCGTGTATGAGTCCTAAGAGCTCGCTCGCTCTTACTCCATGTCCAGTGAATGGAGTCTTTATCATCTTTCCTTTGAGACATGATTGACAAGTGGCATAAGATTGATATTCGAACGGATCCAAATATCCTTCTCTATGTAACTTAGTTAACCTTGTCTCATTGATGTGACCTAGTCTACAATGCCATAAGAAACCCTGATTTATATCTAGAGACTTTCTTTTTAGTGTGTTCTGGACATTGAAAATCAGTAATTGGTTTAACACGTATATACCGTTATCTAGTGTACCGGACCCAATCAAACCAAGATTAAGGTGGATGTTAACAACATCGCTTACAAATGTGAAATCATAACCTTCTTTTGATAACAACGATACTGATATGATATTACACGTTAAACTAGGTACACAAAAACAGTCGCGCAAAACCAAAATATGTCCACTCGTCAATCTAAGGTGATAATCCCCTACGGACACAGTATTCACGCTAGCTCCGTTAGCAACCTGGAGGGTCATATCACCAACCTTCAGCACTCTACGGTTTCTCAGTGCCTGCAATGAATTGTATATATGAGATCCTGATCCAGTATCCAACACCCAGGAAGTAGAGTTGATTGACAGACAATTTTCAATTACAAACACATCTGAAGTCGAAGCCACAGCTTGCTTCGGGTCCTGGTTCTTGGCAATCCAAGCTTTGCAATCTTTCTTCCAATGGCCTTTCCTACGACAGTGGAAGCACTCATCCTTTGCCACTACTGGCACCGCAACCTTTGCCTTTCCTTGACTCCCACCTTACCAACACCACCTCTTGGTTTGGTAGCGGACTTCTTCTTCCTTCCTTTGGCCCTTGCCTTGGACCTAGAAGAGGAAGCACCACGAACAAATATAATAGGTGTTTCCCTTGCTTTCTGCAAGGAGCCCTCTGCACTCCTCAACATGTTAAGGAGTTCTGGAAGCTCAACTTCCTTACCTTGAATGTTGAAATTCAAGATAAATTAGGCGTAGGTGGAAGGAAGGGACTGAAGAACCAAGTCTGTATATAGCTCGTTCTCTAATGTTGTCCCGAGATCTGCAAGCTCTTTAATATAGCCAATCATCTTAAGGACATGTTCTCCTACGGATGATCCGACGGCCAGCCTCGACTGAAACAAGTTCTTCGAGATCTCATATCTAACTATACGAGATTGCTCTCCATACAGTTCCTTGGTGTGGAGAAATATGGATTCAAGATCCATATTCTCGTGCCTCCTCTGATGTTCATTATTCATAGAGGCAAACACGATGCATTTGGCCTTCGCACAGTCTAACTCCCAGGTCTTACGGATTTCCTTATCCGCGACACTGGATTCAGGACCTGGGACGGCAGGTGCCTTAGTAGTAAGGACATACCCCAATTTGTCATAAGTTATAGCCATCTTGACATTCCGGAACCAGTCTTTATAGTTTGGCCCTATCAAAATATTTTTATCTAATAATAACTTAAGGCCTGTCATGTTCTGGGTCGCTGCAATTAGGAGAGAGAGAGGAAACACTTTAGCATGATGCTCTTGCAAGTTTAGAGTGGTTTTTAGTTTATCTAAATAGGATGGCTCCCACTGTTTCTCGAATCCCTCCTCAAACCAAAAAGGAAGAACTAGTCAGGACTATTATTACCGTACAATACTTGCTTAACCGTTCAGCCAGGCCGGTGTTGGTACTTCGAGGGAGGTTTTACGATGCTTTTGCGAAGTTTCTTAATTAAATAACCTCTTTTCTCTGGGGGCGTAGCCCCGCTGACACCTTTCTCGACACCTACTTGGTTTATAGCATTGATCGTTAAGTGAAAGAATCTCCTGATGAGTAGCATATACTCACAGTAGGATCGGGATCCAAATATCATCGTGTGATAAAGCTGAAGGAATCCTACCAAAATTATCACACTCCAAATGGTATGTAACTCTTAGCAAATTTCAGTTTCTTTAGAAATTCCCGATGTGTATTTCTGCCCCATGCTCTTATGACCTTGGCGTTGGTCAAAATGTCATAAGTCACATGTCAAGTTCTACCCATCATTATCTTGTTAATTTGAACCCATCCGTACATACCCCTGATATTGGCCAAATGATAGTACGACTGTCCCAAACTCACTCATCTATCTATGCAACAAATGAATACCCAGCAGCTACCAAACACTATGCCTTGGCGTTGGTTAAAATACATAGCTTGAATACTACTGAATACCCAAATGAAATGACGGAGGACTACGAATGGTTTTGGCGAAACCGTGAACGTAGTGAACTTGATATGATCGAAGGAACCTGATAGCTTTTAAAAGGAGTGGTTTAAGCTCCGCAATTAAAAAAAATATCTTCTGTTTTAAAATAACCGAGTGGTTTCTTTTAAACTGTTCCAACGATTCAACTTTGGTTTATTTTCTTTATATTAATATAATGTGTCCCATCAGTTAACCTATCATTGCAGAAAACAACGAAAATACAACGTCCTCTTATGCCATCCGCATTCGCCACTGGGCCCCGTCATTCACCCGTTAGGTTACTTAACTAACGACAGAGCGGGGGCCGGGCTAGCGCGGGTGCAAAACATAAGTAACGCGTACTAGATATCATATATAGATAATGTACATTCGTCAGACGCAATAATAGGCATTCCAGATCACAGATGAACATATTGGATTTTCTATGAATCCACATTCCTTTTGAGCCTGCAAAGAAAGACGGATTAGACAGTCGCGATAAATAGCCAAAACCCCACCCTAGACCCCTACGGGTACGGCAAACTACCCGTCTAGTACCCGAAGTGAAGCGGTCTCCCTCAACGACGTGAGTAGGACACTAAGCACTTCAAAGTACACGGTAGTTTGTGCACCCTACCTTGGGTCTATCCTAGGAGCAGAAAACAGTAAATGAAATAATACAACGGTGGCTACAACCTCAACCCGGATGTGCCCCGCAAAAGAATATTACAACAAATTATAATTTACATTTTAATGAAAGAAACACTCATCTCACATCTCCGGCTATCCATTCACGACAATCCAACAAGTTCACAATCACAAATCAGTAAAAACCATTACAGAAATGTGCAACCCCCTACTAACCGATATACTAGCAGTTAGGGGAGGTTTACGAACACATTAATCACAACACAGATATAATCAAGTTAGCCAAACATCTTAGAATTTCGATCAAGCAACACAAATGAATCTACTCTAAATAATTCTCTGTGTACATAAAACCCGAGCAGAAACAAAACATCCAAGAAAACACAACATCAACACAGAAGAATAACTGAGCAAATTTGGGTTGACTCGGTGCCAACTCGGCCGCGGATCTGCGGCGGATCGCTTGGATCGGCGGCGGTTCCGCGGTGGTTTGGTCGAGTCACGATCCCAAATTTCTTCACAATTCTTAAAAAACCCTGCTTGTATTTTTAAGGGTCTCTGAAAAATTTTTAGACCCCGTTTAAAAATCGGCAGAAACTATGTGAAAATGTCGTTTTTTGGGGTTCGTTTTGCGATCGAATTTCTAAAGACTTTGCTAAAATGTTAGTTATGGTTTAGCTAGGCTCTGATACCACTGTAAGTCGACGTTAGACACCCCACATGATGCGGGGAGGCGGAATAGGTAAAACAATCATTTTGTTTAAGTTAATATCGACTAAGTTTACGGATCTTTGCTAAACCCTAACTAACAAACTATCTAGAAGTGCTAAACTACCATGATAGATGATTATACCTAAAGATACTAGTCCTTCTTGTTCTTGTTGTTCACCTCCTCGTCGGCCTCCTCGATGTGATAGAAGATCCACCCGAGAGTTTCTTCTCCAAGCTTTAACCTCTCACTTGAGGTAACTAAGTGGCTAGGATTGCTAATCCAAATAACCTAGAGGATATAGAGATGGATTAAGGATTAATTAGTCTTTCTAACCCTTGGGATCTCAACACATGAGAGGATTAGGGTTAGGTTGAAGAAGAGAGCTTGAGGAGAGAGTGTGTGTTTGTAATAATGAATTGAACCCTTCTCACTTTGAATAATATGAAGCATAACAAAATATCTTGTACAAATATCTTGCACAAATATCATTAATGCTTCATTTAATTCTTGAGATGAATCATCTAATGAGTCATGGTGCAATTAATGATAATAACACATAAGCTCTCCACCTCATTAAGTTTTAATTCACAAATGAATCAAAACTAAATGAGTCACCTTCTTTCTAGAAGCTTCTCGACTAATTACGAGAATGCCCCTCCCATCCGTAAAACACGGTAATACTGAGACTGTATAAATCCAATAATCCAATACTAGAATGTGGTTTAAACTAAAGCCCGCTAGTATAATCTGTCCGAACTGTTAGTGTATATGCCCTAGAGGCCATTACTGTATCATACTAGTTTGTATATTACTTGATAGAAGCTTGGGATATTCACAGTTGTATAGACAATCTTGCTCGAAATGGTAGTATGCTACTTGGTTTGTTTCTACTTTAATGTGTGCATGTGTTTCTTTTAGCATATCGCCTATATACATTAGTGGAGCCCTTAGGATCTTTGCTTGATTACCAGCATTGTGATGGCAGTCACACTAGTGGGGGCTGGGTAATCTATAACCACATCCTTATACAGGTCCTTAGTCGTAGGATTATCGAGACGGGGCATCGATACTCCGGAGTAGACTAGCGTATGCGCTTCTCATCCCAGCAGGGGAGATGGTCTGTCCCACAGCCGTCAGTACGTCGTACTTGAGATAGTATGCGGGTGCTTGTTAGGTTACGAGTACACTGGACAGGACTCGTCGGGAACTGTTGGTTGGTACTATACCTATCATCAGTTGTCAGTTCCCAGGTGACATGAGTACAGCTTAGTCCGCTGACTTGACACTGTCACTTCGCCTCGAGTGTGTTCCTACTGTTCTTAGATTGCTACCCTACCACGGCTCAAATGAGTCGTGCAAACAGGTAGCAGTTGGGTGCAGTCCCGAAGCACTTGGAGGAAGTGACGGTTAGACAGGATTCATCTCTCCCGGTATTGGGGGTTGATATCGTGCTGTGTCAAGGAGAGCCATTACACATAGTCATCCCTGGCCAGGGCAAGCGAGATATACTGGTAGGTTATCCAGTGTTGTCTCAGGGTGTTCTAGGCTACACTCCGACACGACTTGTACCGCTATTAGGGGACTGACGTTTACCATCCCCTAGGCCCGACATGCGATATTCTCAGACGAACAGACCAGACTGTACAGAGATTGTCACATTCAGGCTCAGTAGGAGTTCGGATGGGTTCACCTCATCAGTCTTCTTGTCGGCATCTACCTGGGGACCGTTACGTACAGCTAGTACCGCTTGCAGTCTGTGGTTAAACCCACTGCCAGCGTAGTGTCGAGTCTTTAGAGTCCTACACAGAGAGCTATTCATTTTTGGGCAAAACAGAGTAGAGGTCGCATGGTTTTGCGACAGGGTTCGTTCACATCCGCGCACTTGTGCACGTTTGGTGTTCGGGCAGTTATTACTAGCGGGCTTTGGTTTAAGCCAGATCCTAGTATATGTTTTGGGGATTGGTTTTATCTCATTGTATTCGTGTTCCTCGGAACACGGATGCGGGTGTGTATGCACAGTTGACAGAGGCAGAGGCAGAGAATTCACATTAGGGTTGTTGACCGTTGACTTTTTCTAAATCCTAATGAGAATAAGAAATATGATTAATAATATTAATTAAGTATTATTGTGCCATGGTTGAGTTGAACATTTGACTTTTGTTGACTTGTTGACTTTGTTGACCGGTTGACTATTTTGGACTTGTTGACCATCATCATTTCATTGCTGTGACTTTTGTTTACTTGTTGTTCTTTACAAAATGCATTAAATGCATGAAATGATAATGGTCATTGAAACTAACCATCACAATACTTAATTATTATTATTATCATGATTATTTTCTCTTTTGTGAGCATGGTTGCAAAATAATCGAGCTCATTCTATCATTCTCATTCTCTCTCATCCAAGCTCTCCCTCTTCCTCTCTCTCAAGGCTCTCATGTCTCATGTGTTGAGAAGCATGAGCCATTGAGATAAAACCCTCAAAACTCTTCTCTACTCACTCTAGAGTACAAGGTCTAGCAAGCCAAGCACTTTAGTTTCCTCTCGGTTGAGGTAGGAGCTCAAGGTAGAGGCTTTCGGGTGGATCCTTCTTCGACAACAAGGAGACTACGAGGTGGAGCCGATCCAACCACTCCAAGGAGAAAGAAGAGAAGGAGTTCAAGACCTAGGTATAACCCTCTAACATAGTAGTTAAAATTCTAGTTAGTTTGCTAGGTTTTTGTTTAGCAAAGATCCTATTTTCTAGTCCATTTTACCTTTACCATAAAAATCGTTTTTTACCGTTTCCGCATCCCCGTAAGAACCGGGACGGGTAATGTGGACTTACAGTGGTATCAGAGCCTAGCTAAACAATAACTAGCATGTTAGCAAAGTATTTAGAATTTCGATCGGAGAAAAAAATCACAAAACGCGTCCAAGAACTGATCTTTCTGCCGATTTTAAAACTGTTCAAAAATTAATTCCACACATCTTAAAAATCGACTCAGGGTTTTGTTAGAATACACAACAAAAACGAGCCGCTGACTCGGTTAACTCACCGCGGAACCGCGGCCAAACCATGAGTTTGGCCGTGACTCGGTTTTGCTGCAGTGTGTTCAGTGTTCTGTTTTGGGATTTTTAAAGTATTTTGTTTCTGCCCAGATTTTCCAGAGAACAAAGTTGTGTTTGGGGTAGTTAAAAATCCGTATTTTTGATCAAAGTTCTGTAGACTTTAGCTAATGGGTTATATCTGTGATGTGATATATGTGTTGAACGTCTACTAATCGCTTTACGTCGATTAGTGGGGTTATACATATCTGTGATCTGTAATGTTGAGGGTTTGTCTATATGAATTCGTTAGATTGTCGCGGATGAATAGCCGGGGGTTGTGAGATGAGAGTTTTCTTTATCTTTCATTTGATATAATATGTAATTTGATGTAATATTATTTTTATGGCCGCACAGTAACAACTCCAATTTTGTATACCAAAAATTTGCTTTAAATATAGTGTACACTTGGAGTATTGATTTTGCTGGAAACAATTTAAGTATCTATTTCCTTACAATAATTACAAGAAAGAGCTTGTAGCTCATTGGTAACACCTTGCACTGCTGAACCAACCCACCAGAGTTCGAATCCTGTGCCCCACATAATTTTTATATCATTTTGTTTTAATTTTTTTGTGAAGTCAAACGGTCAAACAGCCATAACTCACAATTTATTGCAAATTAAGAAAATTAGACTATACCAAAATTCCCCCCAGACCAGACCCGACCCATCGGTGCCCGACTCGGCCCTGACTCGGCCGACTCGGCTGAATCGGCCGGCGCCGCCGGCCGGACTCGGCCGGTCGGCCGAGTCGTCAACACGAAAAATCTTCGTGTTGACCTGGTCTTCATCCCTGCATACTCTAAATTTTTTTTTACTGTTACCCAATTCTCAATAAATCCCTTTTAAGACCAAATTTAATGAAATTTTAATGATTTTTATATTTATTTTAATATTTTTTTTATCCTAACCCTAACCCTAGCCTAGCCCTATATAAAAACCCCTACCCTCTACCATTTCACCTCACAACTCTAAGTCCACTCTCCCAAATTCTCGAGAACTCGGTACGAAGAGCGAGAAGCGAAGCGCTGCCGAAATCGACAACGAATTCCGGCGACCGGATCAGGACCTTCGCGACGTTTTCAACGAATCGACAACCACCACGACCTCTAGCTTCCTTAGCTTGTCCAAATCGTAAGTCCCACTTTCTTCTATCTCTCTTTTCTTTAAGATAAAAATACGACTTTTTGGAACCCGACGGAAATCGGACAAACCGATTTCCGATTCGGTTTTTCTCTAAATTTCCACTTGTCACCTAATACATATTATCTACACATATGCTTGTTGACTATTAATCACCCATAAACCAATTTAATCAAACTTTTTCACATGAAATGATAAGTTCTTTGCAAAACCGTACTCCTTTCATAAAAATACCATGAAGTTCATTTTTCTTAGTTTAATTAATTCCCTCACTCCTAATTAGGTTTATCTTGATCACTAAACTTGTAGAATCCAATTTGAATGAAATTTCACACATAAAATGATAACGTTTTTAAATACCGTATTCTTGCACTTTAATACCTTCAACTTTAACTTGTCATGTTTTACCTTTAAACTTCACCAAAACTTAATATAAGTCACGGGGTAAAGACATTCCCCTACACACACTCAATATAACTCTAATTGATAAATATCAAAAATACAGAATACGGAATTACAGGACTTTTCACTAAAATACCATAATCTTTATAACTTTTATTTAAAGCTTTAAGTTGTAACTTTTCTAGATAAAATCTTTTAATAAAATGAAAGCACGATTGGTCATGGACATCGATCGTTTATCTAAACTGACTTTGTGGTGTCTAGGCTAGGCAAGTGAGCTTGGGTAACTTTAAAAGGCCCGTCTCACGATTCGTGAGCGGATCCCTCCCTCCTCACTTGTACTTACCTGGCCACAATTGGCGGTGAAGAGGCGATTTGAGGCTTCTAGTGACTTATCGTTTAGACCTTAGAAGTAGGCTAGTTGGCTTAGGAAACCCTAATAACTAAAATACGGAAAACTATACTTTTTGCAAATAAATACCCCAGATTTATAAAACCGTTTTCCTAAATGAGAAGTGTTTATAAAACCTAAGCAAAGTGCCGCTACAACCCACTTTTGGGGAACCTGTTAGGGATAGTACGGTTCATCGTGCACCCGCAGGCTAGTAGTGCGAGATTCAGACCTCTGCAAGGAGCATTCGGTCTCGAAAGGTTTAGAATACGACATTTAAGGAATATGAGATTTTTGAAAATAAAATATTTATTTAAAATTATTCATGTGTTGATATATATATTTAAATTATCATTTAAACACCTATTTTATCATAATATAAAGTTTCCACATTTTTCTAAAAATTACAAGATTAAAAGTTACACTAAAATACCATGAATTTCAGATAAGATAATTAATACTTTTATTAGGATATATTCATTAGAATAACACAAATAAAATTCACATTCATTATAACAATAAAGACGATTATTAAATACTTGAGGTGTATTTTGAAAACTATACAAAAGTACTTTTACATAAAAACCCCTCAAGTTTTACAAATTACTATAATGCCCCTAGCTAATATTGAACTTCAAATCATCTTCTTGTAGTCTGACTCGGGTTAGAGTCTGACTATTTCTGACTTGAATACGATTCAAGTCAATCTAGATTCTTTCATATTCCAACACACTTTGAATACATGAATCCATGAACCCAGTTAACAATATATTCCTTTTGACTGAATCAAACCATGGATACTCATCCATTATCCTGATATTCCATTTTCCTGATTACACAGTTACAACATATTTGTAGGGTTCCTAGGCACTCTCAAGAGGTCTTACAAGGCATCAACCATGCCAATTTTAAATTTTACAAGTGCCGAGAAACTCTAATACGGATCGTTAACTAGAATTTTAGGTGAATAGTGAAACTAGTTAACATCTTAACTAAAAGTAAGAAGCTACAACCTTTGTAGATTCGGTTCTCCACTTCCTTAGCTCCACATAGACGTCCTCTCGCTGTCCAAGTCGGATCTCGGACTCTAGCATCGGCTTCATCGGAGAAATGAACGGACTAGTCGTCGGCTACGATGCCAAAGATGATCTACGTCGAGATTACACAAGATCAAACTCCAACTTCACCAAGTTGTGAAACTTATGAAGAAAACACCCTATACTACTTGGCAAGAGGTAGAGGGTGAAGAAATAGGAGGCGGGTTCACTTTAGAATTGGATTTCTCACACTTTTGCTCAAGATGCCATTAATGGTGGCAAGCTTTTTCTTGAAGAAGAAGATGATGAAGAAGATAGAATATGATAAGTGTTAAAGAATAATTGAAAAAGAATTCATTCTTATCATATTCTCAACCATAGTTAAGTGTAGAGAATGAACTAGGGTTAGTTCAAATGGTTAGGGTTAAGCATGAGACAAGAATGGTGACTAAGTCAAAGCTTCATGAATCTTCAACTAAAAACAAACAAAGCCACCATTCATGTTTATCTATCAAAAATGAATAAACAAACAAATAAATGAATAAGAAAAACCCTAATTATCAACTTAACCATGATTTAATTCTTTACACTTAACCAAATAAGCATGTATCATCAAACATGAAACAATCATGTGCACAAAAGTATATCACATATACAACTTGCACATTCAAGTGAGAAAATCCATTTAAAGTGAACCAATACTAGTTAATGCAAAGTAATATATCAAATATATAATTATACATTGAATCATTAAATCAACACTTGATTTAACGATCCGGTCATATCGCATATAACCGACTAGTATCCTATGTATCGGCTTATCGAATCAATCCTTGATTCGATATCTAGGTTATATCGCATATAACCAACCGATACATTCATCGCGAGAATGAAATACGGTATCACATACACGCATTATTCTCGGTCCTGCACATATCTCATATGCGCTCCTATTTCGTTTCGCTTGAGCCAGGAAACCTCTGTGTAAGACTCTAAAGACTCGTCAATACGCCGGCAGCAGATGATGATCATATCAAGCACTCACAAGCCGCAAGCGGTCTGCTAAACGTAACGGCCATCCAGGTATTGAGCGATCAGAAGATCGACGAGCCAGCCCGCTCACACTCCTGTGAATCCAACCAGTAACACTTACCGTACAGTCCGGTCTGTTCGTCTGATATGTCACATATCAAGTCTAGGGGTGGTAAACGTCAGACCCCAATAACCGATAAGTCGTGCCGATGTGAGGCTCATAACGGGTCGAGAAACTACTGGTAACACTTACCAGTAAAACTCTGATCAGCCCTGGCCAGGGACTTCCCTGTTACGGCCAATCCAGCACAGCGCAACATCAACCCCCAATACCGGGAGAGACGAAACCCCTCCTATCGCTCATTGCCTCCATGTGACTCGGGACTGTACCTAAAAACCACCGTTTTGCATGCCCTCATGGACGTAGTAAGGTGGAGATCAAAGCACAGTGGGAATCACACAAGACTCTATGACGATCTCGGGTCTACAGACTAACCTGCACAAGTGTCACCTGAGAACTGCCATCTGACGTGAGGTATAATACCATCTGGGAGTTCTCGGCGAGTCCGTCCAGTGTACCCAGTCTCCACTGAGCACCCGTATACCATCTCTGATGTCAAACACCAATGGATATGGGATCATGCATCGCCCATCTCATGGGTCGAGAAGCGTATACGCTAGTCTACTCTGGTATATCGATGCCCCGTCTCGATACACCCACGACTAAGGACCTTGAAAGATGTACCTATGGACTACCATGTCCCCACTAGTATGATCTGCATCATAATCCAGGTAGTCAAGTACACATCCTAAGGGCTTTACCAACATGTAACTATAAGACAGTTTAAAGAGACAAGTGTACATGTTAAGATAAAGAGCAACCAGATAGCATACTATCATATCGAGCAAGAAAGTCATCTCTATATATGTCCAAGCATCCAATATAATATACATCATCTGTACAATACTGGCCTCTAGGGCATACATACAACTAACAATCTCCCACTTGCACTAGGGCCAGCTGCTGTAGTATCGCATACCGAGCATCCCGAAGAGTCTCTCAAACTGTATCTGGGGAATGGCCTTCGTGAGTGGATCCGCCGTGTTGTTCTTCGTGTCAACCCTCCTGACCTCGATCTCCCGGCGATCAACTATCTCCCGGATCAGGTGTACCGCCTCAGAATATGCCTGGATCACTGATGGGACCTAGGTTCCTCGGCCAAAGCCACCGCTCCATTGTTATCGCAATACAAAGGTATTGGATGCTCAATGGATGGAACCACTCCAAGTTCTGTAATGAACTTCTTGATCCAGACAGCCTCTTTAGCAGCATCGTTGGCAGCATTTATTCAGCCTCTATCGTCGAGTCTGCCACGGTTTCCTGCTTGGAAATCTTCCAGCTAACCGCCCCTCCGTAAAGGGTAAAGACAAATCCCGACTGAGACTTAGAGTCGTCCTTATCACTCTGGAAGCTCGAATCGGTAAAGGACTCCACTTGGAGTGCTCCGTTACCATACACCAAGAGCATCTCTTTAGTCCTTCGTAAGTACTTGAGAATGCTCTTCACAGCTGTCCAGTGACTCTCTCCAGGATCAGCTTGATACCTGCTCACTATACTTAGTGAGTATGCTACATCGGGTCTGGTACATCGCATCGCGTACATGATAGAGCCTACAGCCGAAGCATAGGGTATCCCTTGCATGCGAGCTCTCTCTAAATCAGTCTTGGGAGACATCTCTTTGGAGAGAGTGACTCCAGAGATTGTGGGCATGTTCCCACGCTTGGATTCTTCCATACTAAACCTCTTTAGTATGGTGTCAATGCACCTGGATTGGGACAATCCCAATATCCGTTTGGATCTATCTCTATAGATCCTAATTCCCAATATGCAGGAGGCATCACCAAGATCTTTCATTGAGAATCTTTGTGATAAGAAGAGCTTGACCGATTGCAGCATAGGAATATTATTTCCTATCAAGAGTATGTCGTCCACGTACAATACGAGGAAGACAACCTTACTCTCTGCTACCTTCTTGTAGATACAAGGTTCATCTGGGTTTTTGACGAAATCAAACTCTTTGATAACGACGTCAAAGCAGATGTTCCAACTCCGCGATGCTTGCTTTAATCCATAAATGGATTTAAGCTGCTTGCACACCTTCCCGCTGCTCCCACTGTCTACGAAGCCCTCTGGCTGAGTCATGTACACGCACTCTTCTAAATCACCATTTAGAAAGGCGGTCTTAACATCCATTTGCCAGATTTCGTAGTCATGATATGCAGCGATGGCAAGCATGATCCGAATGGATTTAAGTATAGCCACTGGAGAAAAGGTTTCGTCATAGTCCACACCTGGTCTTTGACGAAAACCCTTTGCAACAAGTCTAGCTTTGAAAGTCTCCACTTTCCCATCTACACCAAGTTTTTTCTTGAAGATCCATTTGCTCCCGATGGGTTTTACCCCTTCAGGAGCAACTTCCAAAGTCCATACTTTGTTGGTGTACATGGATTTCATCTCGGACCGCATAGCATCCAGCCATTTCACTGAGTCCCCACTCGTGATGGCCTGCTCGAAGCTAGTTGGGTCATCATCCTCCATGATGCAATCCTCGCTCCCACCATCCATGAGAAAACCATAGTATCTCTCAGGTTGGCGAGGAACCCTACTAGATCGGCGGAGAGGCTGAGGTTCATTGGGAGCTACTGAATCTTCTGGTTCCACTAAATCTTCTGTTGTGTTTTGTTCAGCTGGAACCTCTTCCAGTTCTACCTCAGAGCCACTAATCTCTTTTGCAAGAAATTCCTTTTCTAAAAAGGTGGCATGTTGAGCAACAAAAACTCTTTGTTCCTCACTGTGGTAGAAGATATACCCTCGCGAATGTTTGGGATATCCAACAAATTTGCACAAAACAGACCTTGCCTCGAGTTTGTCCGGTTTTTGTCTTTTGACATAGGCCGGGCAACCCCAGATCTTTATAAAATTAAGATATGGTCTCTTCCCCTCCCATATCTCATATGGTGTGGTAGGCACAAATTTGGTGGGAACCCTATTCAGTAGGTATGCCGCTGTCTCCAGCGCATATCCCCAGAAGGAAATAGGTAACTCAGATGTGCTCATCATAGAGCGCACCATATCCAATAGGGTGCGGTTCCTCCGTTCTGATACACCGTTGTGCTGTGGTGTATATGGAGGAGTCAGCTGAGAGAGAATCCCATTCTCTTTTAGGAAGTCCAGGAATTCATTGCTCAAGTATTCACCTCCTCGATCAGATCGTAGGATTTTAATACTTTTTCCGGTTTGGTTCTCAACTTCTTGTTTATATTCTCTAAATTTCTCAAAAGCTTCTGATTTGTGTTCCATCAGGAACACATATCCGAACCTAGAGAGATCGTCAGTGAATGTAATGAAGTATGAAGAACCATCCCTGGCATGTGTAGACATAGGACCGCATACATCACTATGTATCAGTCCTAAGAGTTCAGTAACTCTTTCTCCGTGTCCCGTAAACGGAGTTTTAGTCATCTTGCCTTTGAGACATGACTGGCAAGTGTCATAAGATGAAAATTCGAATGGTTTCAAATATCCATCCTTATGCAACTTAGCCAGTCGTGTCGCATTGATGTGACCGAGTCTACAATGCCACAAGAAGGATTCGTTCAGTTCAGAACTCTTCCTCTTGTGTGTGTTTGTTATGCTCAGAACTGTTGATTGATTTAGAACATAAATGCCATTGCATAACGTGCCTGATCCAACCAACTTTTGGTTACGGAAAATGTTCATAACATTATCCTGTAATACAAAATTATATCCCTCTTTACTCAACAAAGAAACCGATATAATGTTGCATATCAGGTTCGGCATGTAATAGCATTCGTTCAGAACCAATGTATTACCAGTAGGTAATGCAAGGTGATATTCCCCGACAGTCTTAGCTGCAACAATTGCACCATTTCCAACTCTAATGTCTTTATCACCTTCTCCAAGTTCTCTACCTTTCCTGAGCCCATGTAACTGATTACATATATGGGATCCTGACCCGGTATCTAATACCCAGGACGTAGGGCAGATGGAGAAACAGTTCTCTGTAACGAACACACCCGAAGAAAATGCATCAACATGTACTTTCTTCATTCGGGTGGCTTGGGAATCCTGGTATTCCCCTATGTCCTGTTCATTCCTATAACTCTTATAAGAAAGAACGGAACCAACGTTCCCCAGCACAGTATAACATGCGGGTTCAGTCAATACATCCATATTATTATCTTGATTAGGGCATGACATGGTCGCTACCTGGAGAGAGAGAGAAGAAAACACTTTAGCGTATGCTCTTGCAAGATCAGATTGGTTATTATCTTATCTAATCAGGATGGCTCCCACTGGTTTTTATCAAATCTTCCTTCAAACCCTAAAAGGAAAGACTAGCCGGGATTAATTACACCCTACAACTTCACCAATCTTTCAGCCAGGCCAGTGTCGGTACTTTGAGGGAGGTTCCCCGTGCTTTCGTACGGACCTAATTAAAGTAAACCTCGTTTTCCCAGAGGCGTAACCCCGTTGACACCTTTCTAGACACCTACTTGATCGGCTAATTGTAATGTGTAAAACTCTCCCAGGAGTAACTCTTACTCGCAGTGGGTATCGGGATCCAACTATCTCATAGAAGGTATGCAATCTCATTGCAAGTTTCAACACTTGAAATTCCCGATAATATTTTGCCCCAAGCATCCTATGACCTTGACGGAGGTCAACAAACCACAGGGTGCAAGTCAAGTTCAACCCGTCATTTCTTGATTGAATCAAACCCACCCGCACGACCCTTGACGAAGGTCAACAAGGTCGTACAACTACCCTAATCCAATCTGCATCAAATGCATAAGCAGATAAATACTAGTTAGCTACCGCACACTACGTCTTGACGGAGGTCAACAAACGTAGCACGAATACTAAGTAGGATTTATCTGAAATGACGGAGGGCTACGTCAGGTTTTTCTGAAAACCTATTGCGTAATGAACTTGATATCGTTGTAGAATCAAGTGAAGTTTTGAAATGGAGTGATTTCGAGGCTTTTCTAGTTTTGCTAAAGGGGTCACTCCCGGTGAAGGGATCGTCGGCCCTTTCCTCGTCGAATAAGGTGCGGGATATATCATATATATCACTGTGCAAAGCAAAACTCCAAAAGCAAACCGAGTGTGTAGCATCTGCCAGTTATTGCTAAAGGAGTCACTCCCGGTGAAGGGATCTCGGTCCTTTCCTCATCGAATAAGGTGCATGGCATATCATATATACCGCTATGCAAAGCAAGAACTGTAGCTACTTATTTTATTTAAAATTTGATTCTACAACATCATTTGGTTTCTTTTATTTCATTAATCATATTAATGAAGTCCCATCATTTAAGTCACCTAAAACATCACAGATAAATACGACGTACACTTATGCCATCCGCATTCGCCTCGATGTCCCCTCATGCACCGTTAGGTTAGGTAACTAACGACAGAGCAGGGCAGGGCTAGTGCGGGTGCAAAACATAAGTAACGTCTATATAATATATCATATATACTATATACTGTATCCATCACAGAACATCACATGATCACATCACAGATATCGCAGCAGAAGAAACATATGAAACATTGGATATACTAGGACGTCCGTGTTTTCAATACGAGCCAGTATAAAACACGGATTCCACGGTCGTGATGAATAGCCAATCCCACACCCCTAGACCCCTACGAGAGCGGCAAGCAACCCTACCAATTCTAGGGTTAGGAGACCCGGACTCGACTCCTCGAGATGGTCTCCCACTGGACCCTAGAACGCGGTTACTTGTGCTCCCCTCCTTGGGTCTATCCTAATGCGGAAAAGTAAATAATATACAAAGGGTGACAGCTTCCGCAACCTGGAAGTGCCCCAATAAAAGAATATTACATACAAGTTTTTACATGAATGAAAATGAAAAACACTCATCTCACATAAAAAACCCCGGCTATTCAAACACGACAATCCAATATAACATATCCAGCAACACATAACATCACATGTCATCAACGTAAGTAAATATGGGCATTCCAATTGTCGTTGATATATAGCAACGAAACCGGCGATATCACATATTACACTTACGGTCACAAAAAAAAGAAGGTAAAACTACAACAGTTGGAATCCGCAACCTCTTTAGACATCGCATGCCTAATAAAATGAAATACTTAGACATCACATGCCTAACAATTATAAACCCCGCATTTTAGTCCCATTATCGAAAACTCTTTTCAATATGAAGTGAGACTAAAGCGCTAGATTTATAACATTCATTCAGTTATCTCATAACTGTTTGTGAATTCCAATTATTGTATCCCATTCCGGATAAAATAGAAAATATTAAACTTTCCGATCAAACATTCGAACACCCAAGTTTTCCCGAAACCGTTCAACACATGAAATAAGTTCAAAGACATTCACTTCATGCCTCAGTACCAACGGTCCAGCCGTAGAAGGGTCAAGCCAACGCCTCACATGTGGCACACCGTACTGCCCCAAACCCTAAGGTTCAAAGGGCAGTTCAAGACGGTCACATAATCGAGTTAAGGTTTGTTGTCTTCTAGAGGGACCATCGCGTTACTTGCACTACTTGGAACGTTTTTAAACCTCAGAAAAATCCAACACTTGAAAATTTTCCGGCAGGGGAAAAGTTGGGTATTTATATCCGGTCGAACTTTTTAACATATTCAAAAATTATCCGGAATCCATATAGACAAAATCTGATAATCCGATCGAATCATCAAATCCCCAAAATAACACCAGAAAATTCAACTCTTGAATAAATATTAAAAATTCCCATAAAACTCAGCACTGTGAAAGAGGAATTACTGTGCAAAAATGGAGGGCTGACGTCACCAGAGAGCGGCGGAACCGCCGCAGAAGCTAGGCTTCTGCCGCGGTTCCGCCGCAGGTTTGAGGTATCATTGGTCAAATTTTGCCATGTAATTCTTATAATTCCCTGCTGAATTTTTTAAGCATTTTTAATCTGGAAAAAACCCAGTTTTTGGAAAAAGTCCAGAGAGCAATTTGGTTTTTAGGGTTTCGGTTCGATCGGGTTTCAAACGTCGTCTAGACTTCGCCTAAGGCTCTAGCTAGGCTCTGATACCACTGTAGAGTTCCTAGGCACTCTCAAGAGGTCTCACAAGGCATCAACCATGCCAATTTCAAATTTTACAAGTACCGAGAAACTCTAATACGGATCGTTAACTAGAATTTTAGGCGAATAGTGAAACTAGTTAACATCTTAACTAAAAGTAAGAAGCTACAACCTTTGTAGATCCGGTTCTCCAGTTCCTTAGCTCCACGTAGACGTCCTCTCTCTGTCCAAGTCGGATCTCGGACTCTAGCATCGTCTTCATCGGAGAAATGAACGGACTAGTCGTCGGCTACGATGCCAAAGATGATCTACGTCGAGGTTACACAAGATCAAGCTCCAACTTCACCAAGTTGTGAAACTTGTGAAGAAAACACCCTATACTACTTGGCAAGAGGTAGAGGGTGAAGAAATAGGAGGTGGGTTCACTTTAGAATTGGATTTCTCACACTTTTGCTCAAGATGCCATTAATGGTGGCAAGCTTTTTCTTGAAGAAGAAGATGATGAAGAAGATAGAATATGATAAGTGTTAAAGAATAATTGAAAAAGAATTCATTCTTATCATATTCTAAACCATAGTTAAGTGTAGAGAATGAACTAGGGTTAGTTCAAATGGTTAGGGTTAAGCATGAGACAAGAATGGTGACTAAGTCAAAGCTTCATGAATCTTCAACTAAAAACAAACAAAGCCACCATTCATGTTTATCTATCAAAAATGAATAAACAAACAAATAAATGAATAAGCAAAACCCTAATCATCAACTTAACCATGGTTTAATTCTTTACACTTAACCAAATAAGCATGTATCATCAAACATGATACAATCATGTGCACAAAAGTATATCACATATACAACTTGCACATTCAAGTGAGAAAATCCATTTAAAGTGAACCAATACTAGTTAATGCAAAGTAATATATCAAATATATAATTATACATTGAATCATTAAATCAACACTTGATTTAACGATCCGGTCATATCGCATATAACCGACTAGTATCCTATGTATCGGCTTATCGAATCAATCCTTGATTCGATATCTAGGTTATATCACATATAACCAACCGATACATTCATCGCGAGAATGAAATACGGTATCACATACACGCATTATTCTCGGTCCTGCACATATCTCATATGTGCTCCTATTTCGTTTCGCTTGAGCCAGGAAACCTCTGTGTAGGACTCTAAAGACCCGTCAATACGCCGGCAGCAGATGATGATCATATCAAGCACCCACAAGCCGCAAGCGGTCTGCTAAACGTAACGGCCATCCGGGTATTGAGCGATCAGAAGATCGAAGAGCCAGCCCGCTCACACTCCTGTGAATCCAACCAGTAACACTTACCGTACAGTCCGGTCTGTTCGTCTGATATGTCACATATCAAGTCTAGGGGTGGTAAATGTCAGACCCCAATAACCGATAAGTCGTGCCGATGTGAGGCTCATAACGGGTCGAGAAACTACTGGTAACACTTACCAGTAAAACTCTGATCATCCCTGGCCAGGGACTTCCCTGTTACGGCCAATCCAGCACAGCGCAACATCAACCCCCAATACCGGGAGAGACGAAACCCCTCCTATCGCTCATTGCCTCCATATGACTCGGGACTGTACCCAAAAACCACCGTTTTGCACGCCCTCATGGACGTGGTAAGGTGGAGATCAAAGCACAGTGGGAATCACACAAGACTCTATGACGATCTCGGGCCTACAGACTAACCTGCACAAGTGTCACCTGAGAACTGCCATCTGACGTGAGGTATAATACCATCTGGGAGTTCTCGGCGAGTCCGTCCAGTGTACCCAGTCTCCACTGAGCACCCGTATACCATCTCTGATGTCAAACACCAATGGATATGGGATCATCCATCGCCTATCTCATGGGTCGAGAAGCGTATATGCTAGTCTACTCTGGTATATCGATGCCCCGTCTCGATACACCCACGACTAGGGACCTTGAAGGATGTACCTATGGACTACCATGTCCCCACTAGTATGATCTGCATCATAGTCCAGGTAGTCAAGTACACATCCTAAGGGCTTTACCAACATGTAACTATAAGACAGTTTAAAGAGACAAGTGTACATGTTAAGATAAAGAGCAACCAGATAGCATACTATCATATCGAGCAAGAAAGTCATCTCTATATATGTCCAAGCATCCAATATAATATACATCATCTGTACAATACTGGCCTCTAGGGCATACATACAACTAACAATATTTACTGATATCATGGTTTTGGTCAGTCACTCAACTTACATATTCTTATACTACAATACTGTTAAAACACTACGGGGTTTTAAGGGGTAGATTGGTACGGAAGGTGTTAAAGGTGGCACGAAGTGGTCATATTAAGACACCTAACCTGAATCCTATTGTTGTTGTACCGTGGCATAACGGTTCCTTGTACTTTCCTTTTGCCCTGATCTCTAGCATATAGAGATCCCTCTCGTATACACTGGCATCCTTCTGTACTAAGCAACAAACAACAGCGTTACACAATGTTCCATAATATCCGACAATATAACACTTTAGAAAATATAAATACTGTTACTATGTCATTCTCATTCTTCTTATTCTTTGGGACTTACCGAGCGACCTGTTCGCTGACGACATTCTATTTCTTTCTTCTTTGAATGTCGTCAGGTGCGTTGGACCAAGCTGAGATCGAGCCCACCGGTGAAGATTTGGAGCAATTCCAGGAAGATCCAGAGCTCTAGATACTGTACCTTGTTTCTTTCCAGTTTATTTCATTACCTGTTATGCCACTGTTTAGGCATTGCTTTTCATTCCAGTTGTATTTTCTTTTCCTGTATTGTAAAAAGAATGTTATTAATAAAAGTTGCTGTTATTTCTATATTATTTGTCTCTTGTGATTTACTTTATATTGCTTAGTTACGCTTAGCGTATATACTTCTGAGTATATACGTAGCGGGCCTCGTCGCGTCCGCTTTGCCGTACACTGGGAAGCAGGGCGTGACAGGTTTTGTTGGTGGCCCATGCAGGTCCGAGCTGTATGAATCCCTGTCATGCAGTTCTGGTCTGCGTGAACAACCTAAGCAATATAACACAAGAATCAGCAACTAAAACATTCTTTACAATTCATGTCCCTTGAATTTTACAAATTTCTATTCCTTGAATCTTATCATTTCATGTATTTGAATCTGTCCTAACCCAAATTTTTCTTCAAGATCATGGATTCCCCGAACAACACCAGCACCAACGTTAACAACACCCCTCCAGCACTACCTCTCACACCAGTTGTTCCGGCACCACCCACTGAGCAAACGATGCTATTTGAGGCGATCCGCAGTCTTCTCGAGGGACAGCAACAACTTCTGAGCCGTCCTGATAACGATGCACCGGGAGTAAAGCAATTCAGGGCTTTGCACCCAAAGCAGTTCTCTGGTAAAGGAAGCCCTCTCGAAGCAGAAGAATGGGCACAAAGCATCGAAGACGATCTGGCAGCAGCTCAAGTGCCAGATAACGCTTGGGTCCGTATAGCGAAGCTACAGCTCACGGATAATGCTCGAAATTGGTGGAAGGCGGAAGAGACCCGTCTATCACAGCCAATTGAATGGAAGACATTTCGCGAGAAGTTTGACACGAAATATTTCCCTGTGACTGCCAGGTTCGCTATGGAGCAGCAGTTTATTCATCTACAGAAAGGATCAATGTGGGAGAAATCGGTAGATGAATACGATGCTGAGTTCACTATGTTGAGCCGGTAAGATCTGTCACAATAGTTCAAGTTTTAAAATATCACATACTACACAGCTAACACAATCTTTAAACAGATTCGCGGCACACCTGATACCGACGGACGATATCAGAGCCCGTCGCTTTCAGCAAGGTTTGGACACAGAGATTAAAGCTGCTCTAGCCACAGGAAAGTTTTTGACTCATGAGGATGCCCTAGAAGCTGCCCGCAGTTATGAGGCAGTAATAAAAGAGAGGGGCAGACCTCAGTCTGCAGGAGTCAAACGCCCGGCCAACCAGATGGCAGGTGGAGCCACGTCCAGACCATCTTTCGTGCCTGTTCCCCTCCGAAGGACGGCGCACAGGATCGCGATGTCCTGACGCTGAGATTCGGGGCAGATGCTATTTGGTTTTATCCGTCCACCTCTCCGAAGATGCCAAGTTGATTTATGCCACCGTGTATCGGAGGTTTAGACGGATGCGGCCGATATAGCAGACTTCGTCAGATTCTCCCTCGCTTGAGGGATTTTTGATTGTGGGGACGCTCTTCCCTGCAGGCGCAAGCCCCTGCAGTTAATTACGCTACTGCATCGCGGTAACAACTTTCTCCTTCTCCAGAATTTCACTTCGTGTCGTGGGTGTTTGTTTTGTTTGTGGTTGCCCGTGGATTGTATACGGAGACTGAGTAATGCCGTCGCCCGTAGGACGTGGATTAGTCCAAATCCGTATTTACTTAGATTTGGGTTTGGTGTTTTTAGTTTAAGGATACGTTAGCTGCGTTGCGGCTAAGATCAACTTAAACGTTTGTTAAGGATACAATAGTTCTGTTTAATATTGAGATCAACTTAACGCGATAATCCATTCAATATCTGGCCATCGGGACTCGTCACCTCTCTAACGTCGTTGAAGGATTACAACGGCAGATGTCAGAGGAGTTCAGAGATGTACTCTTGAACCAAAGTCGATTTGGAGTTTTATAGTCCATTTAAATGTTTAAGGATACATTAGCCGTGTTTGGGGGCTGAGATCAACTTAAACGGGATCGTTTAGATCCGGCAAAAGAGCATTTGGAGGCTCTATTGCTCCGGTTTAGGGACGTGGTAGTCCATTTCCAGTTTAGGGACGTAGTGGTCCATAGGTAGTTTAAGGACGTTGCGGTCCATGCTCCAGTTTAGGGACGTGGTGGTCCATGTTCCAGTTTAGGGACGTGGTGGTCCGACATTAGTTTAAGGATGTTTCGGTCCAACATTAGTTTAAGGACGTTTCGGTCCGATATTAGTTTAAAGACGTTTCGGTCCGATATTAGTTTAAGGACGTTTCGGTCCAATATTAGTTTAAGGACGTTTCGGTCCACGAGTTTAGTGACTCCGCAGTCCATATTGATGTGTGGTCGTCGGGACCCGTCACCTCTCTGACGTCGTTGAAGGATTACAACGATGGGTGTCAGAGGAGTTCGGAGATGTACCCTCGAACCGGATATAAATTAATTCAAGAGAACAGCTGTGCTCAGTCAATTTAATTTAAGGACTTACGGCCAGAATTGGGCTAAGTCCAGTTGAAAGTGTTCAACATTTTATTAAATAATGCATTGCATTTCTTCAATTTTTTTTTGTTTGGGCTTTGCCCATAAAAATGCAGAACATCAATTTATTCTGGGCTCTGCTCATTTATGAATGAAGCAAGGCATCTGTTTTGTCTGGGCTTTGCCCCCTTTATAAATGCATAGCATTTTTATTATTTCGTTTAGGCTCTGCCCATTTATAAATGATGCAGAGTATCAATTTAATTAGGCCTGTTTGGTCTTTTAATTGGGCCTGGCCCTTCAGTAAAAGAAATGCATTGCATTTGTCAGGCGCTTTGCGCCAATTACTGAGCGCAAGCGCTTGTGGTGAGGACACGTGTCATGCTCTGGTGAGCGCAAGCGCAACAGCGCAGTGCGCTGCGCTAGTGCGCTGCGCTGTTGCGCTGCTGACACGTGGCGCGCTCTGGTGAGTTGCGCCAATTCCAGAGAGCGAAGCTCTATTTCAAGAGCGCGTAGCGCAAATGGTTCTATAGCTGACACGTGGAGCTCTCTTAAGAGCGCAACAGCGCAGTTTGGAAGTGCAGAGCACTAAGAATCTTTTAGATTCAAGAACAGAAGTGCAAAGCACAATTTGATTTCTTGATCTAAATTAGATCAAAGAAAAATAAATTCTTCTTTTTGTTTCAAGAACCAGAGGTTCATAAAGGTGCAAAGCACCATTTTTATTTTGTTGTTTTCTTGTCTTTTAAAGAACCAAAGGTTCATGAGAAGTGCAAAGCACTGTTTATTATGTGAAGAACATTGATCTGGTTTTTTATATCAATAATTTATTAAAAGAGATTTCTTTCCTCTCTTGAAGGTCTTTACCTTTTTTTTCTGAGGAGTTCTTCAGAGTTCTCTTTCTCTCTCTCTCTTTTTTTTAGAAAATGTTCATGCCTTTGAATTGAGGCCTAGGGTCCTTTTTATAGTTCCCATAAATTAGTTAAATTTGTTAAAGAGATCCTTTTCTGAGTGATTTGGGGAATTTTCCCCACCGTTGGATATTTGATCCAAGGGCTTCTGTTTTGCAGAAGAAAATCTTCTTGTTTTAACAAGAACAGAAAAGATTTCTTAGAAATTTAATTCTGTTTGGCGCAGATGCCCCAGCGCGTGACACGTGTCGCGCAGCGCACAGCGCAGCGCAACTGCGCTGACACGTGTCGCGCAAAGCGCAGCGCAACTGCGCTGACACGTGTCGCGCAGCGCAAAGCGCAGCGCAACCGTGCTAGCGCATCTGCGCTGACACGTGTCGCGCAGCGCACAGCGCAGCGCATCTGCGCTGACACGTGTCGCGCAGCGCAGCGCCTGCGCAACTGAAGCGTTACTTCCTTTAATAGAGCTTTGCTCTGATTGGGCGCGCTTTCTTAGGCGCTGCGCTGACGTATCAGCGCTTGACATGTGGCGCGTTGCGCCCGAGATATGAAACGTTGCTTCAAAATTTTGAATTTTGAATTTCAACAGAGCTTCGCTCTGATTGGGCGAAACAAATGCCCCCCACCGTTGCGCTCACGTGGCGCACACGTGAGTGCAGCGGTGGCAAGATCCTGACCGTTGTATCAACGGGTGAGCTGAAGGGGCGCAAGCGCCATATAAATAGGCCCCTGGCCTTTAGAAAATCTTCACCATTTTCTAGATTTTGATTTACAGAGCTTTGCTCTTGTTTTAAGAACTTCAGAGCTTTGCTTTTGCTTCCAGAACTTCAGAGCTTTGCTCATTTCCAAGGTTAAAAACTTTAGGTAAAAATTAATTCAAATCAAATTAATTAATCTTAACCAAAGAGCTTTGCTCTCGCAGATCTTTTGATCTATAGAGACCCCCATTGGGGTTTCATAAACAGAGCTTTGCTCTCAAACACTCATAGATCTGCAGGGATCTTGTTCATGGGTTCTAACCCATGAATAGAGCTTTGCTCTTGGATCAAGTGAGGATCTTTTAGATCTACAAAGTGAAGAACTTATCATAAGTTTTCATGGATTTTTCAAGGTCCCAAAAATTTTAAAATTTTTAAGTATTAAGATTTTCTGATGGATCTTTTCCATTATTATCACAGAGCTATGCTTTTTTAAGGAATTTTATTCCTTTGAGACCAGAATTTGACAAGTGTCATTCTGTGACAGAGCTTTGCTCTGAAAGAGGAGATTTTCTCCTTGTCTCTAGGGATTCTTCCCCCCTTTTTTTATAAATGGGAATGTTTTCCTGGGGACCAACTGACAATCTCATCCAATGATGAGATTGTCTTATTAACTGACGTATTGTCATCTAGATTTTATGGGTCCCTCTTTGGTCTCCTACTCACTGCACTGTGGTGCGGTGTAATTAATTAATTTTAATTTAATTTAATAAATGCGTTTTTTTATACGCCAAACGTTAGAATTACAATACTAACGGCTAAATTGTTCTTTTGCAGCGATCATGTCTTTAGACACTTCGTTCCCGTTCGTCCGCTCGGAGGAGGGATTTCCTGAGGCACCCTCGGACCGTAAAGTCCTGACCATGATTAGAGAATATGACCCGGAGTACAAGAAACTCCACCTTTGGGGGTCTTGGTATAACCATATTATTATGGGTCGACGCAGCTTCACATGCGCAGTGTCGTCTGAGCCCATCACGGCAATTCACTACGCTACCCCACCTTCAGCGCAGTATGCCGTGGAGATGATAGACTGGACCGCGAACAGCTTTCTTCATCCCGCTATGGATGCGGTTCCGGTTCAGCGTCCTATGGTCTTGGATATCCTAGGACGCCGTATTTGTCAGGGAGAAGCACGACCCTAGGGGCAATCATATAACCTTGGTTTGATTCCCCGTCACCCGATTGGCTATCTGCCGTGGGCCCGGTACATCCTGTCGACGAAGAAGTCGCAGTTGATAAGACTAGGACTGTACACCGCGGTCTACGTCTCTCTTTTCCAATACCCTACGCTCCCCACCTGGTGGTTCAAGGCTTTTTTGGAGCAATAGAATATTCCCACCCACATTTTCCTTGCCATGGATCGGGAAGTGTCCATCTCTTTGGAGGAATTCACGGAGGTATCTGGCCTACCAGTCATGGGGGAACACTATGAAGAGCTGCTCCCGACAGATGAGTACGTCTTCGGTGCTAAGCCGATGGTAAGGGGGATCACGCCGGAAAATGCCGTTCAACACCAATTCCCGAGCCTGATCAAGGTGTTGAACATCTACGAGTCCTTTTTTATCGAACATGGGAGTCGGGGGGTTAACTTTGAGGACTTCATTGCTCGTTTCCTTCGTCCAAGCGTCATTTCATCGGGGTTTGCCAAGTTTGCCACCCTGGATGACCCTTTCGGTTTAGGTTTGGGTAACCTGCCAACGAAAGACACAGACCAAAAGGACTTTTTTCTTCCTAACTCCCCAACCATGTCCTTTACAGAAATTGTGGCCCCTGGAATGGATGAGGAGGCCTTCTTTTTAGGATTTCTCGGACTGTGGCTGAGTTGGTTCGCGATCCCAATGCACTCTCATCGCATGCGGCCTTCCGTCTTCTACCCAGCCCACCGAATGGTCATCGGGGTAAAGGTGGCCGTGGGGATCGCTGGCTTGGCGCACCTATATCACGGCCTCAGCCGAGCAGCGGACGCCAATGAGCCCGGAGTATTGCACGTGGTCTTCCCGATGCACTACTTTGCATCGTGGCTCGAGCTGCACACGGCGGGTGTCTTTGGCATGCATAAAAGGCCTTCATTCTTTGACAAGTGCGGTTTTCCTCGCATTATACAGTTGATTGGCTCATCAATCATGACCCCTTCGCCACGGAACGCTAGGGGTTTACTGCTTCGCCCTCACACCGTTGGAGTCGGGATGTCCTTCGTCGACAAGGTACTAACCATTGGAAAAGCGTCCACCACTGCGGTGCGACCATTACAGGATTCCTTTAAGGATGGAGCTTCAGTGTTGACGGCCCGGGAGACCCTCCACTTATATTCTATTAGACCGGGCTTCTTAGTTTTTAGGCAGGGCGGTGCGGCAATCTTCATGAGATATAACCCGCATCGTTTCGCCCAACAACTGGGCTACGATCAAGGGGTACCCTTGGAAGCTTTCTTACTGGAACCTGCTGCCAATGAAGAAGGGATGGAGAACGCGTTACATCACTTTATGCGCCTGAACACGGGTTCTCGTTTTTTTATCAGCACGCCGGCCTGCGCTCCACGACTCCTTAATGTATATAAAGAGTGGTACAATCATGCGACGGGGGCTGTTATAAAGGAAGAGAGGCGAGTGTTGATCGACCGTAAAGAAGTACCCCCTGGCACCAACCGTAACGCTCCCTTAGTGCCAAGGATCCTGGTGGCTCCTCCTCTAAAAGATGCCGGGGGCAGACCATCACGTGCGCAAAGTCCTCCACGTGAGCTGCCGCTCCCTGATATCACAGATGCACCTCCCGCACCCTGCGCTCCAGTGGAGACAGTGGTTATACCCTCGCCGGAGTCTGGCGTTGGTGCGGACATCGGGACCCGTCGTCCCAAAGTGGCTGCTAAGCGGAAGTCGATCCCCCGTGAGCCTAGGGTCAGAGGGCAAAAGAAAAAGAAGTCGCTCTTCGCTGCGGACGTCGTGTTCGGTCAGGAACCCCATGCCCCCTATGCCGAGGGCCTGATCGAATACGGGACTAACGAAGGACTAGTGATGCCGCCGCCGGACGATACAGACTTGGAGGCTGCTCTCAAAGCTTCAGCGTGGTTGGCGAGGCGTGACGCGTGGCTGGCTAAACTAGCACAATCAGGTAACTACTAGTCGCTTTTTCTTTATTGCAACATATCCTCTTCATTGCCTTTGACTAACGCTTTTCTTTCTTTCCTTTCAACAGGCATCACTGACGAAGAAGCCATTGCCGTTTCTCTGAATACTTTCCAGGAGGAGGAACGTCTTAGAGCATCCATGGGCCTTAGAAAGTTTCGATTCATCAAGTTTTCATTTCCCTTGTGTTACGGTCAATCTAACCTTTCCCTTTTAATCACAGGAACCTCAATGCCGTTCCCTCCAAGTGACGCAGATGTTTTACCGGCTGCCGATGTTCCTGCTTCCTCTGGGCCACCGCAGGAGGTTCGTCTTGAAGAGCCGATGAAAGATGCCTTAAAGGCTCTGGAGGCATCCCTGAACGAGGATGACGACGCCTGAAGGAGGCGTCACAAAGGTCCATCGCGACAGCCCGGGAGGAAAGGAAGCGGCTGAGGCGTGAGGCGAAGGCGCGCACGGCTGCCTTGACTATGGGAGCGGGTCCCAGCACCTTCCTTCGTGCTGATACTCCATCTGAAGAAGTCCCTGTCGCCCTATCCACTGCCCGCAGAGAGGTGGCGCGCGCAGTTCGGAGCGCAAACGGTAAATCCGCTTCAGGTAATGTTTCTCTCAGATTTTTTTTTGTTATAAGGATTTTAATGTCGTTGGTCCTTATATCTCTTATCTTGCAGGGCCAAGTCCGCTCGAGGGGGAGGCGGAAACCGTTGATCCCAAAGAAACAGAGGGGGCGGTATCTGCCGAACTCGAGCCGACGGTGGGCAACGTCGTTGTGGCTTTGGAGCCCGAGGTGGAAGCCGAGGGGCCTACCGCCGAGAAGGTCATTGATGCCGAACCTGAAGTGGTGGCAGATGATATGATCATTATAACTGATTCCAGGTCGTGGCGGATGAGGCGCTCGAGGCCGGCGATCCCCTGGCGATGGTGGACGATACGACCGCGACTACTGAACCTGAGAGAGTAGTGGGTGAGGTGGCCATGATTCCCGAGGACGAGCCAACCGCTCCTTCTTTGGAATCTGGCAATACGCCAATCATAGCCCTTCCCATCTATGGCCCTCCACCATCCCCAGGTCTTGCTAGCACAACGACGGTTCCCATCGAGTCGGGTGACGAGGCCACGGGCGGTGGTCTCATGTCGATAGAGGAGGGAGTCGCCTCCGTTTCAGCCGGGAGCTCCTCAGGTAAACCCTAAGTGGCTGCTTTTCTTTACTTTACAATCTTTTCTGACAAGTTCACCTTTTCGTAATGCAGGTGCAGCCAGTGCCGATGCCCCACTGCTCGAGGGAGTGCCTTCAACGACTGCCTTGGCGGTGGTCGCCTCTCAACCCTCTCTCATACCCTCGAAGATGTTGGAAGGTACGTGTTTACGATTTATTAATCTTGTTTTCCAGACGTATAATTCGTGTACTAAAGTCACACTGTTGTGTTTCCAGGAGTGCTTTTTGATCATGTATATCAGATGTTGCTCCCACACTTTTCTTTCCCATCCGAGCTTGCTTCTTCCTCTGGTGGCGTTGGTGAGTATGATTTCCGTTGACATCCTTCCTCTCTTTTTTTATTGATGGAATTACCTCTAACCTCTTTTTCTCATCTCAACTGCAGTGCTACAAATTGAAGAAGGGGATAAAAGATCAGCTGCGCCACCATCCCTTCCGACCTTGCCACCTGTCTCAACTGGTACAATGACCATCACATTGGTAACTTTCCTCTCTTTATTTTCTGTACTGTTATCTGATCGCGTCCTGTTTCTTTTCAGCTGTCGTTCTGGCTTCGGCGTCTTTCGAACCTCGCATTACAATGCCGGCGGGTCCTTATCTGAGGAGTCTGTCTTCAAAAGGCGCCGCGAATAGTCTGCGCATGTTGAGTGACTACGTCGAGGAACTCGAGGTTGAAACTCCTACATCTGCCGCAGACTTCGCTATGGTGGTTAACCCGATGCTAGCAATACTCGTGAACTTTCATGATGAGGGCATCATTGCATCCTGGGTTAACCATTGTAAAGAGATCGAGGGTCGCCTATATCAGTTGGAGTTGCTGCGTCCCGCTCTCGAGACTGTGGCTGCCAGTAATCAAAGGACAACGTGGATTGAGCAGAGCGCTCCTTACTTCCGCCATCTCGAACAAGAAGTCATTTTAAGGCGTAAGGAGCGTGGTGAAACTTCGAGCAAGTCTGCTCAACTGCATGCTCGGGTGGAGGCCAACGCCGCACGGCTGAAGGTTATCTTTGAGGGCCTTCTGCAATGTCTCTCCGAAGGGTTATCATTGAGGCAAAAACTTGACGTTGTCGAGCGGGCCGCACCTAGCCAGGAAGCAGCCCAGAAGGCGGCGGAGGAGCAACTTTCATCCTTCTTACAGCAGCGGGCCCAGGTGGAGGCGGAGGTGGCCGCGGCTGTCACCCGAGAGGAGGTGCTGAAGGAAGTGCGAGAGCAGCTTGTGGATTTACTAAAGACACTTCCTCCTCAGTAGCTATCCATCTTTGTATCGTTTGTACTTGTAGATAAAAGAATGTATATATATATTTTTTTATTCTTTGACATAATGTATCCTGTACCCAATCAAGTTTATGAATAAAAGATACACCTTTTTTGTAATGTGTCATTTTCTTCGTCTTTTCTTTCTTTTACTATCAGCATATCACTTTAGCAAACATGGTTGACTGATGATTAGAACGAGTATCCTGACTTTCTTAAGAAATAGCGATGGATTAGGCCGCAGGTTCGGATCTGATGCCTAAGACTTTTCAACTCCATGAGCCGTGAGGGTCTCATAGAGATTCTTCTTCCTACGGATCGAGAGGATCTCGTAGGTGGGCTTTCTCCTTAGGAATCGTGAGGATTCCTAAGTGTGGTTTTCTCTTACAAGTCGTAAGGATCCTATAAGAGAATTTTTCCCTCTTACGAGTCGAGAGGACCCACAAGCGGTTGTTTCCCTCCTCGTCAAAATTCGACTTTGGAGAGTGAGACCCGTGAAGAGTATGCAAGAGACCATTTTGGATTGACTTGCAGGGTCCCATTGTTCAGGAAGCAAGTTTTTTAGTCCCTGCTGCCTGAGGCTTCATTTGCATATTGAGACGAATCGGGAATTTCCCGCGGAGACACTAGTTTCTCTGCGAGCCGACGCGAATCAGGAGGCTCTCATCAAGGAGTGTTTGTATCCGTGAGTCGAGGAGTTTGCTAGGGATTATTTGTTTCCCAACCGCCAAGGATTATTTGTTTCCTTGGGGTTTGAAACGAGTCGAGAATTTCCCACGGAGGCACTGGTTGCTCTGCGAGTCGACGCGGATCAGGAGGCTCTCGTCAAGGAGTGTTTGTATCCGTGAGTCGAGGAATTTGCTAAGGATTATTTGTTTCCCTAGCGCCAAGGATTATTTGTTTCCTAGGGGTTTGAAACGAGTCGAGAATTTCCCACGGAGGCACTGGTGGCTCTGCGAGTCGACGCGGATCAGGAGGCTCTCGTCAAGGAGTGTTTGTATCCGTGAGTCGAGGAGTTTGCTAGGGATTACTTGTTTCCCAAGCGCCAAGGATTATTTGTTTCCTTGGGGTTTGAAACGAGTCGAAGATTTCCCACGGAGGCACTGGTGGCTCTGCGAGTCGACGCGGATCAGGAGGCTCTCGTCAAGCAGTGTTTGTATCCGTGAGTCGAGGAATTTGCTAGGGATTATTTGTTTCCCAAGCGCCAAGGATTATTTGTTTCCTTGGGGTTTGAAACGAGTCGAAGATTTCCCACGGAGGCACTGGTAGCTCTGCGAATCGACGCGGATCAGGAGGCTCTGGTCAAGAAGTGTTTGTATCAGTGAGTCGAGGAGTTTGCTAGGGATTTTTGTTTCCCAAGCGCCAAGGATTATTTGTTTCCTTGGGGTTTGAAACGAGTCGAAGATTTCCCACGGAGGCACTGGGGGGTCTGCGAGTCGACGCGGATCAGGAGGCTCTCGTCAAGGAGTGTTTGTATCCGTGAGTCGAGGTATCTGCTGAAGACACTGGTTTCTTCGGAGTTGGACTGAACCGTCGAGATTTGGCTTTGTCTTCTGGCGGAGCCTGTTGGGAAAGTATGGTTCCCTCTTTGTTTATGCCCTTGGATTGTATACAGGGATCGATGTGATCTTAACTGTAGGGCCAAAGTTTTATCATCATTTTTTTTTGTTTTATCTCCGCGATGCTCTATCATTTCAGCTTTTATATCGCGAAGGTCACGATTGCCCAATCATTTCGGCTATTTTTCGTGGTGCCCAATCATTTCGGCTATTTATTTTATTTTTACTCGCTGCTTTTTATTGTGAGTTGCCCAATCATTTCGGCTATTTCGCATGCATACATTTTTACTTGCTGCTTTTTATTGCAAGTTGCCCTATCATTTCGGCTATTCCGTATGCATTTGCGGCCTACTGGCTTTCTGCCGTAAATCTGGAATTAGACACCGATTTCGGCATCAGCACCGCTATAACTGGGATATTGCCAGGAGCGAATCATCATTTGCCTCCGTCGATGTCGAACAAAGGTGGCTTAGCGAACAGGGTTAAGGCGCTGTCGACTAAGGCTTTTAACTTCATGAGCCGTAAGGGTCTCACAAAGGTATTTCTCCCTACAAGTCGTGAGGATCTTGTAGGCGTATTTTCTCCTTAGGAATCGTGAGGATTCCTAAGTGCATGTTCCTCTGTAAGTCGTAAGGATCCTACAGGAGGGTTTTCTCCTTGTAAATCGAGAGGATTTACAAGGGTCGTTTACCATGCGAACATATCCCCAGTCACGGATGAGACTTGGTTAGGGAAATGTTTATTCGCGCCCGTGGATTGTATACAAGGGTCAGTATTGAGCCACTTGTAGGGCAATATCGGAAGTTGTGGGGGTTGCTTAAGCACAGGTTTAGGTTTCTGTAACTTAAGACTTTCAACTCTTATGAGCCGTGAGGGTCGCAAAAGAGAGTTCTTCTTACGAGTCGTGAGGATCTCGCAAGTGTATTTTCTCCTTAGGAATCGTGGGGATCCCTAAGTGTGTTGCTCCCTTGTGAGTCGTAAGGCTCTCACGTGGGTGGTTTCTCCTTATAAGGTCGAGAGGACCCTATAAGTGTCCTTTAACGAGGTTGCGCCCTTTCAGGTTTTCACAAACACACGCCGGTAGCCCTGCTGTTTTTACTCACGGAGCCCTTTCGGGTTTTCATCCGTGCCCATTTTGCTTATGGACATACCGTTTTTTTATTCTTTTTATTTTTATATATATTTTTTTTTCTTTTTTTTTACGAGGTCGCGCCCTTTCGGGTTTTCACGAACACTCGCCGGTAGCCCTGCTGTTTTTACTCACGGAGCCCTTTCGGGTTTTCATCCGTGCCCTTTTTGCTTATGGACATACCATTTTTTAAATTATTTTTATATGTTTTTTTTTTATCTCGCCAGCCTAAAGATGCTGCGGTAGTAGTTTAAAGATGTTTCGGTCTGCTATTAGTTTAAGGACATTTCGGTCCGACTGGTGGCTCATTAAACATAGTATTTCTTTAGGAAGCGACCGTTTATTGGTCTGAAAAGCCTTTCACCGTGCATGTCTATGAGTAGATAGGCCCCGCCCTGGTAGACCTTATCTATGACGTACGGGCCTTCATAGTTTGGCTCGAATTTTCCCCGCTTGGCGCGATTGGGGATCATAGGTCTTTTGACCACTAGCACAAGCTCGCCTTGGCGGAATGTCCTCGGTCGGGTCAGTCTTTCATATGAGCGCGTCATCTTTGCTTTATAGGCCTCCAGATTTTGTTGCGCCATGAGTCGTGTTTCTTCAAGGGCGTCAAGCTCCTCAAGCCGAAGGTGAGCATTTTCTTCGTCCGTCAGCTCGTAATGGACGGCCACTCGTAGAGAGGGTAACTCTATCTCGAGGGGGAGTACTGCTTCTGTCCCGAATACTAACGCATATGGTTTTGCGTTCGTAGCCGTTTTAAACGTAGTTCGATATGCCCAGAGAGCCTCTTGCAGTCTTTCGTGCCAGTCTTTCTTATTTCGCGATACTGTTTTCTTCATGATTTTCGTCAAGGTCTTGTTGAAGGCCTCAGCTAGACCGTTAGCTCGCGGATTATAAACCGAGGAATATCTCCAATCTATATTGTGTTGTTGTGCGAAGCGACCGATCTTGTGGCTTCTGTAGGCCGGCCCGTTATCGGAGATGATCCGTCTTGGCGTTCCAAACCGGTATATGATGTGCGTCTTGAAGAAGTGGAGGATATTTTCCGTCTTCACTTCTCTTAACGGTACTGCTTCTGCCCATTTGGAGAAGTAGTCAGTCGTCGCCAGGATGAAACGATGTCCTCTAGACGATGCTGGTTCGATGGGGCCGACTATGTCAGTTCCCCACATTTCGAACGGCCAGCTAGTCACCGTTGGATGTAATGGGTTTGGATGCTGATGGATGAAGTCCCCATGAATTTGGCATGAGTGGCACTGCTTCGCATATTCGAGGCAATCCTGAATCATCGTGGGCCAGTAGTAGCCCATCCGTTTTATCTTCATCTTCATCTTCGGGCCTGCTTGGTGAGAACCGCAGAGTCCGTCGTGAATTTCCTGGACGACCCTTTTCGCTTCGTCAGGTCCTAAGCATCTCAGCCATAGAGAATCAAATGACCTCTTGTACAGAGTATCATTGACGAAGGCGAAAGACAGAGCTCGTTTCATGAGCTGATGTCTTGTGGACACTTCTTTGGGCATTCGGTGGGACTTAAAGTAGTCTATGAAGACTTCTCTCCAATCATCAGCCTTTTCCCGGTCTTTTATTTGCAGGGTCGTTTGCTCAGTCGCTCCCTTCCCTTCGGATGATTCCGGAGATATTTCTGCTGGGGCAAGCACTTGACGGCTTTGTACCACGATTCTAACATCATCGAGATTCTCGTCAGCCAGTTCTTTAGCAAGTTTGGCCAATGCGTCTGCTTTGCTGTTTCCCGCGCGCGGTATGTTCTTCAAAGTATAAGAGGGAATTTGGGTCAACAATTGTTGTACTTTTTCGCCGTACCTCACCAACTCCGGTTTGCATGTTTGGTAGTCACCGTTTACTTGACTAACGACCAGTTGAGAATACCCGTATATGAGGAGGTTTTCAATTCCCATGTCGATGGCGATCTCAAGACCTGCTATCAAGGCTTCATATTCAGCTTCATTGTTTGTCCTCGGCTCTGTTAAGGAGAATGCGAAGCGCATTATCCCTCCTTGTGGAGTTACAAAGATGAGGCCTACCCCCGATTTGATTATAGGGGTGTTTTGTTTGCGCTTCTTCATGGAAGATGCGCCATCAAAATAGAGTTCCCATCGGGTATCACCACCGTCGATTGCATCAAACGCATGTTCATCTGGAAGATCGCAATTTAGAGGAGAATCGGCGGGTATGGGATGTTCAGCGAGGAAGTCGGCGATGGCCTGGCCTTTCACTGCTTTGAGAGGTTGATACGTGATCGAAAACTCCATCAAGAGTAGGGCCCATTTAGCGAGTCGTCCCGTCAATATGGCCTTTGACATTAAATACTTAAGAGGGTCTACCTTCGAAATGAGACGGACCTCATGCGCTAACGCATAGTGCCTGAGCTTTGTTATCGTAAAAATCAACGCTAGGCAGTGTTTTTCAATGGGGGAGTAGTTGCTTTCTGCCCCCAGTAGAACTCGACTTAAGTAGTAGAGTTCTCTTTCTTTCCCTTGATCGTTCTCTTGTGCCCATAATGCGCCTAAAGAACCTTCGAGGGCGGCTGTATAAAGAATGAGAGGCTTTCCCTTAACCGGAGCAGCCAACACTGGAGGGTTCTGCAGGTATTATTTGATCTCATCCAGTGCGCCTTGGCATTTATGATCCCAGACGAACGGGGTTCCCTTCTTCATCAGGTGGCTGTAAGGACGACACTTGCCTGAAAGATTGGCTATAAATCGCCGTATATATACGAGTTTCCCTTGGAGAGACCGCAACTGTTTAAGAGTCCTCGGCGGAGGCATTTCCATGATCGCCTTGATCTTGGACGGATCTATTTTGATACCCCGGTGTCGGACGATGAATACTAAAAATTTACCCGAGGAAACTCCGAATGCACACTTAAGAGGGTTCATCTTCAAGTTGTATTGCCGAAGGCGTTGAAATACGGTCTTCAAATGCTCGAGATGTTCTTCGTATGATTTACTTTTAACCACGAGATCGTCGATATAGCATTCAACGATTTCGTGTATAAGGTCATCGAAGATCTTCGTCATGGTCCTCTGATAGGTGGCACCGGCGTTCTTTAAACCGAAAGGCATCACCTTGTAGCAGAATATACCCAAAGGAGTCCTGAAGGCAGTGTGCTTCTGGTCTTCGGGATGCATCTTTATTTGATTATACCCTGATGAGCCGTCCATAAAGGAGAAAACTTCATGAGTGGACGTGTTGTCTATCATCAGCTCGGTGACTGGCACTGGGAAATCGTCCTTTGGGCAAGCTTTATTAAGATCGCGGAAGTCTACGCATATGCGCACCGTCCCATTTTTCTTCATCACCGGGACGATGTTAGCGATCCATTCGGGGTATTGAACCTCCTGGATAAAACCAGAGTCGATCAGCTTCTTGACCTCGGCGTTGATACTCATCTCGAGCTCGAGTCGCATTCTCCTCGGTGCCTGTTTGACTGGCTTGACGTCCGGGGATATCGCCAATTTATGCATGGCAATTTCTGGATCTAGTCCCGGCATTTCGGAATAATTCCACGCGAAGCAATCTCTATGCTGTAGAAGCACGTCTTTTAACGCAACTACCCTTTCTTCAGATAGTAGCTCGCTGATGAATGTCGGTCGCGGATCGTCTGCTGATCCCAACTCAATTTTCTTAAGGTTATCTGCAGTGGTATGGATTCTATCTTCCAGTTCTTTCGGCGCTGGTGGGAAATATGAGATTATCTCGCTGCTGTTGTTTTTGAAACACCAGGGAAGGTCATCCATGTTCTCGGGCTCTTCTTTTGATATCGTTATCACGTGACAAGTACGAATTCGCTTCCAATCCCAATGCGGAACTGGCTCTTCTTTCGTGGCCTTGGGCTCGTGCTTCTGTGGCGGCATTACCTTCCAGTTGTCAGACAGCGCGAACTTGCCGAGCTGGTACTGATCTTCGACCCAATTCTTAAAGGTGAAGCAGTCTTCGAGCGGATGCCCTATTACTCGATGGTAAGAGCAATAGTTAGGGCCAGAGACTTCGCTTGCTTGTTCGGGGTGTTTGGACTCCGGCAGCGCGAGCATCTGATGTTTTAGAGCAAGCTCAAATATCCTCCTCGTCTTATCCCGAGGAAAAGAGTATGCTCGACTCATTTTCTTCATGAGGGATAGATCAATAACGCTCGCCTCCCGTTTACGTGACCTCTTAGCCCTGCTTTGTTGCTGTTGAGCGCCTTTTTGGCCTTTCGACTTATTTCTGCTTTTGCGCTGAGCCTTCTTTATAACAGGTTGACAAGGAGCGGCATTTTCATCATTTACGGCCTGTTGGAGAAGGCGTTGCGTCTTGGCTTTCTCGTAGATGACCATTTCACGGTTATGATCGTCTCGGACTTTTTGACCGGCTTTCTTTATAAGTTCGTCCATTTGTTCCTCGAACGACGGACTGGGCTCCTTTGCATCTGGAACTTTCACTGGCTTAGGATTAGCGTCCTCCCATTGAGCATCCGTCGCTTCATCAAGGTTATACACGACGTAGCAGCCGGGTAGTAACTCTCGTTTCTTTGACCTGACGTATCCAAGCCCAATTGTTTCCATTTTCCCATTAGGCAGTTTGCGTTGAGTCCCGGGAACGTTCCAGACCCCGTCATAGAATTTGGCCTCTCTAACGGTCTGTTTGAAGGATATCCCCTGGCGTTTTAGCAGCTTCTTCAAACCCTCTGTATAATATCTGGGAAGACGGATAGGCTGAAGCCTGTCGAGCGCAGGATCCGCGCCATGCCAGATTTCTTTTTTCACCTTGGTTTCTTCAGAGCGGTAAAATAGAATTGCTTTTTCGCTTTCTCGTTTGGGAGGGATATAGAATGTCCGCAGCTCTTCTACACTGTAGATATTAAGTGCATCCAGTTCTTTATGATGTTCAGGCAGCACCATGGCGACTTGCAGGCTTTGCTCTTCGTCAGCGGACATTTGTATTAAAGGTCGAGCAGAGAATACAGCATGGACTTCATCTTCCGAGTCGCTGCCAAAGATCAATGTAGGAGCCGGTGGTCCCGGCTTGTTGTGTTGGGGCGGACCCGAATAAACTATCTCCTCTTCCTCCTCAGTGTCACTGCCGAAGACAGGGATGGTAGCGTTAGTTTTATTCTCCGGCTTGTGACACTTCTCCGCGTCTTCGAAATCCGGTAAGAAGTATTTGGCATCTTCGTATTTGCGGACCTCGTTCATAGAGAAAGGGTTCAGTTCTCCCGTCACGGTATACTCGAAACCATCCTTAAAATACTTCATACACTGATGCTGTATAGAAGGGATGATGTTGTACTCGTGTAACCATGGTCGACCGAGCAAAGCGTTGTAACATGTCTTGGCGTCTATGACGTGGAACTTAATGTCCGTGACGAGTAGCCCGAAGCGTAGCGTCAGTATCACAGATCCAAGAGTCTTTGACGATTGGGAGTTGAACCCGGAGATGGTGATCTTGTCACGAGCAAGGTGCTGGACGCTCATGCAGATTTCCTTCAACACCCGCACGTTGAGTAGGTTAACAGACGACCCGTTATCGATCAGGATTTTGCCTATCTTTATATCATGGCAGTATCCCGAGACATAGAGAGGGTGATTGTGTTCGCACGTCCCAAGTAGAAGGTCTTCATCGCCAAAAGTGACATCGGCCGTGTGCACTTCCTCTAATTCATCCTTCATCTTTTCCTCGGCCAAGCATGCTTGGAATTGTTCCGGATCTTGGAGCGCCTTAATCAACGAATCTCTCGCCTCTTTTGATAGCAAAAGGGCGTCAAGAATGCTGAGCTGTGAGGGCAGCTTCCTCAGATGTGCTAAGACGTTGTAATCCACCTTATTCTTCTTCGGCGGGTCCTTGGCGGCTAGCTCTTCCGCCACTTGGTCATCTAAGACGATATCTTCAGAGATCTTTTCTTTCCCTTTATCTTTTCTGTTCAAGGGTCCGAGGTTCTTTTCAGGCAGCGTCCGATTCCGCAGCCGGATATTTTCGCAGACATTCGGTTCTTCTTCTTTTTCTGAAGCGGACTCTTTAAAGAGAGGGGCAAGTTCTAGCTCTTCATCAGAATCACTCCCGAATGTAGGCACTTGTGATCCACCGGTGTTAACCATGCAACAATCGCCAGCAGTTCTTTTACTCCCTTCGGTCGTATTTCTTTGCTCTCGACGAGTTTTACGCTTTCCCCGCTTAAAGCGTTGTCGATGAGCAGCATATCCTTGCCACCATCTATCGAAAGCTTTGCACTCTTGAGTGGGGTGTGAAATCTTTTGATGATATAAGCAATAAGACGGGTGCATTTTCGCTTCACCGGTGATTTCTTCTTCGGAGGATGGTAACTTCTACCCATTGATATGGCTTTAGCAAACTTCTTTCTCATCTTGAATTGGCTTTTGTCGGTAGCGGAGGTGTTTAGCTCCACCGGGATCATCTCAGCTCCTTCATCGAGTCGCTGGCGCTTGGCCCTTTCAAATATAGCCGCCTCGCGCTTCCGATCAGCTTTACTTTTCAACCGAGCTTCATTAAGGAATGCGTCGATTACTTCATCTGGTGGCCCCAGAACTTTTGGTTCAGGATCTGCCCCCAGCTTTTCGGTGCAAGGAGTCTCCTCATCATTCGTGATCGAATGGGAAATCATATGACAGCTCGCCACATATTCGTCGGATTCATCCGATGAACTTTCTCCTTCATCTTCTTCTTGAAAGACATGATTGAGGAACTCTTGGAATGTAATGGGAGTCTGCGCCTTTTGGTTGTATTCTTCCAACGCGTCAATTTGCTTTTGTAAGTCCGTGCGTTTGCCGCCAGGCTTCACGGGCTTCTTAGATTTCTTCTTCTTCTTTTTCGAAGATTTTGACGGCTGGCTGCAAGTGCTTGAACCGCCACCATCGGTCTTTGGAGTTGGACGTGGCTTCAACATCCCTTCAACGACCTGCGGTTCCAACGGATTCTTCCACTTGATCGCTGGACATGTCTGAAGATCGTTTAGCATACTCTTTGTCTTGGCTGATAATACAACCTCCCAAGGAGCTTCTTCAATGACGGAGCATGTTGCCCCCGGCGTATTCGTCCCCTTAGAGGTGTGGGGCTGCGGGGGATTCACCTTCCATTTGTCAGATAACGCGAACTTGCCCTGTCGGTACTGGTTTTCAAGCCAATTTTTGAAAACGTAGCAATCTTCGATCGGATGGCCTAGTACTCGTTGATAAGGACAGTAGTTGGGCTCGTTGACGTCACTTGGTTGCAACGGACGTTTTGGATCCGGCAAATTTATGAGTCTGTTGCGCAACGCCAGCTCGAATAACCTCCTCGTTTTATCGCGGGGAAAGGAATAAGGACGTCCCATTCTATCCTCAAGGGGCACGTACGGTCGCGTATTATTTTGACGAGCAACCGGCTTCGAGTCGCTCGGTTGTTGTTGAGCATTAGCGACGACGATCGCTTTTCCCTTCCCTTTGTCATTTCGGGTGTCTGGCCTTGGAAGAGGGGGTTTATGGCCCATTTGATCCATTTGCGCTAGTTTGTCAATCAAGGCTTGGAAGGTAGTCGGCTTGAAAAACATCATAAACTGCGAGATGGTTGCTTGTGGATCGAGGGTTCCCACAAACATACCCACCGCGGGAGCTTCTTCAATGCGCTGCTCACACTTTGACCATAAGTTCCGCCATCGTATAGCGTACTGAACCCACGTCTCGCCTGGCTTTACCCTGGCGTTAATCAGTGCTGTCATCGGGGTACGTTCACTGGCGCTTGCAAAACGCTGAGTAAACAACAGCTCCATCTCCGCGAAGGTTTTAATAGAGTCGTTCGGGAGCTCAGAGTACCATTCGAACGCCGTATCTGATAAGCTTCCAACAAACTGGCGAAGCAACAGCTTGTCATCACCGCCGGTGTTGCCGCAGAGTGCCCTGAACTGGGCAACATGCTGATGAGGATTGCCCGTCCCTTTGTAGACATGGAACTTGGGAATTGTGTAACCGGGTAGGTACTTGATTTGATCGTACCAACTTGGATATGGCCGCCCCGTTTTTACGACCTGACCGGCCGCTTCAGTCGCATGATGAACCCGTATTTGCTGGGCTATGTACTCATCCAAATCAGCTTTGGAGATTATATCCTCTTTAGCAGTGGACAGAGCTGGTGGAGGATTCGACGTCTCTCCCCTATCGTCTTCAAGGATGATCGGGGGATCTTCAGCAGGTGGGTCTTGTTGAATCATCATACCCACCATATCCTGGAACAGAAGGGCCATTTTCTTTATGTTGGCTGCCTGCTCCGCAGCTTCTTTATCCTTCTTCTCCAGTACGCGACGAAGGAATTCTGCGTCCGTTTCTTGTTCTTGACGCTCGTCCGAGGATGTTTCAGGGATTTCTTTTGGCCCTGTAAGTGCGGCCATAGCGTTCATCATTTCTTGGAGCTTCTGCTGCTGCTCCTGAGCCTTGGTCACTGACCTCGTGTGCGGTCTATGACCTGTTGATATGCGGCTATCTTCGTTTCCCGATGCCATATAAACCGTATGAACTGTTATGCCCCCTGACTTGGGGCATTTAGGTTCACCATTTTTAACTTTTGCCGCTGACGCGGGAGTTTTCTCTGGCCTCCTTCTTTTGTGGGCCGTTGAGGTTGAAGGAACCGTTGAAGGGGGCAGCCTTGCAGCTGCTGTCCCCTGCTGTTCAATAGGATGGTCTTTTCCTTTTTGCACTTTCGCCCTTTTCTGGTGACGAGAGTGACCTGAGTCAATTACGGAGTCTTGAACCCTCCGCCAAACTTTATAAATTCTTGAGGACAGCCGTTGAGGGGGCTGTTCTCGTTTCGTTTCTGAAACTCTCTCCACAGGTGGAGGAGATCTCTTCAGTATAGCGGTTGGAGAGTTCTTCCGTACCCTCCTTAGCAGTTCAAAGCTGTTCCCGGTTGGGACAGCAGCGTTGACTTCCACCACTGGAGCCGGTGGAGTCAGCCCTGAGGGAGAGTTGCCCCCTGCCTTCCTCACTCGTTGCCAATGGCGACGTCGAGCATGGCGAGCCGTTGGGATTGGCTCAGAGATTGAGATAGTTTCTTTTTTCCCCCTGTCTGAATGAGGCGCCGCCGGTGTTAACCTCTTAAAGACTGAGGTTGTCTTTCGAGGGGTGATATTCAACCTGCCGAAGACGGATCCTTGAGCAGGGGCAGGAGCAGGAATCGTCAGTCTTGAGAAGACTGATTCTTTGACAGGGGAAGCCGCCTTGACGACTTCTGGAGCAGTAGTTATTGCCTTCCTTGAGACAGCCAATTTAGAGTTCTGATTTAGCCTGGTAAAAACAGAGGCTGTCGGTTTGGTATTGGGCGACCCGTTGACAGGGATCGTAGTTGCAGTAAGCCGGTCGAAGACCGACTTCTTGTTCACTTCCGGTGCAGGTATTGGCTCAGGGAAGCTTGTAGATGGGATCATGGTCCCGAAGAACAGGCCGGTGGTGGCTTGAGTCACCTGGTCTACCGGCAGAGCGAGGAAGGAAGCCGCTTGGGGCCCATATGCTACACCTCCCAGTGAGGTGGAGCGTCCGTTGCAGTGGCATTTCGAGCAGTTGGTGCAGTTAGAGGCCATTGAATCTTGAGTTCTGCGCCAGGCAAAAGACCAAATCTTAGTAACTTGAAATCCGAAGGCAACCATTAACAAACCGCGATTGGTTCGCGAAGACGACACACGAAGTGTGGAGTGGAAAGAGGAAGAGGTCCCACCGGGCGTGCCAGAATCTGTTCCCCTCCGAAGGACGGCGTACAGGACCGCGATGTCCTGACGCTGAGATTCAGGGCAGATGCTATTTGGTTTTATCCGTCCACCTCTCCGAAGATGCCATGTTGATTTATGCCACCGTGTATCGGAGGTTTAGACGGATGCGACCGATGTAGTAGACTTCGTCAGATTCCCCCTCGCTTGAGGGGTTTTTGATTGTGGGGACGCTCTTCCCTGCAGGCGCAAGCCCCTGCAGTTAATTACGCTACCGCATCGCGGTAACAACTTTCTCCTTCTCCAGAATTTCACTTCGTGTCGTGGGTGTTTGTTTTGTTTGTGGTTGCCCGTGGATTGTATACGGAGACTGAGTAATGCCGTCGCCCGTAGGACGTGGATTAGTCCAAATCCGTATTTACTTAGATTTGGGTTTGGTGTTTTTAGTTTAAGGATACGTTAGCTGCGTTGCGGCTAAGATCAACTTAAACGTTTGTTAAGGATACAATAGTTCTGTTTAAGATTGAGATCAACTTAACGCGATAATCCATTTAATATCTGGCCATCGGGACTCGTCACCTCTCTAACGTCGTTGAAGGATTACAACGGCAGATGTCAGAGGAGTTCAGAGATGTACCCTTGAACCAAAGTCGATTTGGAGTTTTATAGTCCATTTAAATGTTTAAGGATACATTAGCCGTGTTTGGGGGCTAAGATCAACTTAAACGGGATCGTTTAGATCCGGCAAAAGAGCATTTGGAGGCTCTATTGCTCCGGTTTAGGGACGTGGTGGTCCATTTCCAGTTTAAGGACGTAGTGGTCCATAGGTAGTTTAAGGACGTTGCGGTCCATGCTCCAGTTTAGGGACGTGGTGGTCCATATTCCAGTTTAGGGATGTGGTGGTCCGACATTAGTTTAAGGACGTTTCGGTCCGATATTAGTTTAAGGACGTTTCGGTCCGATATTAGTTTAAGGACGTTTCGGTCCACGAGTTTAGGGACCCTGCAGTCCATATTGATGTGTGGTCGTCGGGACCCGTCACCTCTCTGACGTCGTTGAAGGATTACAACGATGGGTGTCAGAGGAGTTCGGAGATGTACCCTCGAACCGGATATAAATTAATTTAAGAGAACAGCTGTGCTCAGTCAATTTAATTTAAGGACTTACGGTCAGAATTGGGCTAAGTCCAGTTGAAAATGTTCAACATTTTATTAAATAATGCATTGCATTTCTTCCATTTTTTTTTGTTTGGGCTTTGCCCATAAAAATGCAGAACATCAATTTATTCTGGGCTCTGCTCATTTATGAATGAAGCAAGGCATCTGTTTTGTCTGGGCTTTGCCCCCTTTATAAATGCATAGCATTTTTATTATTTCGTTTAGGCTCTGCCCATTTATAAATGATGCAGAGCATCAATTTAATTAGGCCTGTTTGGTCTTTTAATTGGGCCTGGCCCTTCAGTAAAAGAAATGCATTGCATTTGTCAGGCGCTTTGCGCCAATTACTGAGCGCAAGCGCTTGTGGTGAGGACACGTGTCATGCTCTGGTGAGCGCAAGCGCAACAGCGCAGTGCGCTGCGCTGTTGCGCTGCGCTGTTGCGCTGCTGACACGTGGCGCGCTCTGGTGAGTTGCGCCAATTCCAGAGAGCGAAGCTCTATTTCAAGAGCGCGTAGCGCAAGTGGTTCTATAGCTGAAACGTGGCGCTCTCTTAAGAGCGTAACAACGCAGTTTGAAAGTGCAGAGCACTAAGAATCTTTTAGATTCAAGAACAGAAGTGCAAAGCACTATTTGATTTCTTGATCTAAATTAGATCAAAGAAAAATAAATTCTTCTTTTTGTTTCAAGAACCAGACGTTCATAAAGGTGCAAAGCACCATTTTTATTTTGTTGTTTTCTTGTCTTTTAAAGAACCAAAGGTTCATGAGAAGTGCAAAGCACTGTTTATTATGTGAAGAACATTGATCTGGTTTTTTAGATCAATGATTTATTAAAACAGATTTCTTTCCTCTCTTGAAGGTCTTTACCTTTTTTTTTGAGGAGTTCTTCAGAGTTCTCTTTCTCTCTCTCTTTTTTTTAAGAAAATGTTCATGCCTTTGAATTGAGGCCTAGGGTCCTTTTTATAGTGCCCATAAATTAGTTAAATTTGTTAAAGAGATCCTTCTCTGAGTGATTTGGGGAATTTTCCCCACCGTTGGATCTTTGATCCAAGGGCTTCTGCTTTGCAGAAGAAAATCTTCTTGTTTTAATAAGAACAGAAAAGATTTCTTAGAAATTTAATTCTATTTGGCGCAGATGCCCCAGCGCGTGACACGTGTCGCGCAGCGCACAGCGCAGCGCATCTGCGCTGACACGTGTCGCGCAGCGCAGCGCCTGCGCAACTGAAGCGTTGCTTCCTTTAATAGAGCTTTGCTCTGATTGGGCGCGCCTTCTTGGGCGCTGCGCTGACGTATCAGCGCCTGACATGTGGCGCATTGCGCCCGAGATGTGAAACGTTGCTTCAAAATTTTGAATTTTGAATTTTGAATTTCAACAGAGCTTCGCTCTGATTGGGCGAAACAGTGCCGAGGCGACCCGGAGTACCAACTCATCGTCCTAGCCTAGCCTTTTGCACTTACTGCAAGAGAACTGGACATATGATGAAGGACTACCGTCGAGCCAACCGCCTCTGCTTAATCTGCGGTTCAGCCACTCATGATATTGGATCTTGTCCCCAAAGGCAAAACTCAGTTGCTGCACCCAGGCCAGCAAATACTTATCAGCAACGACCAGCTCTTCAGGCACCTGCTCCCAGACTTGCACTGCCTGCACCACCTAGGGGACCACAGGCTGCACCACCTCCTCGACAGTTCCATCAAGCTCAAAGGAACGTTCAGAGGAATGCTCCTCAGGCCAGGAGGAATGTGCCAAAGCGCCAGGCTTTCATGATGTCTGTGGAAGAAGCTGAGGCCACTGGCCAAGTCATTACTGGTAAACTTTCTTTCTCAAACTCAACTTTTAGTTTTGCTTACCTACACACTTTCACTATACCTAAAACCTATCCCTAATACCTTAGGTACAATCCTAGTAGCTTCACTACCTGCACTTGCACTGTTTGATACTGGAGCATCCCATTGCTTTATGTCGCAACGGTTTGTCCGAACCCATGCGATTCCAGTCTCACCGCTTGTATCCAGCTGGAACGTCAGTTCTGGAAATGGTGTTCTAAAGGCAACTATGGGATACAGCATGTGTCCAGTAATTGTCTGCAGTCGAGAGTTTTACGCTGACTTCAAAGTACTGGACATACCAAACTTCGATGTAGTTCTAGGAATGGACTGGCTTGGAACCTTTTATGCTACCATCGACTGTCGTCAAAGGAGGGTAGTATTTGAGATTCCAGATCATCCGGTTTTCTATTTCAAGAGTGGAGATCGCACCCTGGAGCCAAGTACTTACAAAGCGAAACCAAAGGAAGCAGTAGTTGCAGCAGCTCATGCAGAGGAAGAATCAAGACTGGAGGTAGTTCGAGAGTTCGACGATGTATTCCCTGAAGATATATCAGGTTTGCCTCCCGATCGAGCTCTTGAATTCAGCATTGACTTAGTACCAGGAGCACAACCAGTGATCAAGGCACCGTATAGACTAAGTCCGGAAGGATTGAAGGAAGTTCGAACACAGTTGGACGAATTACCGGCGAAAGGATGGATTCGTCCGAGCACTTCAAGTTGGGGAGCACCTGTACTATTGGTGATGAAAAAGGAAGGTTCATACAGAATGTGCATCGACTATAGGGCCTTGAACGAAGTTACTATAAAGAACAAGTATCCACTCCCGCGCATCGACGATTTATTCGATCAGCTAAGTGGATCTTGTGTCTTCTCTAAACTAGATCTTCGTTCAGGTTATCATCAAGTGAAGGTCAAGGAAGCTGATATTCACAAAACAGTTTTCAGAACTCGCTATGGACATTACGAATTTCTAGTAATGCCATTTGGAGTGACCAATGCACCAGCAATCTTCATGAATCTTATGAACCAAGTCTTCCGGGAGTATTTAGACAGGTTCGTTGTCATCTTCATCGACGACATCCTGGTATATTCTAAGAATCGGAAAGAGCATGTGGAGCACTTATGAATTATCCTGGAAACACTTCGACAACATAAACTTTATGCCAAGTACAGCAAGTGCGAGTTTTGGCTAAAACAAGTTGGTTTTCTTGGACATATCGTATCAGGAGAAGGAATTTCTGTGGATCCAGCAAAAGTTTCAGCAGTCAGCGAATGGCCTACGCCAAAATCAGTGAAGGATATTCGGAGTTTCTTGGGTTTAGCCGGATATTACAGAAGATTCATTGAAGGCTTTTCGAAGATAGCAACACCCCTGACCAAGCTCACAAGAAAAGATGAAGAATTTGTGTGGTCAGAAGCATGCGAGCAAGCTTTCGTAGAACTCAAGTCAAGGCTGACATCTGCACCTATTCTCGTCATACCGGATCAGTCTGGAGGATTCGAAGTGCATTGCGATGCATCCGGTAAGGGATTAGGATGTGTTCTACATCAGCACGGTAAGGTTGTAGCTTATGCTTCAAGACAACTGAAGACTCATGACCGCAATTATCCGACGCATGATCTGGAGTTGGCAGCCGTTATTTTTGCTCTCAAGATTTGGCGCCACTACTTACTTGGTGAACGAGTGAACATCTACACAGATCATAAAAGTCTGAAGTACGTGTTTACTCAGAAGGAGTTGAATATGCGGCAGAGAAGATGGTTAGAACTTATGGCGGACTTCGACATCAATTTACAATATCATCCAGGAAAGGTGAACGTAGTACCTGATGCTCTTAGTCGCCAACCATTAGCAATGAATCTCACCGCCCAGTGGAAGCTTCAGCAAGACCTACATCAGATGGAGATCGAACTAGTCATGCCAGGTGATGTTTCAAATTTGATGAATCTGCAAGTTCAATCAAATATTGTCAATCAGATCAAAGCAGCTCAAGCCAGCGATACTAAGTTGTAAAAGATCAGAGAACAAGTGGAGAATGGACTCAGAACAGATTTCATCATCCATGAAGACGGATCTTTGAGATACTGCAGCAGATTGTGTGTACCAAAGGGTCCTGTTCGGGAAGAGTTAATGAAAGAAGCTCACAGCTCTCCCTATTCAGTACATCCTGGAGGTACCAAAATGTACAAAGATCTACGTCAGAATTATTGGTGGCATGGAATGAAGCGTGAAGTAGCCAGAAGTGTCGCAAAATGTTTAGTGTGTCAGCAAGTAAAGGCTGAGCATCACAGGACAGCTGGACTACTTCAACCGTTACCAATCCCAGAATGGAAGTGGCAGCACATCACGATGGACTTTGTAACTGCTCTTCCTCGCAGCACAAAGGGTAACGATGCGATTTGGGTCATTGTGGATCGACTCACAAAGTCGGCTCACTTCATCCCATTTCGAGTTGGCCAATCAACTGAGACATTAGCGAAGAAGTACATGGAGGAAATTGTGAGACTTCACGGAGTACCGGTCTGCATTGTCTCCGATCGTGACACCAGGTTCCGATCGCAATTTTGGCAGAGTCTGCAAGCTAGCTTGGGAACAAGTCTGAATTTCAGCACGGCTTATCATCCACAAACAGATGGTCAGTCGGAATGAACTATTCAGATCTTCGAGGATATGCTCAGAGCATGTATGCTCGACTTCAAGGGATCGTGGGAAGATCACCTGCATCTTGTGGAGTTCGCGTACAATAACAGCTACCAAGCAAGCATAGGAATGGCACCTTTTGCAGTATTATATGGTAGGAAGTGTCGATCACCATTAAGTTAGGACGACATTGGAGATAGAGAACTCCTTGGACCAGAGATGATAGTAGCGACCGTTGATGTGGTTCGTACTATCAGGAAAAGAATGCGCATAGCCCAAGATAGACAGAAACATTGGGCTGATGTGAAGAGACGACACTTGGAGTTCCAGCCAGGAGATCATGTATTTCTGAAAATCTCTCCGAACCGCGGAGTGATCAGATTTGGAAGACGGGGAAAGTTGAGTCCGAGATACATTGGACCGTTCGATATACTCGAACGAGTCGGTGAAGTGGCATATCGTTTAGCGCTTCCACCCTCACTGGAAGGAGTGCATAAAGTGTTCCACATATCTCAACTCAGAAGGTATGTGAGTGACCCCAGCCATGTACTTGATCATTCCGAACTCACGATACAGCCCGATTTGTCTTGTGAGCAACAACCTGTGGAGATCCTGGACAGGAAAGTGAAGACACTTCGGAACAAAGAAGTTAATTTGGTCCGGGTAATGTGGAGGAAAAACACTCCAGGAGAATCCACGTGGGAAAGGGAGGATGGGATGCGTGCAAGATATCCGCACCTTTTTGTAAACTAGTCCTTAAATAAAAGTTATAAATTTCGAGGACGAAATTTTTGTAAGGAGGGTAGATTGTAACAACTCCAATTTTGTATACCAAAAATTTGCTTTAAATATAGTGTACACTTGGAGTATTGATGTTGCTGGAAACAATTTAAGTATCTATTTCCTTACAATAATTACAAGAAAGAGCTTGTAGCTCATTGGTAACACCTTGCACTGCTGAACCAACCCACCAGAGTTCGAATCCCGTGCCCCACATAATTTTTATATCATTTTGTTTTAAATTTTTTGTGAAGTCAAACGGTCAAACAGCCATAACCCACAATTTATTGCAAATTAAAAAAATTAGACTATACCAAAATTCCCCCCAGACCAGACCCGACCCATCGGCGCCCGACTCGGCCGCCGACTCGGCCGAATCGGCCGGCGCCGCCGGCCGGACTCGGCCGGTCGGCCGAGTCGTCAACACGAAAAATCTTCGTGTTGACCTGGTCTTCATCCCTGCATACTCTAATATTTTTTTACTATTACCCAATTCTCAATAAATCCCTTTTAAGACCAAATTTAATGAAATTTTAATGATTTTTATATTTATTTTAATATTTTTTTATCCTAACCCTAACCCTAGCCTAGCCCTATATAAAGACCCCTACCCTCTACCATTTCACCTCACAACTCTAAGTCCACTCTCCCAAATTCTCGAGAACTCGGTACGAAGAGCGAGAAGCGAAGCGCTGCCGAAATCGACAACGAATTCCGACGACCGGATCAGGACCTTCGCGACGTTTTCAACGAATCGACAACCACCACGACCTCTAGCTTCCTTAGCTTTTCCAAATCGTAAGTCCCACCTTCTTCTATCTCTCTTTTCTTTAAGATAAAAATACGACTTTTTGGAACCCGACGGAAATCGGACAAACCGATTTCCGATTCGGTTTTTCTCTAAATTTTCACTTGTCACCTAATACATATTATCTACACATATGCTTGTTGACTATTAATCACCCATAAACCAATTTAATCAAACTTTTTCACATGAAATGATAAGTTCTTTTCAAAACCGTACTCCTTTCATAAAAATACCATGAAGTTCATTTTTCTTAGTTTAATTAATTCCCTCACTCCTAATTAGGTTTATCTTGATCACTAAACTTGTAGAATCCAATTTGAATGAAATTTCACACATAAAATGATAACGTTTTTAAATACCGTATTCTTGCACTTTAATACCTTCAACTTTAACTTGTCATGTTTTACCTTTAAACTTCACCAAAACTTAATATAAGTCACGGGGTAAAGACATTCCCCTACACACACTCAATATAACCCTAATTGATAAATATCAAAAATACAGAATACGGAATTACAGGACTTTTCACTAAAATACCATAATCTTTATAACTTTTATTTAAAGCTTTAAGTTGTAACTTTTCTAGATAAAATCTTTTAATAAAATGAAAGCACGATTGGTCATGGACATCGATCGTTTATCTAAACTGACTTTGTGGTGTCTAGGCTAGGCAAGTGAGCTTGGGTAACTTTAAAAGGCCCGTCTCACGATTCGTGAGCGGATCCCTCCCTCCTCACTTGTACTTACCTGGCCACAATTGGCGGTGAAGAGGCGATTTGAGGCTTCTAGTGACTTATCGTTTAGACCTTAGAAGTAGGCTAGTTGGCTTAGGAAACCCTAATAACTAAAATACGGAAAACTATACTTTTTGCAAATAAATACCCCAGATTTATAAAACCGTTTTCCTAAATGAGAAGTGTTTATAAAACCTAAGCAAAGTGCCGCTATAACCCACTTTTGGGGAACCTGTTAGGGATAGTACGGTTCATCGTGCACCCGCAGGCTAGTAGTGCGAGATTCAGACCTCCGCAAGGAGCATTCGGTCTCGAAAGGTTTAGAATACGACATTTAAGGAATATGAGATTTTTGAAAATAAAATATTTATTTAAAATTATTCATGTGTTGATATATATATTTAAATTATCATTTAAACACCTATTTTATCATAATATAAAGTTTCCACATTTTTCTAAAAATTACAAGATTAAAAGTTACACTAAAATACCATGAATTTCAGATAAGATAATTAATACTTTTATTAGGATATATTCATTAGAATAACACAAATAAAATTCACATTCATTATAACAATAAAGACGATTATTAAATACTTGAGGTGTATTTTGAAAACTATACAAAATTATTTTTACATAAAACCCCCTCAAGTTTTACAAATTACTATAATGCCCCTAGCTAATATTGAACTTCAAATCATCTTCTTGTAGTCTGACTCGGATTAGAGTCTGACTATTTCTGACTTGAATACGATTCAAGTCAATCTAGATTCTTTCATATTCCAACACACTTTGAATACATGAATCCATGAACCCAGTTAACAATATATTCCTTTTGACTGAATCAAACCATGGATATTCATCCATTATTCTGATATTCCATTTTCCTGATTACACAGTTACAACATATTTACTGATATCATGGTTTTGGTCAGTCACTCAACTTACATATTCCTATACTACAATACTGTTAAAACACTACGGGGTTTTAAGGGGTAGATTGGTACGGAAGGTGTTAAAGGTGGCACGAGGTGGTCAGATTAAGACACCTAACCTGAATCCCATTGCTGTTGTACCGTGGCATAACGGTTCCTTGTACTTTCCTTTTGCCCTGATCTCTAGCATATAGAGATCCCTCTCGTATACACTGGCATCCTTCTGTATCAAGCTACAAACAACAACGTTACACAATGTTCCATAATATCCGACAATATAACACTTTAGAAAATATAGATACTGTTACTCTGTCATTCTCATTCTTCTTATTTTTTGGGACTTACCGAGCGACCTGTTCGCTGACGACATTCTATTTCTTTCTTCTTTGAATGTCGTCAGGTGCGTTGGACCAAGCTGAGATCGAGCCCACCGGTGAAGATTTGGAGCAATTCCAGGAAGATCCAGAGCTCTAGATACTGTACCTTGTTTCTTTCCAGTTTATTTCATTACCTGTTATGCCACTGTTTAGGCATTGCTTTTCATTCCAGTTGTATTTTCTTTTCCTGCATTGTAAAAAGAATGTTATTAATAAAAGTTGCTGTTATTTCTATATTATTCGTCTCTTGTGATTTACTTTATATTGCTTAGTTACGCTTAGCGTATATACTTCTGAGTATATACGTAGCGGGCCTCGTCGCGTCCGTTTCGCCGTACACTGGGAAGCGGGGCGTGACACGCACATCCGGGATGAGGTTGTAGCCGCCATTGTATATTATTTCTTTTACTGTTTTTTCTCCTAGGATAGACCCAAGGTGGGGTGCACAAACTACCGGGAATCTCGAAGTGCCGAGTGGCCTACTCACGTTATTGAGGGACGTTGCTTCACTTCGGGTACTTGGCAGGTAGTTTGCCGCACCCGTAGGGGTCTAGGGTGGGGTCTTGGCTATTCATCGCGACCGTGTAATCCGCTTTTCGTTGCAGGCTCGAACGAAACGCGGATGCCTAATATATCCAATGTGTTCATCTGTAATCTGGAATGGCTATCATTGCATCTGACGAATGTATATATCTATATATGATATCTAGTAGGCGTTGCTTATGTTTTGCATCCGCGCTAGTCCAGCCCCCGCTCTGTCGTTAGTTAAGTAACCTAACGGGTAATGACGGGACCCCGTGGCGAATGCGGATGGCATAAGCGTACGTCATATTTTCGTTGTTTTCTGCAATGGTAGGATTAAATGATGGGACGCATTAAATTATTGCAAGAAAATAAACCAAAGTTAAAATCGTTGGAAAAATTTCAAAACCACTCGGTTTCTTTTCAAAAACCAACTTTTAAACGCGGAGCTTAAACCACTCCTTTTAAAAGCTATCTCGTTCCATCGATTATATCAATTTCACTACGTTCGCGGTTTCGCCAAAACCATTCGTAGCCCTCCGTCATTTCATATGGATAGTCAATAGTATTCAAGCTGTGTTTGTTGGCCAAAGTCAAGGCGTAGTGATTGGTAGCTATTGGATATTCATATGTAGAATAGATAGATGTGTTGGTTTGGGACAGTCGTACTGCCTTGTTGGCCAAAGTCAAGGATAGGTACGGGTGGGTTCAAATTAACCTGGAGAATGACGGGTAGAACTTGACATGTGACTTATGATTTGTTGGCCAAAGTCAATGTCATAAGAGTATGGGGCAAAATTCCACATCGGGGGTTTCTAAAAAAACTGGAACTTGCTAGCGCTGCATACCATTTGGAGTGTGATGATTCTGGTAGGATTCCTTCAGTTTTGTCACACGATGATATTTGGATCCCGATCCTACTGTGAGTATATGCTACTCCTCGGGAAATTTCTCACTTAACGATCAATGCTATAAACCAAGTAGGTGTCTAGAAAGGTGTTAGCGGGGTTAAGCCCACAGGGAAAAGAGGTTATTTAATTAAGGAACTTCGCGAAAGCGTTGGAATACCTCCCTCAAAGTACCAACACTGGCCTGGCTGAATGGTTAAGCAAGTATTGTACGGTGAGATTGATCCCGACTAATTCTTCCTTTTTGGTTTGAGGAGAGATTCGAGAAACAGTGGGAGCCATCCTGTTTAGACAAAATAAAAACCACTCTAAACTTGCAAGAGCATCATGCTAAAGTGTTTCTTCTCTCTCTCCTAATTGCAGCGACCAAACATCATGACCGGACTTAAGTTACTACTAGATAAAAACATACTGACAGGGCCAAACTACAAAGATTGGCTCAGGAATGTCAAAATGGCAATCACTTATGACAAGTGGGGGTATCTCCTTACCACCAAAGCTTCCCCTGTCCCAGGTCTCAAATCCAGAGTCGCGGATAAGGAAATCCGTAAGACCTGGGAGATCGACTGCGCGAAGGCCAAGTGCCTCGTGCTTGCCTCTATGGACAATGAACATCAGAGGAGGCACGAGAATATGGACCTAAAATCCATATTTCTCCATACTAAGGAACTATATGGAGAGCAATCCCGTATCGCCAGATACAAAGTCTCGATAAAGTTGTTTTCGGCGAGATTGGCCGTCGGATCATCGGTAGTGGAACACGTGCTTAAGATGATTGGCTTCATTGAAGAGCTCGGGGACCTTGGGACCACGTTAGAGAACGAGCTCTACACTGACTTGATTCTCCAGTCCCTCCCTTCCACTTACGCCCAGTTTATCCTGAACTTCAACTTGCAAGGAAAAGAAGTTGAACTTCCGGAGCTCCTTAACATGTTAAGGAGTGCAGAGGGCACCTTACAGAAAGTAAGGGAAACATCCACTTTGTTTGTTGGAGGATCTTCCTCTTCTAGCTCCAAGGCGAAAGCCAAGGGAAAGAAGAAGAAAACCCCCACCAAACCAAGGGGCGGTGTTAGTAAAGTGGAAGCGAAGGGAAAGGCAAAGGCAACAAAGGTACCGGGACAGCTTGTGGGAAAAGAAGAGTGCTTCTATTGTCATAAGAAAGGACACTGGAAAAAGGATTGCAGGGCTTGGAAGGCCAAGAACCAGGACCCGAAGCAAGTTGTGGCTTCGGCTTCAGGTGTGTATGTTATTGAAAACTGTCTATCAGTAAACTCTACTTCCTAGGTATTGGATACCATATCAGGATCTCATATCTGTAATTTTTTGTAGGCACTGAGAAAGCGTAGGGTTTTGAAGGCAGGTAATACGACCCTCAGAGTTGCAAACGGAGCTGGCATGGATGCTGAGTCCGTGGGGGACTATCACTTGGGATTGTCAGATGGACATGTTTTGGTTTTGCGTGATTGTTATTTTGTACCCAGTGCGACTTGTAATATCATATCTGTTTCTTTAATTTCTAAAGAAGGTTATGATTTTGCATTTATAAGCGATGTTGTAAACATTCACCTTAATCATGTTCTGATTGGGTCAGGTACATTAAGCAACGGTATATACGTATTAAACCAACCACAGATTTTCAATGTCCAGAATACACACAAAAGAAAGTCTCCAGAAATAAATCATGCTTTCTTATGGCATTGTAGACTGGGTCACATCAATGAGAGAAGGTTGACGAAGTTACATACAGAAGGATATTTGGATCCGTTCGAATATCAATCATATGCAACTTGTCAATCCTGTCTCAAAGGAAAGATGACAAAGACTCCGTTCACTGGACACGGAGTAAGAGCGAGCGAGCTCTTGGGACTCGTACACAGCGATGTATGCGGTCCAATGTCTACACATGCGCGAAGTGGTTATTCTTACTTTATTACTTTTACGGATGACTTTTCAAGGTATGGATATGTCTTCTTAATGAAACATAAATCTGAAGCCTTTAGAAAATTCCAGGAATACAAGAATGAAGTAGAAAAACAAACAGGCAAAAGTATCAAGACACTGAGATCTGATCGAGGTGGTGAATACTTGAGTGCCGAGTTCCTGGATTACCTAAAAGAGAATGGAATTCTCTCTCAGCTTACTCCTCCATACACTCCACAACATAACGGTGTATCGGAGAGACGGAACCGAACCCTATTGGATATGGTACGTTCCATGATGAGTAACGCTGAGTTGCCGCGATCATTCTGGGGATATGCACTAGAATCAGCTGCATACCTTTTGAACCGAGTTCCAACCAGGACAGTGCCTACCACACCATATCAGATGTGGAGTGGGAAGAAACCCTATCTTAAGCACATTAAGACATGGGGATGTCCAGCTTTTGTCAAAAAGCAGCATGCGGACAAACTCGAGGCACGCTCAGTACAGTGCAAGTTTGTGGGATATCCAAAGAACTCCAAGGGATATTTCTTCTATTGCGAAGAGGAACAAAAGGTTTTTGTTTCTCGTCATGCCTGCTTCTTGGAAACTGAATTTTTGGAAAATCAGATAAGTGGGAGCGCAATAGAACTGGAAGAAATTCCAGAACCACGAGCTATTACTGAAAGCTTAGTAGAACCAGAGGGTTCGAAAGAACAGGACATTCCTGTGCCGCTCCGCAGGAGTAGTAGGCAGTCTCATCCGCCCGAGAGATACTACGGTTTTCTCATAGACAGAGATAGAGAGGATTGCATCATTGATAATGATGAGCCGACTAGCTTCTAGCAGGCCATTCAGAGCGTTGACTCGGTAAAATGGCTGGATGCAATGCGGACCGAAATGGAGTCCATGTACACCAACAAAGTATGGACTTTGGACGTTGCTCCAGAAGGGGTAAAACCCGTAGGATGCAAATGGATCTTCAAGAGGAAGATTGGTGTAGATGGACAGGTTAAGACCTATAAGGCTAGACTTGTTGCAAAGGGTTTTCGTCAAAGACCTGGTCTGGACTATGACGAAACCTTTTCTCCAGTGGCTATGCTCAAATCCATTCGGATCCTTCTTGCCATTGCTGCCTTCCACGATTATGAGATTTGGCAGATGGACGTAAAGACCGCTGTTCTAAATGGAAATTTAGAGAAGTGTGTCTATATGGACCAGCCAGAGGGTTTCATTCAGAGTGGGAGCAGCGGAAAGGTGTGTAAGTTGCTTAAGTCCATTTATGGACTAAAGCAGGCATCGCGGAGTTGGAACATCTGTTTTGATGAGACGGTCAAAGAATTTGGGACTAAGATCAACTTAAACGTTCGTTAAGGATACGATAGTCCTGTTTGAGACTAGGATCAACTTAACGTGATAATCCATTTAATATCTGGCCATCGGGACTCGTCACCTCTCTAACGTCGTTGAAGGTTTACAACGGCAGATGTTAGAAGAGTTCAGAGATGTACCCTTGAACCAAAGTCAATTTGGATTTTTACAGTCCATTTGAATGTTTAAGGATACGTTAGCCGTGTTTAGGGCTAAGATCAACTTAAACGGGATCATTTAGATCCGGCAAAAGAGCATTTGGAGGCTCTATTGTTCCAGTTTAGGGACGTGGTGGTCCATCGCCAGTTTAGGGACGTGGTGGTCCATATTCCAGTTTAAGGACGTAGAGGTCCATTATTAGTTTAAGGACGTTTCGGTCCATCGCCAGTTTAAGGACGTAGTGGTCCATCATTAGTTTAAGGACGTTTCGGTCCAATATTAGTTTAAGAACGTTTCGGTCCAACATTAGTTTAGGGACGTTTCGGTCCACGAGTTTAAGGACCCCGCAGTCCATATCAATGTGTGGTCGTTGGGACCCGTCACCTCTCTGACGTCGTTGAAGGATTACAACGACAGTCGTCAGAGGGGTTCGGAGATGTACCCTCGAACCGGATATAAATTGATTTAAGAGAGCAATCTTGCTCAGTCAATTTAATTTAAGGACTTACGACCAAAATTGGGCTTAGTCCAGTTGAAAGTGTTCAACATTTTATTTGCTTTTGCGTTGCATTTATTTTTATTTTTATTTGGACTTTGCCCAGAAGGGATGCAGAGCATCAATTTGTTTTGGGCTCTGCCCTTTATAAATGATGCAGAGTATCAATTTCATTTGGGCTCTACTCTTTTATTGCTTTGCAATTTATTTTGGCCTGCTTAGTCTTTTTGATTTGGGCCTGGCCTTTTTAGGAAATGCATTGCATTTATCAGGCGCTTTGCGCCAATCAGAGAGCGCAAGCGCTCATGGTGATGACACGTGTCATGCAGCGCAGTGCGCTGCGCTAGTGCGCTACGCTTGCGCTGCTGACACGTGGCGTGCTCCGGTGAGTTGCGCCAATTTCAGAGAGCAAAGCTCTATTCAAAAGCGCATAGCGCAAATGGTTCAGACTCTGACACGTGGCGCTCTCTGGTGGCTTGCGCCAATCCAAGAGCGCAACAGTGCAGTATTGCAGGTGCAAGGCACTATAATTTAGGAATCTTTTAGATTCAATGAATAGAAGTGCAAAGCACTGTTAGATTTGTTGATCTAATTTAGATCAAAGAAAAAGATAAGTTTTTTCTTATCTTAAAGAACCAAAGGTTCATGAAAAAGTGCAAAGCACTATTTTTATTTTATTATTTATTCCTTTTTTTTTAGTTATGTTTAAAGATCAATGATCTTGTTTTTAGATCACTGATCTGTTCATAAGAGAATTTTCTCTTCTTTCAAAGGTTTTTTACCTTCTATTGTTCTTGAGGAGTTCTCGAGAGTTCTCTTCTCTTCTTTTTTTTAGAAAGATCTTGATGCTTTTGAATTGAGGTCTGGAATCCTTTTTATAGTGCCCATAAATTAGTTAAATTTGTTAAAGAGATCTTTTTCTGAGTGATTTGGGGAATTTCCCCCACCGTTGGATCTTTGATCCAAGGGCTTCTGTTTTACAGAAGAAAATCTTCTTGTTTTAACAAGAACAGAAAAATTTCTTTAAAATCTTAATTCTGTTTGGCGCAAATGCCCCAGCGCGTGACACATGTCGCGTAGCGCACAGTACAGCGCAACTGCGCTAGCGCATCTGCGCTGACACGTGTCGCGTAGCGCAACTGCGCTAGCGTATCTGCGCTGACACGTGTCGCGCAGCGCAGTGCTTGCGCAACTGAAGCGTTGCTTCCTTTAATTTTGCTTAAAATAGAGTTTTGCTCTGATTGGATGCATTGTTTTAGGCGCTGCGCTGATGCGTCTGCGCCAGACACGTGGCGCCCTGCGCTCAGCGCGGAGGATTTGAAGCGTTACTTCATTTATTAAAACTTAGATTTTGGGCAAATCGGAAGCGTCGCTTCACCTGAGATATCTTTTCATCTCTTTTTTTTAAGTCAAACTTGTATTTCCAAAATTCTGATTTCCCGGGCCTTGGAAATGATTTCATTGTGCATAGAATCTTCTGTGCTTGGGTCTATATATAACTCGAGGCTGAGCCTTTTCTTCTCTCATTTTCAGAGAACTTCTTCGATCATGGCTTACAACCGCCCTCATGCCCGCCGACAACCATGGGAGGTGCCGATTCGGGACATCGTTCCCCATTTTGCTGCGCGCCTGGTGGACCTTTCTCTCTCGGACGAGCAATGCGATGCCGCAATGCACGAGCTTTTGACTCGTGTGGGGTCTCCTCTCCCTCCGAATTCCATTTGGCTTCGGATGATCCTTGCCTTGGTGCTCGCCGACATTCCCCCTCCTCCAGCAGAGATGTCCTCGGCGATGCTGGATGCCGCCGAGGATAAGATTGAGTGCATTCTCGAAGCGCACTTGATCACCAAAGCCCTGAGGGACTTCTCCTTCCACTTGCTGAGCCAGATACGGGCTCGTCGGGTTGTCATCGCCACTTTTTTCCAGGAGTGCGGCGTCGACCGTTAGATGGCTACCCCTCAGAAGGATCGCCGCTTCGACGTGATGGAGAAGACGGAGAGAGAGCTGAATAATCTTCTTTTTCTTTTTTTGAACCCTTGTCTCTCTGATCCCGTATTCGGTGATCTTTTTTAAATGTAATAACAATAATAATGAATAAGTATTTTTCTTTTTAATCAAGTACTTCATTGTCTGTTAAGGGTTCTTTTATTTTAGTTCTCTGTTGTGCTTGTGCATCGTATGATTTTAATTTGTTATTATTAAGTGCACGTAATTTTGCAAAGATAAATTGCCTTTGGCACTTAGCCCCCTTTTTTTTATGAAACGGTGCATCTGCGCTAGCGCATCTGCGCTGACACGTATCGCGCAGCGCACAGCGCAGCACAACTGCGCTAGCGCATCTGCGCTGACACGCGTCGCACAGCGCAGAGCGCAGCGCGGCGCTTCCTTTAACAGAGCTTTGCTCTAATTGGGCGCGCCTTTTTGGACGCTGCGCTAATGCATCTGCGCCAGACACATGGCGCGTCGCGCGCAGTGCAAAGGATCCGAAGCGTTGCTTCATTTATTAAAGTTTAAATTTTCAAAGCAAAGCTTTGTTTCTGATTGGGGGAAGATGAAGCGTTGCTTCATCTCCCGTCTCGGAATTTGAACAGAGCTTTGCTCTGATTGGGGTAAACAGATACGTCAGTACATGGCCTTAGTGTAAGTGGGAGATTGTTAGTGTATATACCCTAGAGGCCATTACTGTATCATACTAGTTTGTATATTACTTGATGGAAGCTTGGGATATTCACAGTTGTATAGACAATCTTGCTCGAAATGGTAGTATGCTACTTGGTTTGTTTCTACTTTAATGTGTGCATGTGTTTCTTTTAGCATATCGCCTATACACATTAGTGGAGCCCTTAGGATCTTTGCTTGATTACCAGCGTTGTGATGGCAGTCACACTAGTAGGGGCTGGGTAATCTATAAGCACATCCTTATACAGGTCCCTAGTCGTAGGATTATCGAGACGGGGCTGTTCCCCTCCGAATGGAGGCTCGACGACTGAGAGACGTCTTGCCTGAGATTCGGAGCAGATGCTATTTGGTTTTATCCGTCTACCTCTCCGAAGATGCCAAGTTGATTTATGGCACCGTGTATCGGAGGTTTAGACGGATGCGGCCGATGTAGCAGACTTCGTCAGATTCCCCCTCGCTTGAGGGGTTTTTGATTGTGGGGACACTCTTCCCTGCAGGCGCAAGCCCCTGCAGTTAATTACGCTACCGCATCGCGGTAACAACTTTCTCCTTCTCCAGAATTTCACTTCGTGTCGTGGGTGTTTGTTTTGTTTATGGTTGCCCGTGGATTGTATACGGAGACTAATTTATGTCGTTGCCCGTAGGACGTGGATTAGTCCAAATCCGTATCTTCTTAGATTTCGGTTTGGGGTTTTGGTTTAAGGATACGTTAACCATGTTTGAGGCTAAGATCAACTTAAACGTTTGTTAAGGATACGTTAGTCTAATTTGAGACTAAGATCAACTTAACGAGATCGTTTAGATCCGACAAAAGAGCATTTGTGCTCTATTGTTCCAGTTTAGGGACATAGTGGTCCATTGCCAGTTTAGGGACATGGTGGTCCATCTCCAGTTTAGGGACATGGTGGTCCAACATTCTCATTTTGGGACGAACATTGATTTAAGGACGCATTAGTCCATGAGTTTAAGGACCCCACAGTCCGTATTACCAGTTTAGGGACATGGTGGTCCATCATTCCTATTTTGGGGAAGGATATTGGTTTAAGGACGTATTAGTCCATGAGTTTAAGGACGCATTAGTCCATGAGTTTAAGGACCCCACAGTCCGTATTACCAGTTTAAGGACATGGTGGTCCGCATTCTCATTTTGGGGAAGGATATTTGTTTAAGGACGCATTAGTCCATGAGTTTAAGGACCCACAGTCCGTATTATGTGTGGTTGTCGGGACCCGTCACCTCTCTGACGACGTTGAAGGATTACAACAACAAATATCAGAGGAGTTCAGAGATGTACCCTTGAACCGGGTGTAAATTGATTTGAGAGAGCAGCCGTGCTCAGTTCAATTTAATTTGAGGACTTACGACCAGTATTGGGCTAAGTCCATTTGAAAATGTTCAACATTTTATTTGCATTTTGCCTGCTAGGCCTTTGTTTGGGCTCATCCTTTTTTTAATAATGCATTGCATTTTTATTAGGCCTGTTAGGCCTTTTAATTGGGCTCTGTCCCTTCTTTAATAATGCAAAGCATTTATTGTTTTAACAGTGCGCCAATTGAAGAGCGCAAGGCGCAAACTCATGTGGAGGTGACACGTGTCATGCGTTGGTGAGCGCAAGTCTGTTAGCGCAGTGCGCTGCGTCAGTGTGCTGCGCTAGTGCGCTGCTGACACATGGCGCGCTCTGGTGACTTGAGCCAAACCAAGAGAGCAGTGCTATATTTTTAGAAGCGCAAGGCGCAGTTGTTCTATGATTGACACGTGGCGCTCCCTGGTGGCTTGCGCCAATCCAAGGAGCGCAACAGTGCAAATTTCAAAAGTGCAAGACATTGTTCAATATTTGGATCAAAGAAAACAAGTTTTTCTTGTTTCCAGAGAGGTTGTACCTCAAATTTCAAGAACCGGTGGTTCATCAAAAGGCAATGCCTTTATATAGATCAAAAGATCTAGTAAAGAAGTAAATTACTTCTTTTATTATTATTATTATTATTATTATTATTTTATTGAGGATCTTTGATCTTGTTCTTAGATCATTGATCTTTTTAGAAGAATTTCTTCTTTTTTCCAAAGGTTTACCTTTTCTTTTCTTTAAGTTCTTCTCAAAGTTTTTAGAGGATTTCTCTATCTTTTTCTCTGTGTCAATGTCGTTTAGACTTGGAGTCTAGGGGCCTTTATATAGTGCCAATTAATTTGTTAAATCAGTTAAAGAGATCTTTCTCTTAGTGATTTAGGGATGTTTCCCCACCGTTGGATTTTTGATCCAAGGGCTTCTGTTTTACAGAAGATAATCTTCTTGTTTTTAACAAGATTAGGAAGATCTTTCCAGAATTTTAATTCTGTTTTAGTGCTGGCACAGTTGGCGCAAACTCACCAGTGCTTGACACGTGTCGCGCAGTTTAGAGCGCAGCGCAACTGCGCTGACACGTGTCGCGCAGCGCAGAGCGCAGATCAGCTGAAGCGTTGCTTCCTTTATTAAAATTTGAATTTTAAACAGAGCCTTGCTCTGATTGGGGGAAACAGAAGCGCTGCTTCATTTCCCGCCTTGGAATTTGAACAAAGCTTTGCTCTGATTGGGGGAAACAAATGCCCCCCACCGTTGCGCTTACGTGACCCCAGACGTGAGCGCAGCGGTGGCAGAATTCCAACCGTTGCGCCATCTTTTGGGAGTTGAAATGGTCTTCAATGCCTATAAATAGGACCTTTGGTCGCTTAGATGATTTTCATCTCTTCATCAGAATTTTTATTCAGAGCCTTGCAAGTTTAAGCACTTTTAAGAGTTCAGACTCTAGAGAATCTTTAGGTTAAAATTAAATTAGATTAAATTAATTTTAAGAGCCTTGCTCTCAATAGATCCCTGATCTAAAGAAAACCATTTAGGATTTCACTTAGCAGAGCTTTGCTCTATAGGTCTAAAGGGAACTAAAGAGAACCCTATTAGGGTTCTATTAATAGAGCTCTGCTTTCTAAAAGATTTTCCCTGTATTTTCTTAGTTCATCAGTGGAGCTTTGCTCCTTCCAAATCATATAGAAGAACTCTTAAGAGTTTGATCATGGATAATGAAGATTAAAAATGGAGTTTTATCTTTGATGGATTATATCATCTTTTCATAGTAAGGCTCTCAGCGTTCTCGGGGAATTTCTTTAAATTCCCCTCATTACTGAATTTGATAGGTGTCACTCCTGTTTGCAGAGCATTGTTTTCGAGGAGTTTAACCCCATGTGCATGTTTTTTTTTATTGCTAATCTTCCAATGATGTTTCCTTCAGGCATTATGGCTGTTCATTTGTACAGTCTGCACGAATTCATCACTTATGAGGATATCCGCGTACAGGGCCGTCACCAAAACCAAGAGTTTACAGATGCCCAATGTGCGGAGATTATGGGTCATCTGAACGCACGCGTTGGTTGGTTCCTCGCCGTTCTGCTCTCTTGAAGGTCGTGCTGGGAGCAATTTGGAGAGCACTTCCGGGGTTTCACGAGGCCATGTCGCTTAATGCGCTGGATGATGCCGAAGACAAGGTGCATTCAGTGTACCTGTCGGGGCTGATCTCGAAGAAACGGTGAGATAGTCTCATCGACATTCTGCATCAAATTTTTCAACAGACGACGATAATTGCTGCTTATCGAAGGATGGAGGGCCTTGCCGAAGAGCTTGACACGCGTGAGCGCGAGAGGATGCACACGAGAATGATCAGAAAGGCCAGAAAGACTCTAGATGGCCTTACTTTCGAATTCCTTAATCCATGCCCTGGATATGAGGTTTTGCCATTGTAATCATTTGGATAATGTCTTTGTTTATTTCTTTATGATTGTAAAAACCCTTTGCAATATGAATGGAAAAATTTTCAATTCAGCTTGTCTTATTTCTCGTTCTGAGTCTTTTGCACATGCATGAATGAATGTGTCTCGAACGCTTGATCAAATGCAAATCGGATGTTCTTTCTGTCGCTTTCTTTTTTCTTTTATTATCAACATGTTACCTTAGTAAACATGGTCGATGGATGATAGAGCGAGTACCCTGTCTTGGCTTCTTCAAGAGGTAGTGATGGCTTAGGAGGAAGGTTTAGATCTGCTGCCTAAGACTTTTCAACTTTATGAGCCGTGAGGGTCTCACAAAGAATTTTCTCCCTACGGATCAAGAGGATCTCGTAGGTGTATTTTCTCCTTAGGAATCGTGAGGATTCCTAAGTGCGTTTTCTCTTATAAGTCGTAAGGATCTTATAAGAGAATTTTCCCTCTTACGAGTCGAGAGGACCCATAAGCGGTTGTTTCCCTTCTTGTCGAGATTTGACTTCGGAGAGTGTGACCCGTGAATAGTGTGCAAGAGTCCATTTTGGATTGATTTGCAGGGTCCCAGTGCTTAGAAACAGCTTTTTTTAATCCCCGCTGCCTAAGGCTTTTTCTCACGAGTCGAGACGAATCGAGCATTTCTCGCAAGAATATCCTAACGTCACAGTTAACCTCTGCTCTTTACGACAGAGGTCCGTTAGGGTCTGTGGTACTTAAGGTTTTGGCCGTCGTACCGTCGCGTTGGCCGATATATTCCTCAATAGGCAATCTTGCTGTTCGAGTAGCCTTGCGATTGTCGTGTCTCTGATCCCTTCGGGGGCTGACAAGACGTCTTCAAGTAATCTTCCAAGTAATATTACCGTCGAAAGAGCAAGCGTAGGGATATTCCATTTCACTTTTTACTTTAGGTTAGGCTCATTTTGGAGAGCCCCGATGAGTCATAACCACTCCGCGCTGGTGTGGGATGATCTCCGATAGTCTTTCAGGCTTTATATGACTTGCCGTTAAGACCCTGAAGCTAGGAATTTGGCCTTTGCTTCGTTTGCTGGCATCGCGTCCTCTATATCGAAACGAATGTCGCGGTTGTCTCTAGGTTGTTGGTGAACCGTCGAGGTTTGGAACTAGGGACTTTGTCGTGGCTCCGCTGTTTGATTGTTGCGTCTGAATCCTGTTGGAGGAAGAACGCTGGGGTGACATCTCGTCTGCTGTATCGAGACGAACGTCGAAGTGGTGACCACTCCGCACTGGTGCAAGATGATCTCCGATTGTCTTTCAGGCTTTATATGACTTGCCGTTAAGACCCTGAAGCTAGGAATTTGGCCTTCGCTTTGTTTGCTTTGTCACGTCCAAATCCTGTTGGAGGAAGAACGCTGTCGTGACATCTCGTCTGTTGTATTGAGACGGACGTCGAGATGGTGATCACTCCGCGCTGGTGCGAGATGATCTCCGATCGTCTTTCAGGTTTTATATGAGTTACCGTCAAGACCTGGCTCCGTTTTCTGATGGAGCATGGGGAGGGAAGATGTGTTTCCTTCTTTTTTTGTGCCCCTGGATTGTATACAGGGATTGCTATGATATCGCCTGTAGGGCATAAATTTCATTATATATATTTTCATTTTATTTCCGCGATGCTCTATCATTTCAGCTTTTATATCGCGAAGGTCGCTATTACCCAATCATTTCGGCTATTTTTTGCGGTGCCAAATCATTTCGGCTATTTTTCTTTTTACTCGCTGCTTTTTATTGCGAGTTGCCCAATCATTTCGGCTATTTATTTTATTTTCACTCGCTGCTTTTTATTGCGAGTTGCCCAATCATTTCGGCTATTTTGCATGCATACATTTTTACTTGCTGATTTTGTTGCAAGTTGCCCCATCATTTCGGCTATTTCGTATGCATGTGTGGCTTGCTGTCTTTTCGCCACAAGCTTGGGATTAGACACCGATTTCGGCATCAGCACCGCTATAACTGGAATATTGCCAGGAGCGAATCATCATTTGCCATGAATGGACTTGGAATTTGATACCGCTTTAGGCATCAGCATCGCTACAACTGGGATATTGCCAGGAGCGAATCATCATTTGCCTCTGTCGATGTTGAACAAAGGTGGCTTAGTAAATAGGGTTAGGATCCTGTCGACTAAGGCTTTTGACTTCATGAGCCGTAAGGGTCTCACAAAGGTATTTCTCCCTACAAGTCGTGAGGATCTCGTAGGTGTGTTTTCTTCTTAGGAATCGTGATGATTCCTAAGTGCATGTTCCCCTGTAAGTTGTAAGGATCTTACAAAAGGGTTTTCTCCTTATAAGTCGAGAGGACTTACAAGGGTTGTTCACCATATGGACATATCCCTAGTCATGGGTGAGACTTTGTTAGGGAAATGTTTATTCGCGCCCGTGGATTGTATACAAGGGTCGGTATTGAGCCGCTTGTAGGGCCATATCGAAGGTTGTGGGAGTTGCTTAAGAACAGGTTCAGGTCTTTGTAACTTAAGACTTTCAAATCTTATGAGCCGTGAGGGTCCCATAAGAGAATTCTCCTTGCGAGTCGTGAGGATCTCGCAAGTGTAATTTCTCCTTAGGAATCGTGAGGATCCCTAAGTGTGTTGCTCCTTTGTGAGTCGTAAGGATCTCACTCGGGTGGTTTCTCCTTACAAGGTCGAGAGGACCCTATAAGTGTCTTTTAACGAGGTTGCGCCCTTTCGGGTTTTCACAAACACTCGCCGGTAGCCCTGCTGTTTTTACTCACGGAGCCCTTTTGGGTTTTCATCCGTGCCCATTTTGCTTATGGACACACCGTCTTCTCCCTTTTTTTATATATTTTTTATTATTCTTTTTTTTTTAACGAGGTCACGCCCTTTTGGGTTTTCACGAACACTCGCCGGTAGCCCTGCTGTTTTTACCCACGGAGCCCTTTTAGGTTTTCATCCGTGCCCACTTTGCTTATGGACATACCGTTTTTTTTAACACCACGTCAGCCTGGGGATGCCGCGGGTTGGTTGTAGTTTAACGACGTTTCGGTCAATTGCAAGTTTTAGGACATTACGGTCCGCCGTCGCCGTATTTGAGGCGAATCTCTAGTTTACCGACTTTTCGGTCTATGGGGCTTTCCCTACGAATGAGCATGATGCCTCCGGCATATCCATCTTTCTCGGAGCATGTGGTTGTGGCGGGCTCACCTTCCAGTTTTCGGACAACGCGAACTTGCCCTGTTGGTATTGGTCTTCAACCAAGTTTTTGAAGATGTAGCAGTTTTCGATCGGATGGCCCAATACTTGGTGGTAAGGGCTGTAATTAGGATTGTTGACATCATTCAGTTGTAACTGGTGTTTCGGCTCCGGTAGAGTGATAATCCTGTTGTGCACTGATAGTTCGAACAGCCTCATTGTTTCATCCCGGAGAAATGAGTAAGGACGTTTCAACCTCTCATAGAGAGGTTGCCGCTTGTTGCTTTGGCGAACAACCAGTCTAGGGTCACTCGATTGTTGTTGAGCGCTGCCGACGAAGGCCGTTTTTCCCTTTCCTTTATCCTTTTTGCTCGATCCCTTGTTTGTGGGTTCGAGATTCTCTCCGGGTATCATGCAATTGCACGGCTGAATGTTCTCGCAATTCCTCAATTCTTCAGAGATGGATTCCTTGAAGAGAGGGCCGAGGGCTACTTTTTCGTCGGAGTCGCTCCCGAAGGTGAGAACTCGTGATCCCCCGGGATCATCCCTATGACAATTGCCGGCAATTCTTTTATGCCTATCTGTCGTATTTTTTCGCTGTCTGCGAGCTTCACGCTTTGTCCTGTTGAAGTGTTGCCTGTGGGCGACATACCCTTGCCACCAACACTTAAAGGAGTTGCAGTCTTCAGTAGGATGTGCGATCTTCTGATGATATAAGCAAAAGTTAGGATGCACGCCCGCTTCATTAAGATATATACCACCAGGAGAATTTTCTCTGAAAGAGGGCAGCTTCATCCCCATCGATATGGATTTGGCGAATCGTTTCCTTGTCTTGATCCAGCTTTCATTTGCGGCGGATGTACTTTGATCTGGTGGGAGTATTTTGACTCTTTTGTCCAGTCGCCGGCGTTTGGCCTTTTCAAATATGTCCATCTCACGCTCCCGATCAGCTTTACTTCTCAGGAGAGCTTCGTTTAGGAATGCGTCGATCATTTCATCTGACGGCTCCAGGAGTTCCGATTCAGGCTCTGCCCCCAGTTTCTTTGTGCAAGGAGCTTCTTTATCGTCTATCGACGAGTGAGAGATCACATGGCAGCTTGCCACGTAATCCTCAGATTTATCTGACGAATCTTTGTCATCATCTCCGTCCTCAAGGATGTGGCTGAGGAATTCTTGGAGTGTGACTGAGGTCAGCACCTTCTGATTATATTCTTCCAGTGCGTCAATATGTTTTTACAGATCTGTGCGCTTGTCATCAAACTTCGCGGGCTTTTGGGTCTTCTCCTTCTTCTTCGAAGACTTTGACTGCTGGGTGCGAGCGCTTTGATCATTACCACCGGATTTTGTAGTTGGGCGCGGTTTCAGCATTCCCTCGACGACCTCGGGTTCCAGTGGATTCTTCCATCTAATTGCCGGGCATGTGTGAAGATCATTCAGTATCCTTTTGGTCTTGGCTGAAAGAGCCACCTCCCATGGAGCTTCCTCAATAAAAGAGCACGTTGCCCCCGGTGTGTTTGTCTTCTTAGGAGTGTGAGGCTGTGGCGGGTTCACCTTCCAGTTTTCGGATAACGCGAACTTTCCTTGTTGGTACTGATCTTCGATCCATCCCTTAAAGATGAAGCAATCTTCGATTGGATGGCTTACCGCTTGGTGGTAAGGGCAGTAATTAAGATCGTTGACATCGCCTGGCTGCAACGGACGTTTTGGATTCGGCAGATTGATGAGTCTGTTGCGCACTGCCAGCTCAAACAGTCTCCTTGTTTTATTCTGAGGAAACGAGTAAGGACGTCCCAGTCTCTCCTCGAGGGATGGGCGTCGACGCCCGTTGTTTTGGCGAACAACCGGTTTTGAGTTGCTCGGCTGTTGTTGAGAATTGGCGACGACGATCGCTTTCCCTTTTCCTTTCTCATTTCGAGAGTCCGGCTTTGGAGGAGACGGTTTATGTCCCATCTGATCCATTTGGGCCAACTTGTCGATCAAGGCCTGGAAAGTAGTTGGCTTGAAGAACATCATGAATTGCGAGATGGTCGCTTGCGGATCAAGAGTGCCCACGAACATGCCTACCGCAGGTGCTTCTTCGATGCGTTGTTCGCACTTCGACCATAAGTTTCGCCACCGTATTGCGTATTGGACCCACGTCTCGCTTGGCTTCACCCTGGCATTAATCAGTGCTGTTATCGGGGTGCGTTCACTAGCACTCGCGAATCTTTGTGTAAACAATAGCTCCATCTCCACAAATGTTTTGACAGAGTCGTTAGGTAGCTCCGTATACTATTCAAAGGCCGTTTCTGCTAAGCTGCCGACGAATTGGCGAAGCAACAGTTTGTCATCGCCTCCAGTGTTGCCGCATAAGGCCCTGAATTGAGCGACATGCTGATGTGGATTCCCTGTCCCTTTGTACACATGGAATTTAGGGATCGTATATCCCGGCGGGTAACTGATTTGGTCATGCCAGCCCGGGTAGGGTCGTCCGGTTCTAACAATTTGCCCAGCTGCTTCATTCGCCTGATGAACTCGTATCTACTGAGCAATATAATCATCCAGGGCGGCCTTGGAGATAGTTTCCTCCTTGGCTGCTGAAAGAGCCGGAGGAGGATTAGATGTCTCCCCTCTGTCGTTTTCGAAGATAATCGGAGGATTTTCAGCTGGAGGATCCAGCTGTAACATCATTCCTACCATGTCTTGGAACAGAAGAGCCATTTGCTTTATATTGGTCGCTTGTTCCGCAGCCTCTTTGTCCTTCTTTTCGAGCATTCTCCGTAGGAAGTCAGCGTCAGTTTCTTGTTCGTGACGCTGTTCTGATGATGCCTCCAGGCTTTCTTTTGGCCCGGTAAGTGCGGCCATTTGCGTCAGCATTTCTTGAAGTTTTTGTCGCTGCTCCTGGGCTTTTGTTACGGATCGGGTGAGCGGTCGGTGATCCGTCGAAGCGCGGCTATCCTCTTTCCCGGATGCCATATAGACAGTGTGCACCACCATGCCCCCAGACTTAGGGCGTTTAGATTCAGTGTCTTTGCGATTTGCCAAAGACGCAGGGATCTTCTGCGACCTCCTTCTTTTGTAGGCGGTCGAAGTTGAGGGGGCCGTTGTAGTGGGCACCCAAGTAACCGTCGCTTTTTGTGGCTTGACAAAGTAGTCCTTCTCCTGCTGAACCTTCATCTTTTTCTGTCGGCGGAGATAGTCTTGATCCATCACGGAGTCTTGGACATGACGCCAGACCTTATAAATTTTAGAGGACAGCCGTTGAGGGGGCTGCTCCAGCTTCACCTTTGGGGCATTATCCGCAGGTGGAGGAGATCTTTTCAGCACAGCAGTCGGAGAGTTCTTACGGACCTTCCTAAGTGGTTCAAAGCTGTTCCCAGTTGGAACAGCAGCATCAATTTCCGCCGTTGGAGTCGGCGGAGTCAGTCCAGGAGGAGAGTTGCCCCCAGCCTTTCTTTCTCGGCGCCAGTGGCATATCCCTAGTAGGAGGAGTGTTGTCTCCTGGGGGTTTTCAGCGGATTACACCCATAAAATCCTATAATAAAAAAGAGATGGTGAAAGTTGTATAAAGATAAGAACTATAAAAGAAAGAACTTGAAAATAAGAGTTTTCAACTATACCAGCTTTTCAGTTGCTATGAGCCCTATCTTAATGGTCATGAAAAAATGTTAGAAATCGCATTATCCCTCAATAAAACATCGTCTTTAGTTTTCATTCCTACCTTTCTTCCAAACATTGATCATATACCCCTACGTGTGTGAACTGGACATCCTTACACTCAGAGAATTCAATTCAAGCAATCATACTCTTGTTCATCTACCTTAGTACTTTTTAATAGATATTTAGATGGAATTTGCTCACACATTCTTCATGCGACCGTTAATACTTCTTGAGGTACTAACCGACCGATTACTCATGTGCTTGCTAATTAGGTGTTTTTCCTCGTCTTGCAACACCTAAGGCTTAGCAGTGGCTCCCAAACCAGTTGGTCTAAGGCACTAGGTGATAAAGCACCTTCGCTATATTTTTTTATTGCTGCCACGGTGATAACAAAACCAGTGTTCATTTTTCTTTTCACCATTTTATCTTTTATTCTCCACTTTTATTTTCTTCATACTTTGGCTTTTAGACAAGAGCATTTCAAGGTATCCTCTACTATCCCGAGTTTCAAGATGTGTGTAAGTGCGTATAGTAGGGTATCAACGTTCAAATATCTGGCTTCTAGAATAGGAACTATTTTTCAGGCTTATTTTTATCCTCAGATTAGTAATTTCCTTTATCTTACTAACCCTTGGGACAACAGCTCATAACTACTTATTACTAGTTTCATTTAAGAAAATATCCAACTTTCTTGTTTTTCTTAAACTATTCCTATCTTTTAAATATAATTTTTCACTTTCTACTCTTTTATTATCACAATTTTTTTTTGTGCGCTTATATATAGTATAATGCAAAGTAGGACGTAAATAAGCACAGGAGCGCTGAAAAACGACTTCTTGGGAGCTTCTTGCGATGGTACAGGAGCACTGAAGCTCGTTGGCGGGAGTATGGTCCCGAAGAATAGCCCAGTGGTGGCTTGAGTTACCTGCTCCACTGGCATAGTGAAAAGGGAGGCCGCTTGGGGCCCGTAGGTTACTCCTCCAGATGGGACAGCGAGAGCTGCTGTTGCAGTTAGTGCAGTTTGAAGCCATTAATTTCTTGAAGAGCTTGAATATTCTGTCCCCTGCGTCGACCTTAGTCTTTGGCATGTGCCAGTTGTTTGAGGACCGATTCCGTCGGCAAGGCTGCTGCTTGGGGAGCCTGCCTGTGGACGACAGACATCCTCTGGGCTTCCTCCATCGGCGTTGAGGCACCGAGGATGGGAGGTGGGAGCATCGACCCAAAAAGAAGCCCATTTATTTCTTGAAGAGTCGGATTGCCGAGATTTGAGGCTGCGAGTGACCCATACTTGACTCCGCCGGATATGACAGAGCCTGAGTTGCTAGGGTGGGAGCAAATGTCATTCTTCATAGAGACGAAATGCCGGCTTCAATATCCACTCCCGTAAGGGCAACCAAAAACATACACACCGCGATTATTTGATCACGGGAAAAACACGACACACGAAGCGTGGAGTGGAAAGAGGAAAAGGTCCCACCGGGCGTGCCAGAATCTGTTCCCCTCCGAATGGCGGCTCGACGACTGAGAGACGTCTTACCTGAGATTCGGGGCAGATGCTATTTGGTTTTGTCCGTCCACTTCTCCGAAGATACCAAGTTGATTTATGGCACCGTGTATCGGAGGTTTAGACGGATGCGGCCGATGTAACAGACTTCGTCAGATTCCCCCTCGCTTGAGGGGTTTTTGATTGTGGGGACGCTCTTCCATGCAGGTGCAAGCCCCTGCAGTTAATTACGCTACCGCATCGCGGTAATAACTTTCTCCTTCTCCAGAATTTCACTTCGTGTCGTGGGTGTTTGTTTTGTTTGTGGTTGCCCGTGGATTGTATACGGAGACTAATTTATGTCGTCGCCCGTAGGACGTGGATTAGTCCAAATCCGTATCTTCTTAGATTTGGGTTTGGGGTTTTGGTTTAAGGATGCGTTAGCCATGTTTGAGGCTAAGATCAACTTAAACGTTTGTTAAGGATACGTTAGTCTAATTTGAGACTAAGATCAACTTAACGGGATCGTTTAGATCCGACAAAAGAGCATTTGGGCTCTATTATTCCAGTTTAGGGATATAGTGGTCCATTGCCAGTTTAGGGACATGGTGGTCCATCTCCAGTTTAGGGACATGGTGGTCCAACATTCCCATTTTGGGACGAACATTGGTTTAATGACGCATTAGTCCATTAGTTTAAGGACCCCACAGTCCGTATTACCAGTTTAGGGATATGGTGGTCCATCATTCCCATTTTGGGGAAGGATATTGGTTTAAGAACGTATTAGTCCACGAGTTTAAGGACCCCACGGTCCGTATTACCAGTTTAGGGACATGGTGGTCCGCATTCCCATTTTGGGAAAGGATATTGGTTTAAGGACGCATTAGTCCATGAGTTTAAGGACCCCACAGTCCGTATTATGTGTAGTTATCGGGACCCGTCACCTCTTTGACGACGTTGAAGGATTACAACGACAAATATCAGAAGAGTTCAGAGATGTACCCTTGAACCGGGTGTAAATTGATTTGAGAGAGCAGCCGTGCTCAGTTCAATTTAATTTGAGGACTTACGGCCAGTATTGGGCTAAGTCCATTTGAAAATGTTCAATATTTTATTTGCATCTGGCCTTCTAGGCCTTTGTTTGGGCTCAGCCCTTTTTTAATAATGCATTGCATTTTTATTAGGCTTGTTAGGTCTTTTAATTGGGCTCTGTCCCTTCTTTAATAATGCAAAACATTTATTGTTCTGACAGTGCGCCAATTGAGGAGCGCAAGGCGCAAACTCATGTGGAGGTGACACGTGTCATGCGCTGGTGAGAGCAAGTCTGTTAGTGCAGTGCGCTGCGCCAGTACGCTGCTGACACGTGGCGCGCTCTGGTGAGTTGCGCCAAACCAAGAGAGCAGTGCTCTGTTTTTAGAAGCGCAAGGCGCAGTTGTTCTATGATTGACACGTGGCGCTCCCTGGTGGCTTGCGTCAATCCAAGGAGCGCAACAGTGCAAATTTCAAAAGTGCAAGGCACTGTTCAATATTTGGATCAAACAAAACAAGTTTTTCTTGTTTCCAGAGAGGTTGTACCTCAAATTTCAAGAACCGGTGGTTCATCAAAAGGCAATGCCTTTATATAGATCAAAAGATCTAGTAAAGAAGTAAATTACTTCCTTTTTATTATTATTATTATTATTATTATTATTTTATTGAGGATCTTTGATCTTGTTCTTAGATCATTGATCTTTTTAGAAGAACTTCTTTTTTCCAAAGGTTTACCTTTTCTTTTCTTTGAGTTCTTCTCAAAGTTTTTAGAGGAGTTCTCTATCTTTTTCTCTGTGTCATTGTCGTTTAGACTTGGAGTCTAGGGGCCTTTATATAGTGCCAATTGATTTGTTAAATCAGTTAAAGAAATCTTTCTCTGAGTGATTTAGGGATGTTTCCCCACCGTTGGATCTTTGATCCAAGGGCTTCTGTTTTACAGAAGATAATTTTCTTGTTTTTAACAAGATTAGGAATATCTTTCCAGAATTTTAATTCTGTTTTAGTGCTGGCACAGTTGGCGCAAGCGCACCTGCGCTTGACACGTGTCGCGCAGCTCAGAGCGCAGTGCAACTGCGCTGACACGTGTCGCGCAGTGCAGAGCGCAGCGCAACTGCGCTGACACGTGTCGCGCAGCGCAAAGCGCAGATCAACTGAAGCGTTGCTTCCTTTATTAAAATTTGAATTTTAAACAGAGCCTTGCTCTGATTGGGGGAAACAGAAGCGTTGTTTCATTTCCCGCCATGGAATTTGAACGGAGCTTTGCTCTGATTGGGGGAAACAGGGGCATCGATACTCCGGAGTAGACTAGCGTATGCGCTTCTCATCCCAGCAGGGGAGATGGTCTGTCCCATAGCCGTCAGTACGCGTACTTGAGATAGTATGCAGGTGCTCGTTAGGTTACGAGTACACTGGACAGGACTCGTCGGGAACTGTTGGTTGGTACTATACCTATCGTCAGTTGTCAGTTCCCCGGTGACATGAGTACAGCTTAGTCCGCTAACTTGACACTGTCACTTCACCTCGAGTGTGTTCCCACTGTTCTTAGATTGCTACCCTACCATGGCTCAAATGAGTCGTGCAAACAGGTAGCAGTTGGGTGCAGTCCCGAAGCACTTGGAGGCAGTGACGGTTAGACAAGATTCGTCTCTCCCGGTATTGGGGATTGATATCGCGCTGTGTCAAGGAGAGCCATTACACATAGTCGTCCCTGGCCAGGGCAAGCGAGATATACTGGTAGGTTATCCAGTGTTGTCTCAGGGTGTTCTGGGCTACACTCCGACACGACTTGTACCGCTATTAGGGGACTGACGTTTACCACCCCCTAGGCCCGCCATGCGATATTCTCAGACGAACAGACAGGACTGTACAGAGATTATCATATTCAGGCTCAGTAGGAGTTTGGATGGGTTCACCTCATCAGTCTTCTTATCGGCATCTACCTGGGGACCGTTACGTACAGCTAGTACCGCTTGCGGTCTGTGGTTAAACCCACTGCCAGCGTAGTGTCGAGTCTTTAGAGTCCCACACAGAGAGCTATTCGCCTTTGGGCAAAACAGAGTAGAGGTCGCATGGTTTTGCGACAGGGTTCGTTCACATCCGTGCACTTGTGCACGTTTGGTGTCCGGGCAGTTATTACTAGCGGGCTTTGGTTTAAGCCAGATCCTAGTATAAGTTTTGGGGATTGGTTTTATCTCATTGTATTCGTGTTCCTCGGAATACGGATGCGGGTGTGTATGCACAGTTGACAGAGGCAGAGGCAGAGGATTCTCATTAGGGTTGTTGACCGTTGACTTTTTCTAAACCCTAATGAGAATAAGAAATATGATTAATAATATTAATTATGTATTATTGTGCCATGGTTGAGTTGAACATTTGACTTTTGTTGACTTGTTGACTTTGTTGACCGGTTGACTATTTTGGACTTGTTGACCATCATCATTTCATTGCTGTGACTTTTGTTTACTTGTTGTTCTTTACAAAATGCATTAAATGCATGAAATGATAATGGTCATTGAAACTAACCATCACAATACTTAATTATTATTATTATCATGATTATTTTCTCTTTTGTGAGCATGGTTGCAAAATAATTGAGCTCATTCTATCATTCTCATTCTCTCTCATCCAAGCTCTCCCTCTTCCTCTCTCTCAAGGCTCTCATGTCTCATGTGTTGAGAAGCATGAGCCATTGAGATAAAACCTTCAAAACTCTTCTCTACTCACTCTAGAGTACAAGGTCTAGCAAGCCAAGCACTTTAGTTTCCTCTCGGTTGAGGTAGGAGCTCAAGGTAGAGGCTTTCGGGTGGATCCTTCTTCGACAACAGGGAGACTATGAGGTGGAGCCGATCCAACCACTCCAAGGAGCAAGAAGAGAAGGAGTTCAAGACCTAGGTATAACCCTCTAACATAGTAGTTAAATTTCTAGTTAGTTTGCTAGGTTTTTGTTTAGCAAAGATCCTATTTTCTAGTCCATGTTACCTTTACCATAAAAATCGTTTTTTACCGTTTCCGCATCCCCGTAAGAATCGGGACGGGTAACGTGGACTTACACGAACATCGTACGTGCATAAATACACGTATGTGTCCGAACCCTGTCGTAAAACCATATGACCTTTATATCGTTTCGCCTGAAGCAGGGAAACTCTCTTTGTGGGACTCTAAAGACTCAACACTACGCTTGCAGTGGGTTTAACCACAGGCCGCAGGCGGTATTAGCTGTACGTAACGGTCCCCAGGTAGATGTCGAAAAGAAGGACGATGAGAAAACCCATCCGAACTCCTACTGAGCCTGATGTGACAATCTCCGTACAGTACGGTCTGTTCGTCTAATACTATCGTATATCGGGCCTAGGGGCCGGCAAGCGTCAGTACCCTAAAAGCGGTATAAGTCGTGTCGGAGTGAAGCTCATTACACCTTGAGAAGCTACTGGAAATCCTACCAGTAAATCTCATTTGCCCTGGCCAGGGACTTTGCGTAATGGCTCTCCAAACATAGTGCGATATCAACTCCTAATACCAGGAGAGACGAATCCTTTCTAACTGCCACTGCCTCCAAGTGCTTCGGGACTGCACCCAACTGTTACCTATTTGCAGGACTCCTTTGAGCTGTGGTAAGGTAGCAATCTAAGAACAGTGGAAACACACTCGAGACGAAGCAGCAGTGTCAAGTCTACGGACTATGCTGTACTCATGTCACCTGGAAACTGTTAACTGACGACGGGTATAATACCAACCAACAGTTCCCTGCGAGTCCTGTCCGGTGTACCCGTAACCCAACGAGCACCTGTATACTATCTCCAGTACAACGTACTAATGGCTGTGGGACAGACCATTTCCCATGCTGGGATGAGAAGCGTACACACTAGTCTACTCTGGAGTATCGATACCCTGTCTCGATAATCCTACGACTAGGGGCCTAAAAAAGGATGTGCTTGTAGACTACCCAGCCCCCACTAGTGTGACTGCCATCACAACGCTGGTAGTCAAGCAAGATCCTATGGCGTAACAACCGAGTTCATTTATACCAATTCCAGTTTCCATATTTATTTATTTGTGGTATTTTATTGATTTATCGTGTTTGGGTGCGGATAGTATTTTACATTTACTTTGCATTCGACCCGACTCGCTTGCTTGAACCTGTTGATTCATGTTTATAAACTACCCTGACTTGTTAAATAGACACGTCGTTTACTGTGAACTGTATATTGGCATTTCTTTTAGCATCGCATATTTTACGTATAACATTTTAGGTCATGTATAATAAATTAAAATTGCAATTCATAGCCTGCATGACACCCCTAATCCCGTGGTAGCGTCCGCGCATCTTGTCCTCGTCCCGTTCAGTGAAACAGACGTGTTTGGATAGTTACGCGCACGTACGTGCATCTGTTCTTGCGGGTATGCATTTTCGTCACCTAAGCATCCATTTTAAAATTTGAAAGTCGTATAAATTTTTCGTATTTTAAATCTAAATTTTTGGACCCGACCCGGGCGTGTTTTGGAGTACGTTTGTATTTGCCAAAATCTCAAAACGGACTAATATTATAATATTATATCTTTAGGATTGTTTAAACTGTTAAAACTATATTCCTTATATTTTATTTAGTTTTAAAAATTGATTTAAAAGATTTTTTTTATTTACCCTAACAACTATATCTCACCGGCCTCTCTCTCTTACTATTTAAATATTTTAATTATATTTTTTTATTGTAACTTACCCTGCATTCACACGTTTTCTCTCTCTCTCTCTTTATCCCCAGCGCTCAGTCTCTCTCTCCCCTCATAATCTTTTTCTCTCTTTCTCTCTCCGCTAATGCTGCCAACTTTCTCTCTCCTCAACTCTCTCTCTCCTCTCGCCCTCTCTCTATCTCTCTCATCTCGCATCTCTCTCTATCTCATCTCACGGTGGGAATGAATCCCATCACCTCCCTCTGAATCCCATTACCTCCCTTCTTTCTTTCTCTCGTCTCCTCCTCCCTCCTTTATTTAAAAACCCCCGAGAGCCTCGTGAACCCATCGAAGATCTCAGCCTCCTCCTCAAAACCCTAACCCTAGCTCCATCACCTCTCTTCCCTCGACCTCCCCCTCATCTCCATCATCTCCTTCCTTCTTCTTTCTTCTCCTTCTTCCTCCTTCCCGAGCCCTCATCAACACCCTGCACACCCACAGAACCCATCATCATCCCCTTGAACACCTCGTCGCCGATCATCCCTCGCCGCCACCATCTCCTTCCTCTTCTCTCCTCTCTCCCCTGCCTTCTCTCTTCACAAATCCATACACCAAAAAACCCTGTGACCTAAACCTTAAGCAAAACCCTAGCAGCCAAGAACCCTGCACACCCCTGCACAGTACCTGGCCGGAGCTCCGTTGATCTCGTCGCCACCGTCTCGTCTCCCTGTTACCAGTGCAACCCCAGTGAGTTCTCTCTCTTATTCTTCCCTTCTTCTCTTCTTCTTCTTTCTATTTTTCTTTCTGTTATTTTTCCCGTTCTGTATTCTTTGAATCTCTGTAGATCGCCGGAGCCGTGACGACGTCGACATCCCGACGACCCAGCGAGCGTACCTGACCCGTGTGATCCCCTTGTACGTTGTTTGGATCTGTTCCGTGTACCGTGCGCGCGTCGCGACTTTTCCCGCCGACGTGTGACGTTCCGTATACCCGTTTCTCGATCCGTTTAGGCAAGTAAAACTTGCTACATGCTATTCATATTTTTATACGTATTTAATTGCATATTAAATCTGTGGTTTAAATCTAGTGTCCCATATTCCATTTCGATGTTCCGTTTATATTATTTTTAGATCTAGAACTTGAAACATATCATATTGCATATTAGATTACAATCCATTGTACCCATATTCATATTTGAATCACATAATGCTTAATTGTACAACCCATAGTACCCTTTTAATAGTTTATAACCCTTCGGACACCGTTTGCATCCATCTAGCCTAATATATATGCAATTGCATCCCTAGATCATTTAATATATAATAATGATATTTTAACATTTCATATTTGATAAAGTGTATTTTAATCAACGTTGGAACTATCACCTTAACCCAAATCGATAACTGTGCATCCATATGTTTTAATCTGTACCAAGTTTGCATACCACATCACAATGTTCCATTTTTATTGTTCCATTAGTACCCCATACTTGTTTTGTATACCCATGCTTATTTTAGTTTGATTATGAGCACCCACGTGATATTTGTGCACCCCTGACATGACTTGATATACCATTTCTTGACACGACGTGATACCGTGCACCTCTTGACATGACATAATCCCTATATACTACCGGACTTGACCTGATGTACCATGGCTTTACCTGTTACCTGATCTTGTTACTAATGCCAACAAACTTGACATGTTGTCCCTACGGACATTTCCTGTTGTTTATCCAGACAAACCTGTACCTGCTTGATCCTGTGTTGGCATTAGCTTCAGATTATTAAGACCTGACTTAAACATATAACTTAGGGGTATGGGTAAATCAATGATGGAACCTGACTTGTAACTCGACAGTTCGCTTGCTTATACTGATCAGTTTTGGAGGCTAGGCCAGCCTTGGGATGATACTGCTGACATCATTCGTCTTTACATATTTCCTGTTTTAGTGCCTAGCGGCATGTCTCGGATTCAGCCCGAGAGTCTTAGACCGTGGTCCCGGGCACGCACGGGATACTATTGAGTTACATCGATAATTCATCAAATTGATTTCAAGGACTTGAGAGTAGTTAACCCAATAGACCTGTTTAAATTACTCACTACACATTACCCTCATTGTCCTCACTTATATTACTGTCTACCTGTTTTACCATTTATACTCATACCTGTATGTATTGCTACCCCTGTTAATAGTATTGCTTGATATTATGACGCACTGACGTCTGGATTTTGCATGGCCCAGATTCTTTACCTTTGCTGCAGGCCGAGCAGGAGTATTTCAGTCAGCAGGCTGAGCAGTGAGGACTTATTAGTAGTTAGTTTATTTTACTTTCGGTATTTTCATTTCTCATGTGAGCCCGCATCATGGAACGTACATTCCAGTTTACTCTTGTATTGGATCTTTTGCTTCCGCATTATTTTATTCTTGACTCGTTTTATTCTGGCTTATGGACATGTGTTAGATAGTTTATTATCGTTCTTGATATCTCTACAGCCGTAATGTGACCGTGGAAGGATATTTTCTATCCACAAGTAACATGGTTGTCTATGTCACGTGCCTATCTTAGCGTACTCTGGGAAGCGGGGCGTGACATATGGACTCTATCAATATGTATTTGCGATATGTTAAAAGAAACATATAAACATATTAAGATAAATATAAACCAAGTAGCATACTACTATGTTGAGCAAGACTGTTAATATAGCTGTGAATATCCCAAGCTTCCATTAAGTAATATACAAGCTAGTATGATACAATAATGGCCCCTAGGGCATATACACTAACACTAGATGCTTAAAAAAGAATATACAGTGAGCTTTTGAGGAATAGGAGAATTTAATTCTCAAAGAAAAGACTTACATCCTTAAAACACTATGTAAAAAGAAAACACATATCCTTTGCCTCCCTAAGGGTTTAACCCTTCATTTAAGAACTCGGTTCTTTCCTTTGGTTGAGATTTGCAGAGGAAAATCTCCCCACAAGTTGAGAATTTAATTCTCATCGGAGAGATTTTGCTCTGCAAGATTCAAAACCTAGGGGAGAAGAACTAAGTTACATTAAAAAATGGAGAGAAGAAGAACAACAACACATAGGAATTTAATTCCTCCAAAAATTAGGGTTTAACCCTATATTAAGAACTTAGTTCTTCAAAAAACAAAAAATAGTGATCCAAGATCTCCAAGGACAAATAATTGGTGTTTAGCACTATTTCGAAGCCTCACGTGTTTCCCACGTGAGTGCTTTAAACGAACGAGAAAAATAACCAAAACTTCATCACGTGTTTAACACGTGATTTGTTTAAGAGGAAAACAAATAAAAGAAAGAGGAAACTACAGTACTCCAGTATCAATAAAGGAAAAGGGGACAACCACATGCTTTGCACGAGAGCTAAGTGCTGAGCACTTATATAAAAGAGGGGGGAATAAAACCCAAAGAGCAGTGCCCATAATTGGGGGTGCCTCATGTGTGTCACGTGAGCGTCATAAAACTCTAGTGTTTAACACTAATCCAGTGCCCATGTGAAACGCATGTGAGCACTGTATTCCTCAGTACTTAGCACTGTTGGAGACTCAATCTTAGCTCAAATTGGCTAAAGTTTTCTGAGATTAGACCTCTGAGATACTAAAACAACCGATCCCCTGTGCTCATGTTTTCCCAAACTGATCTTAGTCCCAAATACGACTATTAATCTTCCAATTGATGATAACCCAAATAATACTAATTGTAACAACCCTAAACTTTCTGTACAATTTTTTTTCAAAAATACAGAAAGGGGTACTTTTGATTGAGCACAAGTTATAAGTTTTATTTGCTTTTTAATAGCAAGAAAGAGCTTGTAGCTTATTGGTAAGACCTTGCACTGCTGAACCAAAGCACCAGAGTTCAAATCCCATCAGCCAAATTATTTTTTATTTTGATTTCTTTTAATCTTTTTAGAAGCCCAAGAGTCTACACGTGCATAACCCGTAAACCTAAAGGTCACACTAAAAGCAAACGAGTCCAGGAGGTAGACCAAGCGACGGGGGACACGTGGCGGCCGAACTCGGCCTGACTCGGCCTAACTCGGCCGGCGACTCAGTCTAATCGGCCGCCGCCGCCGGCCGAGTCAGCCCAAAATCCGATTTTGCCTTCTTGACTTCTGTGCCATTTGGTCTCCTTATAACCCCTGTACAGTTTAAAAACCCTGCACAGTAACAGAACCATTAAAAAAACCTATTAATTTTTTTTAATACAAATTTTAATATAATTTTATCGCACCCTTTCATCTACCCTAAATGCTAGATTTTTCCTATAAATACCACTCTATTTCACACACCCCTCACTCACAATCTCTGCCCAAACCCTCAAGCAAAATCCCAAGAACTTTTGTGTACAGGTGGAGTTAGCAAAGGGCGAAACTCCGACGAACTTCCGGTGACGATTCGAGGAGCTCCTGGCGACGAAACGATGCACCGGCACCTCCTACCACTCCCTCTTCCACTTCTCTAATATAAATCCTAGTAAGTCCCTCCTTCCTTTTCTCTTTTCTATTCAAAAAACTCGTAATTCTAAAATCCGACGGAAGCGGAGTTAATCCGACTTCCGATTCGGTTTTTTCTTTAAAAGTTCCATTTTTCTTAAAAACAACAATACCAAACTCTCACAACATGACTATTAATCATTAAAAAATGTATTGAACAAGTTCCATTTCAAAAGAATATATATTGTAATTTTTATCGTATTTTTTCAGAAAAATACCATATAATTTATCTTCGACATAAAAACATCATTACCCTTACTATACCTTTAGATAGTTCACGAGATAATGACCTATCTCTTCACAACACTCTTATGTAATATAGCACGATGATATTGAGAAACATAGATTTGGGAAAATACGGCTTTACACAAAACTACCGCAAACTTATAAAAACCTTTTTCTACATGATATGTATTTTTAACAAATCTTTGCAATGCGCCGCTACAACCCATTTTAGGGAACCTGTTTGGGATGGTGCAGATTATCACACATCCTTGGGCTTAGTAGTGCGAGATGCAGACCTCCGCAAGGAGCATACGGTCTTGAAAGATTTAAAAATACAAATATCTTAAGAAAATGAGATTTCTAGAAAAACAATAAATTAAATTATTTTTATAAATATATATATGTATCATCAAAATATCTACTTTTGATATAGTATAAATATTCCAACTTTTCTAAATAAAAAAGAATCACTTTACATGAAAATACCATGCAATTCCATATAAGTTCAATACATTACAAATAAATACCATATATTATGAAATTAGGTTTTACTCACTAGAAATATCACATATATAAAATCTACATCTATAAGAACTCTAAAGACAATAATTAAATACTTAAGGTGTACTTTGAAAATTATACAAGATTATTTTTATATAAACCCCCCTCAAGTTATACTAAATTACAATAAGGACCCTAGTAAATACAGGTTTAAGCGGGACCAGTCTCTTAAGCCTCAGGGAGTCGGAGATATGGGTGCTTGCCTATTTAAGATAGACAACTTAACAAATGGTGTTATCAACATGGTAATCGTCTTTAAAAAAGACACAAATCCTGCCGTCCATGTGCAGCGGTTACCGATAACACCAAAACCTAATTCAGGATTCAATTTCTTTTCTAATTGTCTGACTCAGACTGAGTCTCAATATATACAATCTGACTTCAATGAGATTTAAGTATAACACTACAATTCAATATGATTCCATATATTCAATATGTGTTCAATCAATCAATCTATACAACTTGACCGAACCGAACTATGGATATACTTCCATCTACATGATTTTCCAGTTACATCCATTTAACGATATCATGGTTTCGGCAAGTCATTCATCTATACAATTCAATTACAAGACAATACAATACAAACAATACAATTAAGACATCGCGGGGTTTATAAGGGGTAGATTGGTATGGAAGGTGTTAGAAGTGGCACGAGATTGCAACCATTAAGACATCTAACCTGTATTCCATTGCCGTTGTACCATGGCTGAACGGTTCTTTATACTTTCTGTCCACCTTAGTCTCTGGTCTACTGAGACTCCTCTCGTATACACTGGCCTCTTCTGTACCAAGTTACAAACAACAACGTTAACAATATAATACAACTTTAAAAGCTACATTCTCTCTCTGTCTATTCTACTTCTCACTTATCTTTGGGACTTACCGAGCGATTGTTCGCTGACGACATTCCTTCTCTTTCTTCTTTGGAATGTTGTCAGGTGATTCGGACCTTCAGGAGATCGAGCCCACCAGCGAGGATTTGGACCAGCTAGCTTACGACCCAAAGCTCTAGATACTTGTACATTTCATTTCAGTACTTTCCATTTCTGTTATGCCACTGTTTAGGCATTGCTTTTCATTCTATATATTTACTTTTCAGATGCATTGTACAAAAGAATGTTAATAAATAAAGTTGTTGTTCATTACATTATCTCTTGTGTATATTTATTTTATATTGCTTAGTTACGCTTAGCGTATTTACTTCTGAGTGAATACGTAGCGGCCTCGTCGCGTCCTCTGCCCGTACACTGGGAAGCGGGGCATGACACTCATCTTATATCTCCTAAGATAATTTTAGTCTCAAACATGAATAACATTCCTTAGGTCTACAGCAGCACCATCCTTTCCCTCAAATATGGGATTTGGTTTAAGGGTACATCTTTCCACACATCTGATATATATCGTTGTAATTCTTCAACGTCTTCAGAGAGGTAGCGAGTCCCGACAACCAACAACTCGTTAATGCACTTCCAAATTGATGTGCACGCTTCAAATCAGACTGCACCCCATATTGGGCACATTCCATATCAACATCGTTGTTCATCCCGTCGCATAACAAATACACGTGCGCGCAAGATGGACAACGGACTGAGACGTCCTTAAACTAAAATCTCACTTCCAAAATGGTGATCTACGGACCGAGACGTCCTTAAACTAAAATCTCACCTCCAAAATGGTGATCAACAGAACGAGATGTCCTCAAACTAGAAGTCCACCTCCAAAATGGCGATAATGAACCGAAATGTCCCTAAACTATGCCAACAGAGCCCAAATGCTCTCTTATTGGATCTGAAACAAAAATGATCCTAAAACCTTGTTAAGTAGATCTTAGTCTCAGATTGGACTAACGTATTCTTAACAAAAGACTAACCGAGCCCCAACTGCTCGCATACATTTAAGTCGATCTTAATCTCAAACCAGATTAATAATCCTTAAATAAAAAAAACTCAAATCTAAGATATACGGATTTGGACTAATCCACGCCCTACGGGCGACAATTTAAATTAATCTCCGTATACAATCCACAGGCAACCTAAACAAACAAAAACACACACGGCACGAAGTGAACTTCCGGAGCAGGAGAAAGTGGTTATCGCGATGCGGTAACGTAATTAACTGCAGGGGCTTGTGCCTGCTGGGAAGAGCGTCCCCACAATCAAAAACCCCTCGCAAAACGAGGGGGAATCTGACGAATTCACGCTACAACGGACACATCCGTCCAAACCTCCGATATACGGTGCCATAAATCTTGGCATCTTCGGAGAGGTAGACGGATAAATCCAAATAGCATCTGCCCCCAAATTCAGGCAGGATGATCCAACACAGTTCGTCTCTGTTTTCGGCGGTGAACACATACATACATACATTGCTATAGTAATATATATATACACTCTCATATGATGTTTTTTTCGATTTCGTGGATTTGAGAAACCGCAAGATACCTTTTGAAACTTGAAATATTTAAAAAAGTATGGTTTTCCCTTGATATGATATTTCGTATCCACCTTGAGTTTTCTCAGTTCTGAGCTATGAGCATACCCGATTCGAGGAGTTATATGAGCCATCTGCGGATACATGGTGGGCCCGGTAAGGTATCCCGGGGCGAGAAATTTGTGAGGATGACGATGAGCCTGGCAGGGGGAGCACTACCTACCGGTGATTGTATAGAAACTCGATGGATATCCGGAGGATACCATTCGGAGTTAGATGATGAGATGGATATGAGGGCCGATCAGAGTGACGGCGCCAGAAATATTGGGATTTGGATGACGTTGATGGACACCGGATTTCTATGATGAGGACTTATTGATGATGACTATGTCCCCACATTCAGGACTTTTATGATATATTCTGTACACATAGTGTTTTACCTCGATGTAGTACCTTGATTTGGTTTATGCTGCATCTCATATTATTGTACATTTACCATCATGACTGTATACCTAGGATTGGTTGTTTATCGTGCATGCATGTGATTACCTGTACGATGTTATTTACTTCTCATGAGTTGGAAACTCATCCTCATTGCGCCACAGTGTTTTTGCAGGGTTGACCCTCAGTATAGTCGCGGCAGGCTCTTTATTGCAACATTTTCAGTGGATACCGCTACTGTTAGGTGTGAGACCCTTTTGTAGGTGGGTTTTTTGTGCGAGTATCCGTATGATTCAACTTTTGTATCTTATTTTTATCTAGTACTCTCCATCTACCACTTATATGTATTTGACTTAGAGACGAGACTGAGATATTCGGTATTTGTATATTATTTGTGCTTCAGGTTGTCGTGCTCGTGTGAGCCGGCTTTTATTTTATGCTGCGATGTTTTTTTACCTCTTATTATGATGTTTTCACTTTTTATTTGCTTATTTCTTCGCTACGGTGTCGTATATTTACCTGTTGTGGTTGTGTTATGTCTTTAGGTGTAGGTTGCTCCCGTTTGGGAATGCCTTTTTATTCTATGTTTTGTACCCGTTTGGGTCTAGTTTTTTCAAAGGAGATGCTGTCGGAATTTTTAAGAAAATAAATTTAAGTTTTAAGATTTTTAACTTGAGATTTTAAATGTTTTTAACAAATGTTTTATCACTCTATCTTTTCATGGTTTAGATTTCTGGGTTTTCGGCTTACTTGAATAACATTACGCCTTTATACGTTGCGTGATTTAAGTGCCGGTCGCGTTCCTAAATTGGGTCGTGACAGAGCTCAATGTACAGTGTGCGTGTGTTGTGTTTTGAGGGGTCTTGGGTATATCGGGGTCCACGCAAAGTTTACGGGGGTCCTGCTACTCGGATAGTGGGTTGGGGGTTTAGAGGGCTAACATCCCCTTTACGGAATGCGGGGCAGCTCCCCGTTAGAAATTTTTTTCTAACGGAGACAGTGTTGTGGAGTGTGTGTATATAAAAAAAAAAGGAAAATAGCGTCCAAAGGACGCGTGGGCGTCAGCTCCTCACGTGTTTGGCACGCGGGCGCTGGGCGCCAGCAGGAAAAAGGGGGGCTTAGCCCCTATACTGGGAGGTGTACTCCCAATTGACTTTTAGAGTTAAATTCCTAAAAAAAGGATTTATTATTATTAATTTTTTTGTGGAGTTAAACTCTTAAGAGATTTTTGGAGCTGATGATAGGGGACCCCTTTCTTCTCCCTTGAGCCCTGGATCTTCCCAAACTTGGATTCTTGGAGATGGGTCTCCTTCTTCCTCCTCTCTGCTATCAAAGGGCAATAACCAATATCATTGATGACCTAATCCATAAACTTATACATTCTACAATAATTGTGAAAGCTCAAGAAACAAACTTATACATTCTACAAATCCTAACCCTAACATTAACACTCTCACTAACACTAACACTAATACTAACAATAATACTAACCCAATTACTAACACTAACCCTATTACTAACTCTAATAATAACTCTAACCCTAACCCTAAAACTAACCCTAATAAAATCAGCTATAAACGACCCAAACTATTTAACTTGCTGCGCTCAAACTTACAGAAATCCAAATGCCCCAAAAAAATCAATAAAAATCCTTTCAAAACCCTAGCCAGCTGATCTAATTCAAGAAATGAAGAGGTCAAGAACGAACTTACTCGCCGCCGCCGCCGCCGCCGCCCTTTTCCTCTTGGAGACGATACCCCCTCCTATGTCAACGCCTCGCAGCTCAAACTGCAACAGATCGAAGAAAATTAGGGCGAAACATTGAACCAAATAGATTGAGACCGTGAGAAGAACGGAGAACTGAGCAACACTTACAGTAATCGAGTTTTCCCCTTTGTCGTGTGAGGAGAGAGGGAGAGAGAGAGAGAGAGGAAGCCAACAAATGGTCGCGTGGGAAGAGAGAGAGATGACGTGGGAAGAGAGAGCCCAAGAAGAGAGAGAGAGAGAAAGGAAGCCAAGAAAGAAGGAGAGGCCGAAGGGTTATAAGGTGTGGGGCTCACGGGTTGCCGTGTTGCAACTCGTGAGCTTAAGATTTAATCCGCACTTTATAAGTGTGTGGATTCAACCTTAAGTTTTGGGACCCAGCCAAATGCTGGAGCTCGAGAGCTTAAGTTGAATCTGGACTTCTAAAGTGCGGATTCAACCATGGGGACGGGTTTGGATCCGCACTTTAAAAGCGAGGATTCAACCAAACACCTCCATTTAATCCACACTTGTAAAGTGCAGATTCAAATGCACCCACTTCCAACCGCTCGTGCCTACATGAAGTCTATGTGGGTTTGATGTGACCCAAAATTGCTAAATTCCTAAATAGTTTGCAAACCCGAAACCCGGCTAAACCTTTGATTAGTTCTCAAAACATGAGAATTCGCAAAAATTGTCCACGGACGTCATTGACTGGCGCATGGCGCTAAAATGCGCCATCGCGTATACAAGGTCATTCCTTGTTTTGTCTTTCTTCCCCTTTTTAGTCTTCGTTATACATATCGAAACCAAAAATTTTCTAAAACAATTGCAGCTCGATTCTCTCTCTATCTCTCTGTAAGTTCCCTTTGCTATAAATTTTCATCAAAATTAGGGTTATTCTTGTTATAATTAGCGTACCCCTATCATTTACTGCTCAAAATTTCCAATTTTGGTATCAATAATTTGCCTATTAGAGTGTCACTGGATCCTGTTTCGGGATTCTAGGGTTTTATGATTTGTCCTAATTCTGTGATTTCATGATCTGATTGATGTGAAGATAATAAAGGTTGATCCTTTATTGTTTTTCTTCCTTCGATTCTGATCCTGATTGGAATTCACAGATGAGAAGGCGCCCCCTTCAATCAAATTCTCAAGAGGAAATGGAGAAATCCAATGGAAAAGCCCCTCGATCTCGCCTTTGCCTCCTCGCCACTTTGTCTGCCATGTTTTGGTTCTTGATCTTTTACTTGCATTTCGCTGTTCTTAGTGGCAATGCGCCTGAACCGGATAAGCCCTCCATCCCTTTCTCCTCAATTCCCTCAGAAACCCAGCATTTCTCCGAAAACACCAAGCCCGTTAAACCCATTAACCCGGTTGAATCGCTAGTCCCACCCCATTCAAATCCCTCAAATACCCATGTAGAATTGAATGCTGCCCATCATGAATCGAAGAAAAAGTTCCAGTTTTTACGGGCGCTTAAGACCGCTGAAAACAAAAGCGATCCATGCGGTGGCCGATACATCTATGTCCACGATCTGCCGCCTAGATTCAACGATAACATGCTCAAAGATTGCCGCAAGCTGAGCCTTTGGACCAACATGTGTAAGTTCACCACCAATGCGGGTCTCGGTCCTCCCCTTGAAAATGAGGAAGGCGTCTTTTCCAACACCGGTTGGTATGCAACCAATCAGTTTGCAGTCGATGTGATCTTTAGCAATCGTATGAAGCAATATGAGTGCTTGACAAAGGACTCGTCTATTGCAGCTGCTGTGTTTGTTCCTTTTTATGCAGGGTTCGATATAGCACGGTATCTTTGGGGGTATAATACATCGATGAGAGATGCGGCTTCTCTTGATTTGGTCGACTGGCTTATGAAGAGGCCCGAGTGGAATGTAATGGGTGGAAGAGATCATTTTCTGGTTGCGGGAAGAATTACTTGGGATTTTAGAAGGTTGACGGAGTCCGAATCGGATTGGGGGAACAAGCTTTTGTTTTTGCCCGCTGCAAAAAATATGTCAATGTTAGTGGTGGAGTCGAGTCCTTGGAATGCTAATGATTTTGGGATTCCGTACCCTACTTATTTTCATCCAGCGAAAGATTCAGATGTGTTGCTTTGGCAAGATCGAATGAGGAAATTGGACCGAAAATGGCTTTTTTCATTTGCAGGGGCTCCTCGCCCGGGTAATGTGAAATCTATTCGAGGTCAAATTATAGAGCAATGTAAGAATTCTCAGGTTGGGAAGCTTTTGGAATGTGATTTTGGTGAGAGCAAGTGCCATTCTCCAAGCAGTATCATGCAAATGTTTCAGAGCTCTTTGTTCTGCTTGCAACCTCAAGGAGATTCATACACGAGGAGATCTGCTTTTGATTCGATGTTGGCTGGTTGCATACCAGTGTTTTTTCACCCTGGCTCGGCTTATACTCAATATACTTGGCATCTCCCGAGAAATTATTCAAAATATTCGGTTTTCATCCCTGAAGATGATATTAGAAAGAAGGGTATTAGCATTGAGGAGAGGTTGAAGCAAATTCCTCCTCATGTTGTGAAGGAGATGAGAGAGGAAGTGATAAACCTCATACCTAGGCTTATATATGCTGACCCTAGGTCTAAATTGGAGACTCTTAAGGATGCTTTTGATGTTTCAGTTCAAGCGATTGTTGATAAAGTGACAAAGCTGAGGAAGGAGATAATTGAAGATCGGGAAGATAAGGATTTTATCGAGGAGAACAGCTGGAAGTATGAGTTGTTAGAGGAGGGGCAGAAAGTTGGGGCACATGAATGGGATCCTTTCTTTTCGAAACCGAAGGATGCTAGTAATGGAGATTCGGGGAGCTTATCTGCTGAAGCTGCGAAAAATTCTTGGAAAAATGAACGAAGGAACCAGTCTTGAAGGTTAGCTCCTTGCCATTTCATCTAAAATTTGAAAACATACCGCAAGCAAAGCAAGATCTATAGAGATATGAAGCTGCTAGCCAAGCACATCAATGGGGATGAAATGTATAAGTTTCTTTGGGAGATATAATCTTAACATTGTTGCCTGTTTGGAGCTTGGTTGACGAAAGTCTTAAGCCCCTTGTCTGCCACTGTGTTGCACAGGTAGACCGCAATTTTCCTTCCCATATAGTATTGCTTTTTTGCTTTTCAAATATGGTTTAGGTATCTGTTCATTTTCATACGGCAGTTGCTTGATAATTTTCTGTATTTCTTGTTATACAATTTTTCGAAAGATATAAATACTGTTTTCTACTCGCGTTTTCTCTTTTAATCTTGGTGAGGCATATGGTGAAGTATAATAATTCTTAGTGCCTAGTTATTAGTTAATACTTTTACTGTTTTACATGTTGTGTATTGAGATGAAAAGATTAAGGTTTCTTGTGATTTTGTCATTGCCTTGTGCCCTTGCTTTGTTGTATTCTGATATTAATATCATTTCAATAACAGCGGCATGAAGTTAAGGGTCAATGCATATTGAGTGTTATGGCAGTTAACCGAAAAAGCTCTACACAATTGCTAATACCTGTTAATGCGATGACTTGATTGACCAAAAAAACAGAGTCTAATGGACATTTTCGTAGTAGTCATGATCAAACTGCGAGAGCTACTTGTGTTGTTTTCCTGTACATTGTTGGATTGCTGAATAGTGATTTCTATAACGCGAGCTAATTTCTTTTCCCCTTCCTGAAACTGTAACTTTATAAAACTTCTACAAAAATTTGGTAGTTGCATGAGTATCTTTTTGTTAATAATCTTATGGGGACCTGTAGAAGCTTATCAAATAGATGCATGCTCTCGTCCGGAAAATGTCGGTGACTTATGTTAATAATTAAGAAGTCATTTCTCACCAAACTGGATTTACTCGTCATTCAGGAAATGCATATGATTTGCCTTATGGAGGGTAATGTAGCAAGTGTTTACCAAAACAGTGAAAAACTGCACTAATTCCGATCGTTCAAACGTCGGTGACTTATGTTAATAATTAAGAAATGCATATGATTTAATGCCTTATGGAGGGTAATGTAGCAACTGTTTTCCAAAACCGTGAAAAACTGCACTAATTCCGATCTGTGCACAGTTCACTTTACCACTCTTCATTAGACTATCTTTGCTGGTTGCATTTCTTATGATCCTGCTAGGATTATGTTCTTTTCAATGTTGGAGTCCACAAATTTGAATATCATCGTTGTCTTGGGCAGGGAGTTTCCTGTTTAATCACCTTAAAGTATTGTTTGTTTTTGTTAGCTGCATAAAAGGATTTTGAACAAACATGAATGCATGTGATGTTTCCTGTAGTTAGTTTTGATCAATTCTGGCAATATTATTGTGTTATTTAAAATTCAAATTATATCCGATCAAGATTTTGTTCAGAAGATCGTCATGATCATCCGAGCTAACTTTTATTTTGCTGAATATCTTGATTCTATTTCATAATTTTTTTTTGTTTTTTTATTGGATGCGACTCCTTCGACAATCGAACCAACAACTTCTAACTTTGGAAAGGAAATTCTTATCACATGAGACATGATAATATAGACTCATGCTCTTATGTTTTAATGTCATTTTCTAAGTAACTATGTTCTTTGCAAATGCTCTATTAGCTTGTGACGGATAATTTCCAACTAGTGCTGCAGGTTGTTGCAATATTATTATCTTATGATCTGATCCTTTTGCTTTAGCAGAACACGCATGATTAGGGAGAATGGTACTTTATCTAATCTTATAAATCATTACTCTGTGGAAGAATTCTTATTGATAACATTACTCTTTGGAAGAATTCTTACTAACATGCATCGGAGATCATGAACTTTTAGGACCAGAGATGATCGTGGCAACTGTGAATGTAGTTCGCACGATCAGGGAAAGAATGCGCATAGCCCAATACCGACAGAAACACTGGGCTGATGCAAAGCGTCGACACCTGGAATTCCAACCTGAAAATCATGTTTTCTTAAAGTTCTGTCCAAACCGAGGAGTAATCCGTTTTGGCAAGAGGGGTAAGCTCAGTCCGAGATATATAGGACCATTCGATATTCTCGAACGAGTCGGAGAAATGGTATATCGTTTAGCACTACCACTCTCATTGGAAGGAGTGCACAACGTGTTTCACATATCCCAGCTCCAAAAATTTGTGAGCGACCCCAGCCATATCATTGATCATCGGAGCTCACTATACAGACTGACCTAACTTGTGAGCAACAACTCGTTGAGTTCTGGACAGAAAGGTAAAGATATTACGGAACAAGAAAGTACCTTGGTCCGAGTGATGTGAAGAAAAGATTTACCAGGAGAATCAACGTGGGAACGAGAAGATGAAATGCGTGCAAGATACCCTTATTTATTTGTAAACTAGTCCTTATGTAATTGTAAATTTCAAGGACGAAATTTTTATAAGAAGGGTAGAATATAACGACTATGAATTTATTACTATACGAATTTTTCAATTTAATATACAGAAAGGAGTTTGCAAGTCTAAATACAATTTAAAAGTTAATTTTTGTTTAAAAACAGCAAGAAACAACTTGTAACTCACTGGTAAAGCCTTGCACTGCAGTGACGTAGCCCCTGTGTTCGAACTCCATCAGACACATTATATTTTTTCTGATTTTTCTTTCAAAATTTTTAGAAGCCCAAAAGTTTACACGTGCAATGCACATAAAAATGAAAAGTCTGAAAAAATAAACATGTGCAAAGGGGTATTAATACAGAGATGTACACGTGTCTTTAATCCACCGACTTTCCTATACAAATCGACCGGCGGAATCATCTTTTTGGCTGGCACCAATGGTCCAACCATGGGCAATAAGCCCCGAGCTTTGCACATAAGTCTCTTGGCCTATCCCTAACTCTCCTGCACTGTTTAATTACTCTGCAATCAAATAGAGACCCTCAATTCCCCATTTATCACCTTTTTAATGCATTTTAATTCATCTTTTTAATTCCAAAACACTAATTCTACACTATAAATACTACCCTATGTCCTAGCCTTTCTTCATTCTGAAAATTATAGCCAAAATTCTCAAAGTTTTCTAAGTACAAGAAGAGTACAACTGGAGTTAGTAAGAGATCAACTTCCGGCGAGAATCAAAGCAAGTTCCGGCGACCCTGCGACGCCACGAAGTTCAACACTCGCTCTTCTACCTTCTCTTCATCTTTCTTGCTAGTAAGTCCCTCCCTATCCCTCTCTTTCTTCTTGAAAAGTTTGATTTTTCAAAATATGTCGGTAAGTGGAGTTAATATCGATATTTTATTTTAAATCCTAAAATGTTCATTTTTTCTTACATATTTTACATCCATATTCTTACACTATATTTGTAATCATATAACTAATGTTTAGAACAAACTTTCACTCAAAAATATCATGAAACATAACCTTAATTTAACTTTTATATTAAAATACCATGAATTTTGTATCTACCATATTTAATTGTTTTGCTTAATTATATATTTAGAAAACATCACGGAGTAATGACCTATCTCTCACATGCACATATGGTTTCCATATCACGATACTCTTCGAACATATTTTTAGTTCCAAACACAATATTTCATTAAAATATCATCTACTATAAAAACGGTTTTCTTCAGAATTATATTTTAAAATTCCTTTGTAAATAAGCCTCCACAACCCTTTTTAAGGGGACCCGCTATTGGATTGTGCGGAAAAATTATATAAATATTATAAAATCCATATATTTTCAAATTATAATAATCTTATATTTTTTCAAAGGAAAGAATTACAAGTTTCATCAAAATACCAACGAAAATCAAGCTTTACAGTAAAATACCATGAACAATTCAAGTTAAGGTAATTATCACTAAAATATCTCAATTTTTAAAATTCACATTCATGGAAACCCTAAATTATATAAATAATTTCTCGAGGTTATTTTGAACTATATCTTAAAAATATTTTTCATAAAACCCTCTCGAGTATATAAAATTACATTTAAAGAATTTGGTAAATATAGTTTTAAACGGGATCAATTCGTCTGAGTCTCAGAGAGCCGGAGAAAGTGAGTGATTGCCTATTTAAGGTAAAAAAACCTAACGGCATTATCAATGGTAATAGTCTTGAAAAAAGACACAAATCCTGTCGTCCATATGCAACAGTTACCGATAACTCCCGAATCTAATTCAGGATCTAAATTAGTTATAAGTGTCTGACTCAAGTCTGAGTCTAAATCAAGCTCGAATTCAATTCAAACCAGAATCCAATTCAAATATGAATCCAAACTCTAACATGTATACTTAAACCTGAATATCAAACCTAAATACAAGACTTGACTTGACCGAACCATGGTTATAACTTGATATGACTTCTTGACTACAAGCTTATATCCTGAACCTGACTACTTGAACAACTTGTATCCATGGTCTCGGTAAATAATATAATCAATACAATACATTATGGGGTTAAAGAGGTAGATTGGTACGGAATGTATTAAAAGTGGCATGAGATGATCACTAAAAGACACCTACATTAACTCCCGTACCGTTGTTCTGTGGGTTTTACCAGGGTCTTGTACTATATGTTACTATAGTTCACGGAGAAAGATGGACTTCTCCCGTATACACTAATACCTTCTGTACCAAGCTACAAACAACTACGTTAGAATGACAATTTTATACCTGTACACTTTAACAGTTCAATTCTCAATACTTGCTATATTCCTTTCTTTCTTTTGGGACTTACCGAGCGATAGTTCGCTGACAACATTTCTGTCTTTTCGTTCTTTGGAATGTTCGTCAGGAGAACCGGACTCTCTCGAGATCGAGCCTAACCAGGAGGACGTGGACCAGTTTACTGAGCAGCAGGATTTCTAGCTTTTCCTTGTACTTGCTTTTCTTTTCCTCTGCCACTGTTTAGGTATTGTTTTATATCTTTGTACTTTCCTTGTAAAGATGAATGTTAATAAAAGTTGTTCATTTTATATCTTTTGTTATTTCTTGTGCATTTTATATATTGCTTATTCACGCTTAACGTATTTATTTAGGAGTAAATATGTCGCGTGTCTGCCACGTCTCCGTCACCGTACACTGGGAAGCGGTGCGTGAAAAAGATCGACCATGCAAGCGTAATCCATCTGCGTCAGCCGAATCTTTTCGGCCAACATCTTTTTGAAATATCTTCTCCCCCACTCTGCTAGCTCACCATGGCTACAAGCTGATAAAACCGCGATGTACGGAACACGGTCGAATTCTACGTTTTCTCCCTCCATCAAATCAAACAAATCGATCGATGTTTCTAATTCTCCTTGCATCCCGTATCCCAATATCATCGCATTCCACAATACTACGTCCTTGTTCTTGATCCTGTCAAAGATTTTTCTCGCAATATCGATTCTGCTGCTCTTTGTGCAGAAATCCAACAGCGAATTTGCCACTAAAATGTGGGTACTGAACGATTTCTTTATCGATAAGCAGTGAATTTCTTTTCCTTGCATGAGTGTAGAAAGAGTAGCGCATGCCGAAAGAACTTCCATGAAGGAAACAACATCATACTCGAGACCCAGTAGATCCATCTCAAGAAACAGTCGAGGAGCTTTCGAACAATGTGAGCTTTGTGAATATCCAACTATTAATGTGTTTTAAGAAATTAACTTGGTCTCTCTTCGATGCTTCGAAAACTTTCATGGTGAAGTTTAACCTTCCACATTTCACATAGGTATCGATTAAAGTATGGGAAACAAACATGTCGAAATACGAGCCATCGCGGATCGACAAGGCATGAATCTCTTTCCCCTTGTTTAAAGAAGCGATCCAAGCACAAGCAAGAAGAACATTCGTAAAGGTACCTGAATTAGGGCGATCTCCATTAGCATGCATCTCAACAACAAGCTTGATGGCTTCTAAATGAGCACCGTTTTGAGCAAGATCAACGATCATCGCATTCCATGACACCGCATTCTTATTCTCCATTATGTAGAAAACATCCGAAGCCTTGCTCATATATCAAGACTTTGCATACATATCGATCATCGAATTACCAATGTACACGTCTGCTTTCATCCCTTGCCTTATACAATATCCATTAAATTGTTTCCCTACAGCAACCAACCAAGCTCCACTAAGGCAGGCAACAAGCTCGATATCGTGATCGAGTTAGGCTCGACTTTATCATCATCCTTCAACATATCCCTAAACACTCTTACCGATTCTTCAAAAAGACCTACATGGACAAGGTTGCCGATAATCGAATTCTACGACACGTTATTTCTCTTCTCCATCGCACTAAACATCCTCACCGAAGCTCCGGTGTCCCCACATTTCCCATAGATATCAACATCACGAAATCTCCACTCCTAGCAACCCTAAAACAGCAATCCAATCCAACTTTACCCACATACCCATGAACCCCCATCACGAAATCTCCACTCCTAGCCATCCCACAGGCAGGCAGGACGCTGACCACGCTAACCGGATTGGCCTCAAATCGCGATCTCACCAACTTCTTAAACCAATCCATAGAATCCAAGAACAACCCCATGAGCCGTATACACCGACATGACCGATTTCCACGACACGACATCCCTAACATGCATTTCATCAAACACCCGTCGGGTGCCATCCAACTCACCACAAGCTCCGTAAATCGCCAACAGGGTATCGATGACAAAGACGTCAGAGTTGAAACCCAGCTTCCGAGCCGACGCATGAAGCTCTCTCCCTTTGTGTAAACACTTGGCGTCGGCGCGGGCTTTAAGGGTGAAGGGGAAAATGAGGGTATCGGGCCGGACGCCGTCAGAGAGCATGGAGTTGTAAGCAAGGAGGGAGCGAAAGGGGAGGTTGGAGATGGAGAAGGCCTTGATGAGGGAGTTGTAGAGGAAGGAGTTTTTGTGGGTTTGGGAAGGAGAGGAGTTTGAAGAGGAGGAGAGAGAAGGAAGGAGAGTTGAAGGAGGAGCAAGAGAGGCCACAAGAGGGGATTTACTCCTATGACGTCGAAAAAATACAACCTCCACTATTTTTTCGACGATCGGCATCCATCTTCATCATCGTTATCATATAAGATGTGCATACATCAAATTTCATGTGATTCCACCACCTTTTCACCGTGGAATTAGCAATGTAAAAAGTTCTATTTACGGTAAACCATTAATTTTGCACCAACTAAATCAAAGGTGCAAAAATGGAATAATCACATGAAATTTGGTCTATCCATATCTTAGATGATAAAAATGGAGATGATGTATGCTGATCGTCGGAAAAAATCATGGAGGGTCCATAGGAGGAAATTCCCTCCTACGGCACCTTTCCTCCCTTAAACTCATATTATTATTAGGTAAATTACACTAAAATACCCTTACCTATCAAATTTCTTCTTTAAAATGCCTTAAAGATTTTTATTACACTAAAATAAATTCTATTTTTTGAGAGTATTTTATGAAGGAAATCCCGTAAAAACCATAGTTTAATGTATTTTCTTTTAATTTAAAAAACTTTAAGGTATTTTAGAGGAAAAAATGATTGTTGAGGGTGTTTTAGTGTAATTTACCCTATTATTATTATATTACAATGTATATTTTATAATTAAAATACATTTTTAAAATACATTTTATTCATTTTAATATTTTTATTATATCGATAAATATCGGTACCAGTTATGGACCTGGTAAATATATCAGTATCTCAAACATTTATTGAAAAGATTTTGGATGCCTCCTCTGTTTTAAATCAGGTTGACCGTTGGTTCTTTTAAATAATGCCCGTCCCTCGTCCCTCTTAAAACGTCGACTTTGACTTTGACTTTGACTTTTTATTTAGTGTTAAAATTATTTGGCGGGAATTAACCGTAGTGATTTTTGGTGTTAATTATAATGACTGTTTAAATTCCCACCATTTCATTTTTGGGTCCCAACCTTGTAGGAGCCCTTTCTCTAAAACCTTTTTAAAGCCCATAAATAGAAAAGACTTAGCCTTCTAACTACTCCTACTCCTGCACAAAGCAGGAACAAATTAAGCACATGTATTGCTTTCATTATTTGAAGAATTAATGCCTTCTAATATTATGGGAAATTTTCGCCTACCAAGTAAGTTCTTTCTCCTCGATTTTTTCTTTTTGCACTTGTACATGATTGTATAGGCTTTTTCTTATTTTGTATTGTTTTCCTAATTACAATATTGGATATATCATTTACCCTTATTTGTCTTTTTAGGATCTATGCGCTATTCGGTACCTTAATAGGAGAAGATGTTTTGCAAGAAAACTGTTAGATCGTATAGAATCTATGAGGCGTGGAAGTGGATAATGGATCCGAAGCTAGTCGAGCAGGAGGATTTGGAAGCACTTGAAGCGTTTCAGAACGCAAAATGCGTGATTCTGGGCCGAAATCAACGATGTATCTAGCGACATCCCTTCGCCTGCCCTGAACATGTATATCGATGAGGTCGATTACGATGCCATCGTCGATCCGGAACTTGTTGCGGATATTGGCAAAAAGCCGCCGCCTCCACCTGACACTGATTACGAAGAAGATATGTTGAAAATTTTGCCGATAATACCAACGGGATGGTGAGACGAAGAGGAAGATATACTTAAAATTGGCCCGATAATACCAACGGGTTGGGAAGATGAAAAGGAGGTGAGAATTGAAGATCCGAGACGACGCGGATGAATATGAAAAATTTGTCGAGTAATATGTGGAGGCAAAATATCTTATGAGATAAATCGAGAAGATTATGATTAATTAAACGGGATGGGACAAAATTGTAAGGAGAAAGCTAATAATCATGACAATGACAAGGAAATTCATGCTCACAAACCTACACATGATAGAGAATGGTGGATCCAAGGCTTGGGGATCATAAACAAATTAAGGATTTTTACTTCCAAATTTTTATTATTTTGTAATTTTTTTGATTACTTCTTTTGAGTTATTTCATGATATGTATTTGATTTCTTATTCAAATTATGAATAAAGTGATTTTTCTTTTTCTACATATCCAAATAATTATTTTATGATGACTATCTTGAAAAAGACCCCCATTATTACATGGATACTTGATGTTCTCTTTTTCTTTATTTCTTTTTTTTTTCCTTCTAAAAATCAAGAATGTTGTATATTGAAATATTATTCATATGGCATAACTAAATTAGTTATTTAGAAAAATTATTTACATCATGACGACATGATATTAATATGTAGATCATGTATGCAGACATGACTGTTTTTTATGAATATTCATGCATTAATAATTACTTTGGCATGCAAAAAACATGAGTGATCTTATACATATGCGGGTATGAAACTTCAAAATTTATCCTCTCTTCTAATTTCTTGATGTTATTTAGCCTTTTAAAATATTTTTTCATAAAGATAATTCTATTCTAATTAAATAAATTGCGATGAGTAAAATGAGATACTAGAGTAATTCGAATAACTATGAGACGATAATTGTTATTTTTTTTAACTTTATATGTTAAAGAGGCCAATCATGCATATATAATGGTAGCTTCTATTTGGATGGAGATCTATTAAGTCAGATATAAATGAAAAAGAAGATATTTTCATATATGTATTATTTATCCAAATGTGATGGAAAAAAAAAGTTGGAATATTCCTTTGCCTATAAAATATATAGATTGAAAGATGAAAAGGAGGTGAGAATTAAAGATCCGCCACGAGTATGAATATGAAAATTTTGTCGAGTAATACATTTTTAAATTTTAGTACTTTTATTATATTAATAAATATCGGCACCAGTTCTGTATCAAGTAAATATATCAGTATCTTAAACATTTATTGAAAAGATTTTGGATGCCTCCTTTGGTTTAAATCAGTTCGACGGTTGGCTCTTTTAAATAATGTCATTTGATGTTAAAATTATTTTTCGGGGATTAACCCTAGTAATTTTTGGTGTTAGTTATAATGACGGTTTAAGTTCTTACCATTTCAATTTTTGGTCGTAAGCTTTTAGGGGCCCTCTCTCTAAAACCTTTTTAAAGCGCACAAATAGAAAAAATTGAGCCTTCTAACTTCTCCTACTCCTACACAAAACAGAAACTAATTAAGCACGTATATTGCTTTCATTAATCATAATTTGACGAATTAATGCCTTCTAATCTTATTGGAAATTTTCGCCCACCAAGTAAGTCCTTTCACCACGATTTTTTCTTTTTGCACTTGTACATGATTGTATAGGCCTTTTCTTATTTTGTATTGTTTTTCTAATTACAATATTGGATATCGCATTTACCCTTATGTTACCCTTATTTGTCTCTTTAGGACCTATAGGTTATTCGGTACCTTTATGGGAGAAGAGATTTTGCGAGAAAACTGTTAGTTGGTATAGAATCTGTGGGGCCCGGAAGTGGATAATGGATCCGAAGCTAGTCGAGTAGAACGATTCGAACGTACTTAAAGCGTTTCAGAACGCAAAAGACGTAATACTGGGCCGAAATCAACGACGTATTTAGCGACATCCCTTCGCCTAACCCAAACATGTATATTGATGAAGTCGATCACGATGCCTTCGTCGATCCGGGACTGGTTGCGGATATTGGAAAAAGCCGCCGCCTTCACCTGAGACTAATGAAAAAGAAGATATGCTGAAAATTTGCCGATAATACTAACGGGATGGGTAGACGAAGAAGAAGATATACTTAAAATTGCGCCGATAATACTAACGGGTTGGGAATATGAAGAGGAGGTGAGAATTGAGATCCGACAGGACGCGGATGAATATGAATAATTTGTCGAGAAATATGTGCATGCAAAATAACTTATGGGATAAGCCAAAAGAGTATGGTTTATTAAATTGGAAGGACAAAGCTAGTAATCATGCCTAGGCAATGTATGCTCACAAACCTACACATACCAAAGAATGGTTGTTCAAGGCTTAAGGATATAAACAAATTAAGGATTTTTACGTCCAGATTTTTATTATTCTGTAGTTTCTTTGACTACTTCTTTTAAGTTATTTCATGATATGTATTTGATTTCTTATTCAATTGTCTATGAATAAAGTGATTTTCTTTTTATATATATCAAAATAATTATTTTATGATGATTATCTTGAAAAGGATCCGCACTATTACATGGATACGTGATCTTCTCTTTTTCTGTTTTTTTCCCTAAAAATTAAGAATGTAGTATATATTGGAATATTTTTCATATGGCATAACTAAATTCGTTATTTAGAAAAAATATTTACATCATGACGACATGATATTAATGTGTAGATCATGTATGCAGACATGACTATTTTTATGAATATTCATGCATTAATAATTACTTTGGCATGTAAAAAACATGAGCTAACATATACATAGAGTATGAAACTTCAAAATTTATCCTCTCTTCTAATTTCTTGATATTATTTAGCATTTTAAAATATTTTTTCATAAAGATAATTCTATTCTAATTAAATAAATTGCGATGAGTAAAATGAGATACTAGAGTAAATCGAATTAGTATTAGACGATAATTGTTATTTTTTTAACTTTGTATGTTAATGAGGTAAATCATTCATAGTGGTAGTTTTTTTTGGATGCAGATTTAATAGGTCAGATATAAATGACCAAGAAGATATTTTCATATATGCATCATTTATCCAAATGTGATGGAAAAAGAAAAGATAGAATATTCCTTTTATTATAAAATGTGTAGATTAAAAGTAATTTAGGGGCCGAGCCAAAATGGTATAACTCGGTGTGAGGTATGGAGTATGGTTAGTGACGCTGAAATTGGAATAGTAATTAGAAAAGAAGAAATTTTAAGAGAAAAGATCAATAATATGTAGATAACAAATGCTTGGAAACTTATATATGATTAGAAGAGAGTAAAGCATCAAAAATCCATAGGGAAAGTGGACATCGTTTCGAAATTAGAATGTTTACATAAAAAATAAAATAAAATAAACAAGTATTGTTTTATGCGATTTCTATTAAATAGTTATTTCTTTTATTTAAAAAAATATTAAGTACTTGTTCCCATTTGTTTGTTTCCTATATAGAAATTATATTTTATGTTGAACATTTTCAAAAAATACGAGTGCCATTGGTGTGTTTGATCTAACATTAGTTACGGACCTATTAAGTCCAGTATAGATGACAAAGAAGATATTTATAAAAATGGGTAGATTATATTGATACCATGTATAATTTAGCTACAAGTATAAATGTAACATTTCAGAAAATATAAAATATTATTTTTGGAATTTTAATATTAAAATAATATATTTCCCGAAAAACTGCCCGATTTGCGAAATTGGGGTTTTAAAAAAAGAAGGTATAAAAATATACCAATAATTGTGAAATAATTGGGAATTAAAATAATTTATTCATTTAAAAAGATATTTATCGGATTTGACATTTTTAAAATTTATTATATGCAGTTTAAATGAGAACCCGATTAGTGCACTGCTAATCGCGATTAAACCAAATCCGTGTTTCTACAGTTTTCCGTGACTAGTGCACCATGTCATGTTGCATTTGGTTGCATGTGGTTCTTTTGTGTTGTTGGTTTCATAATGTGTTTGGTTTTGTGAGAAAAAAGAAAAGAAATAGAGAAAATGGCAAAAGGGTAAATTAGTGAGAGAGTGGGTGAGAATAAAGGAGAGAGAAAGAGAGGGCAGCCACATTCTTTTCTCCCCCATCATTTTCTTCAACCTCATTTCCCTCCACCTTCAACCCAAAGATCCATCTCAAAAACCTTGTCAAAACCCTAAACCCCTTTCATTAAAAATGATCACCCCCTTATCCTCTACAAAATGGACCAAGCAAAGTTGGATTTTGATGACTTGGGACAGCTAGGTTTTTTTTTGGGTTGCCCAAATGAAGTAAAATTCCCTTCACTTAGTTTACTTTATGTTTTCCTAGTATTAAAGTATGGTTAGGAGTCGATTTAGTGTGATATGGTGAAGTTAGAAATTCCTAGAGAAGGATTTGAGTGTTGTGTAGATTGGGTGATATCTAGTGGCTGTTTACAAGACCCTAGAGGTCGATTCTTGACCTGGACCAGTGACCAAACCCCAAAATACGAACTTTAGATTTGTCGATATTGGGTTTTGTGCTTTTAGTGATGGTATTTAGAGATCTGGGATGACCCGAGACCATTGTAAAAGAAGTTCCCTTAACCATGAGACGTACAGGCAACCATGAATCACCCCCTGAAACCTGAGACCCAACCCATTCATCTTGGCCGCAAATTTAATGATTTGGGCCGCAATTTAAGGCCTGGGTACAACCAAATTGATCCGTGTTTGGTCCATGGCTCTATCTTCAGTAAATTAGACTCTCCATGTGTGCAAAATTGGCTAATTTTACCTTGGGAAAAATCTGGGACCATTTTCTTGAGTTGCCGCATTGTTTTGTGACTTCGTTTTAATTTGAGATTTGGTATTTGATATTGTGTTCCGTCATCTGATGTTTTTACGTCAACGACGGGGTTGTTTAGTGTTTTGCAGACGTAGGCTATAGGTTCTAACCTATAAGCGATTCGCATGCAGCTTTGGTTTTCATGCTCCATTCTTGATACTATATGACGGATTGGAAATTGTAGGTACCCCCATGTGGACTTCGAGACGACGAGGATGAGCATGACGTCATCGAATTCGGCAGGCAAAGATCAGGTAAGTAAATCTATATCTACGGGGGAAGTCGGGTGGATGGCGTATAGCACCCCCGCAAACTTTGATGGAAACCGATTTATATATAAAATATGATTAAGAAAACCTTTAATAGAAAACTATGGATATAGTTAAAAGATAATTAGAGAAACCATATTAGGAACTAAGGGTTAGTTAGAAGTGATATGATACGATTAATACGTGATGACGATATTTGAGGATTATGTTCGATGATATTGCCGTATTGGATACTATAGGACTAGATAACCGACGTAGATATTGTAGGGTGTTTTTCATCACCCCATTGAGATGGGAATACGCGCGCGCTTGTCAGGCGCATTACAGGTTCCCCCTGCCTGGGGTAGGCTGGGGTTTATTGATTATGGGGATCCGAATCTCCGGCATCCGCGGACTAAGCTGCTGTTAATTACCCCTCGCTTTTGGAGCGAGGGAACCTTCGATTGACGGGTCAAACAGGTCATGCGAACTCAATTTTGCAGTGTGCGTGTGTTGTGTTTTGAAAGGGGTTTTAGAAATATCGGGGGCCCCGCAAAGTTTTTACGGGGGCCCCGCTACCCGGATAGCGGGCTGGGGATCAAGGGGGCTAGCAGCCCCCTTGCGGGGTGCGAGGCAGTGCCCCGTTAGAAAAATTTTTCTAACATGGACGGTGTTGTGTTGTGTGTGTATCTATATATATACATGTATACATATATATAAAAAGGGGAAAAGCGCCCAAAGGACGCATGGGGCCAGCGCCTTACGTACCTAGCACGCGAGCGCTGGGCGTTTAGGCGCTAGCGCACCACGTGCTCGGCACGTGGGCGCTGGGCGCTCGAGCGCTAGTGCATCACGTGCCCGGCATGTGGGTGCTGGGCGCTCGAGCGCTGTGCGCTTAGGCGCTAGCGCACCATGTGGGCGATGGGCGCTTGAGCGCAAGGCGCTCGAGCACTAGCGCAGTGCCCGGCACGTGGGCGCTGGGCGTTTGAGCGTTTGGGGCGCTAGGCGCTCGGGAGCTTGGGCACCGGTGAGGAAAATGGGCTTTTAGCCCCAGAAATGGATTTTAAACTCCCGAAAGAGAATTTAGAGTGGAGTTAAACTCCTAAGATGTTTTTGGAGATGCTGAAACGAGCTTCTCCCTTGAGCTCTGGATCTTCCCAAAGTGGGATTTTTAGGAGATCGGCCTCCTTCTTCCTCCTCTTTTGGCTGGATCTTGAAGATCAAGATATGTGAGATTTTAAAAATCTCTTCTTTTTGAGATCTGACGGGAGATCTAAGCTCCCCATTGTGGGTTTTGTTGTGAAAAACTATTTAGTTTTGGAAAAGAAAGAGTGAAACTCTTGATTTAATTCAATAGAAAAAGGAAGGTTTAGAACCTTCAGAAAGGGGAAAGAGGCACAAACTCTAGATTTTGAGGGGAATGAAAAGTGTATATTTTATTCATCATCATGTTTCCTTATATAGGCTTACATATTTACATATAGCCCCTTGGGTTTTACAAAATGACATTTTGCCCATCTCATGGCTCATATGCCATTTCTTTTTGCACATAAGTCATGGGCTTTACAAAAATTTGGCTTGATGCCCATTTTGCTTACATTCATGCACAAAAAATTACATCAAAATTATTTGTTACATGATTTATATGTTGGCATGGGTAGGCTGGCCGCGGGCTCGACTTGGGCATGGGCCCGCTTGACCTGGGTTTGGGCCCACCTGGCTTGGGGTTGACCTTGACTTGGTCAACCGGGGTGGAAATTTTGACCCCAACAAAGTGCCCCCCATCAATGAATGCACACCACATGCATGAGTTGTGTGCACGAAATTGATGGATCTTGAAGTTGGACTTCGAGGTGGAACATCATTCCAGGGGCAGAGCATCATCCTGGGGAGCATCATTCCCGGGGATCGGAGCATCATTCTGATTTGCGGAGCATAATTCCAGGGTCGGAGTATCCCTCGGGGAGCATGATTCCCAAGGATCGAAGCATTATTCCGATGAGCGGAGCATGATTCCAGAGATCGGAGCATCATTCCGAAGAGCGGAGCATGATTCCAGGGATCGGAGCATCATTCCGAAGAGCGGAGCATGATTCCAGAGATCGAAGCATCATTTCCAAGAGCGGAGCATGATTCTAGGAATCGGAGCATCATTCTGAAGAGCGGAGTATGATCCCAAAGATCGGAGCATCATTTCGAAGAGCGGAGCATGATTCCAAAGATCGGAGCATCATTCCGAAGCGGATCATGATTCCAGGGATCGGAGCATAATTTCGACGAGCGGCATACATTTTGACCGAAGCATAATTTCGATGCAGAGGTTGATTCCCAGGCGAAGCATAATTCTAATGGGGAAAGCAGATAATCCGAGGCGAAGCTTGATTTCGACACGGGGTGCACATTCTGAGACGAAGCATGATTCCGACACAGAGCTTGCTGGTTGACTTGATTCCGAGGTGGAGCATAACTACGATAGGGAAGGAAGATACGCCGAGGCGAAGCATGGTTTCGACACGGTGTACACTCTGAGATGAAGCCTGATTCCGGCGCAGAGCTTGTTGGTCGACTTGATTTCGAGGCGGGGCTTAATTCCGATGGGGAGGTCGCTGGTTGATTCCGAGCCAAAGCATAATTCCGACAGGGAAGGCAGATACACCGAGGCGAAGCTTGATTTCGACGCGGGGTACACTCTGAGACGAAGTATGATTCCGACCCAGAGCTGGTTGGTTGATTTGATTCCGAGACGGAGCATAATTCCGGCAGGGAAGGTAGATATCCCGATGCGAAGCATGCTTTCGACATGGGGTAAATTCTGGGACGGAGAATGATTCCGTCGCAGAGGTTCTTGGTTTGATTTGATTTGGGTTGATGTTTCTCCCAATCAGAGCAAAGCTCTATTTGAAATTTAAATTTCAAATTGAAGCAACGCTTCAGATGCAGCGCCAAGTGCGTTGCGCCCTAAGCTGCGCACCACGTATAAGACACGGATACGCTAGCGCTAGGTGCGCTGCGCTCTAAATATCGCATCCGTGTCTTAGCGCTAGGTGCGCCGCGCTCTGAGCAGCACACCACGTGTAAGACACGGGTGCGCTAACGCTAGGTGCGCTGCGCTCTAAGCAGCGCACCACGTGCAAAGCACGGGTGCGCTAGCGCTGGAACCAAAAACTCCCCACCGTTAGATCAAAGATCTAATAATAATGATAAATCATTAATTAATCAGAATTAAATTCTGTTAAGAAAAGATTCCTCAAAAATCTTTCCAAATAACAAGATTACTCTGTAAATCAGAGCACCGTTGGATCAATGATCCGATGGTAAATAAAAATTACCAGAAGACAGAATAAATTCTGTATGGAAAGATTTTCCAATCTTGTTAAAAACAAGAAGATTGCCTTCTGTAAAACAGAAGCCCTAGGATCAAAGATCCAATGGTGGGGAAACATCCCCAAATCAATCAAAGAAAGATCTCTTTAACTGATTCAACAAATCAGCCTACCCTATAAAAAGGCCCCTAAATTTCAAGTCTCAGATATACAAAAAAATAGAGAGAAAAGCCTCCTAAAAAACTTTGAGAAATTCAAAGAAGAAGGGCCAAGCTCTCAGTGAAAGAAGATTTTTTCTTTGAGGTAAAAAAAATGGTGATGAACATGGAGATGATATCATCTCGTAATTAATTTGAAAAGAAGAATTCACTTCTTTAAAAGATCATAGATCTACAAAGACGAAAAGTCTTTTACAAAGTGATCAAAAGACCTCATCATAAAATGAAAGAAGAATTTACTTCTTTCTCACAGATCATAGATCCATAAAGGCAAAGCCTTTCATCAAGATAAGAGATTGAAGAAACTTTTTCCTCTTAGAACCTTAAGACAAAGTCTCTTTTTGGATCATAAAATTGATCATATGCGCTTTTGCGCTCTTGAACTGCGCTTTTGCGCTCTTAGACTGGCGCTCAGCTCCGGGCGCGACACGTGTCGCTTTGCGCTCTTGAAATAGCGCACTGCGCTCATGGGCTGGCGCTCAGCGCCAGACGCACCACGTGTCAATAACGTGTGCGCTACTAAATTACTAGTGCAATGCGCTCATAAACTGGCGCAATGCTCCCATCATCTGGCGCTTAGCGCCAAGCGCGACACGTGTCCTTCATGTGTGCGCTACTTGGCAGGCACACTGCACTCTTTGACTGGCACAAAGCGCCAAGCGCGCCACGTGTCATGCTGACAGAACATAAATTGTTCTTTAATAAGCCCAGAGGTATGATGAATGCTCAGCATTCAATAAAAGACAAAACATTGTCAAGATATAAATCAATGCTCAGCATTGTTAAAAGGGCTAAGCCCAAATAAAAGCTCAACAGCACAAAATGAATGTTAAAACATTTTAATTTGATTGGACTTAGCCCAAGATTGGCCATAGGTCCTCAAATGCAGATTAACTGAGCCCATATGCTCATAAATCTTTTAACATATCTTAGCCCCAAATTGGACTAACGATCTTTTAACCAAAACTGGTTCAAGGGTACATCTCTGAGCCCCTCTGATATATGTCGTTGTAATCCTTCAACGTCTTCAGAGAGGTGACGGGTCCCAACAACCATACATTTCATAGACTATGACGTCTTTAAACTGGACTGTGGGGTCCTTAAGCCCATAGACTAAGATGTCATTAACCTTGACTGTGAGATCTTTAAAACTCACGGACTATGATGTCCTTAACCTTGACTGTGAGGTCTTTAAACTCACGGACTATGATGCCCTTAACCTTGACTGTGAGGTCTTTAAACTCACGGACTATGATGTCCTTAACCTTGGACCGAGATGTCCTTAAACTAACATTGGACCACCATGTCCTTACTCTGATAACCGACCGCAACGTCCCTAAACTAAACAATAGAGTCCAAATGCTCTTTTGTTGGATCTAAATGATCCCGTTAAGTCGATTTTAGTCTAAAATAAGACTAACGTATCCTTAACAAACGTTTAAGTGTATCTTAGTCTCAAATGAGACTAACGTATTCTTAAACCCAACCCCCAAACCCAAATCTAAGATGATACGGATTTGGACTAATCCACGCCCTACGGGCGACGACGTAAATTAGTCTCCGTATACAATCCACGGGCAACCAAAAACAAAACAAACATATACGATACGAAGTGATCATCTGGAGAAGGAGAAAGTTGTTACCGCAATGCGGTAGCGTAATTAACTGCACGGGCTTGCGCCTGCAGGGAAGAGCGTCCCCACAATCAAAAACCCCTCATCATGAGGGGGAATCTGACGAAGTCTGCTACATCGGCCGCATCTGTTTAAACCTTCGATACATGGTGTCATAAATCAACTTGGCATCTTCAGAGAGGTGGACGGATAGTACCAATTAGCAACTGCGCCGAAATTCAGGGAAGACGGACTCGCGCGGTCGCATCTCCGTGTTTCAGCAGGGAACAGATTCTGGTACGTCCGGTGCGACCTTTTCCTCTTTCCACTCCACACTTCGTGTGTCTTGTTCGCGAACGAATCGCGGTTTGATATGGTTGACCTTGGATTCGAGGTACTAAGATTTGGTGTCTTGCTCCGTGCAGAAAACGAAAGATCAATGGCTTCTACCTGCACAAAATGCTCCAGCTGCAACTGCAACTCCCGTACCACCTCATCTGGAGGAGTGACTTACGGGCCCCAAGCGGCCTCTATCTTCGCTATGCCAGTGGAACAGGTGACTTAGGCCACCACTGGATTGTTTTTCGGGACCATGCTCTCGCCAACGAGCTTCAGCGCTCCTGTACCATCGCAAGAAGCTCCCAAGAAGCCGGTCTTTGATCGGCTTGCAACTACTGCGGCCCCTCTCAACGGGTGCCCAAGTCCACTGCCTCAGTTTTTAACAGATTGGGCCGAAGCTCAGATGGGCCCGTGAAGAAGCCCACAATTCCTGAAGGCGTTATCCCAAAGCGGATAGCCATTCCTGCCCCTGAAGTCGTCAAAGCGGCTTCCCCTGCTAAGGAGTCGGTCTTTGCAAGACTGATCGTTCCAACTCCCACTCCAGGTGATGTCATGAAGGCCGTTTCCCCTGTTCGAAAGTCGGCCTTCACAAGACTGGCTATCACTTCTCAACGGACGTCAGTCTTCGACAGGCTAGCGCTAATAACAGTCTCTCCTCAAAATATGGGGCATGGAAAAGCTGATCCAACAGCGGAGGCGATCCCGGCCGCACGACATGCTCGACGTCGCCACTGGCGCCGAGTGAGGAAAGCTGGGGGAAATTCCCCTTCTGGACTGACTCCGCCAGCTCCAATGGTGGAAGTTGATGCTGCTGTTCCAACTTGGAACAGCTTTGAACTACTTAACAGGTACGCAGGAATTCTCCTACCGCTGTGCTGAAAAGATCTCCTCCACCTTTGGAGAATGCCCCAAAGGCGAAGCTGGAGCAGCCCCCTCAGCGGCTGTCCTCTAAAATTTACAAGGTCTGGCGTCAAGTCCAGGACTCCGTGGTAGATCAAAGCTATCCCCGCCGATAGAAAAAGATGAAGGTTCGGCGAGAGGAGAACCACCCTGTCAAGCCACAAAACGCGACAGCTACTTGGGTGCCCACTGCAACGGCCCCCTCAACTTCGACCGCTCACAAGAGGAGAAGGCCAGAGAAAATCCCAGTGTCTGCGACGAATCGCAAGAACACTGAATCTAAACACCCCAAGTCTGGGGGCATGGTGGTGCACACCATCTATATGGCATCCGGAAAAGAGGATAGCCGTATCTCCACAGGTCATCGACCGCTTACGCGATCAGTGACTAAGGCTCAGGAGCAACAACAGCAAAAGCTCTAAGAAATACTAACAGCTATGGCCGCACTCACAGGACTGAAAGCAAGCCCGGAGACATCCTCGGAGCAGCGCCATGAGCAGGAAACTGATGCTGAATTCCTTCGGAGAATGCTTGAGAAGAAGGACAAAGAGGCCGCGGAACAAGCGGCCAATATAAAACAAATGGCCCTTCTGTTCCAAGATATGGTGGGCATGATGATTCAGCCGGACCCTCCAGCTGAAGATTCTCCGATTATCCTCGAAGACGACCGAGCGGAGACGTCAAATCCTCTGCCGGCTCTGTCAGCAGCCAAGGAGGAAACCATCTCAAAAGCTGCCCTAGATGATTACATAGCTCAACAAATACGGGCTCATCAAGCAAATGAAGCAACTTGCCAAGTCGTCAAAACTGGGCGACCATATCCAGGATGGTACGATCAGATCAAGTATCCGCCAGGATACACGATCCCTAAATTCCATGTATATAAAGGGACGGGAAATCCCCACCAGCATGTCGCCCAGTTCAGGGCTCTATGTGGCAACACTGGATGTGACGATAAACTGCTACTTCGCCAGTTTGTTGGCAGCTTGTCAGAGACGGCGTTCGAGTGGTATTCTGAACTTCCAAATGACTCTATCAAGACATTTGCGGAGATGGAGATACTATTCACCTAGCGTTTCGCGAATGCTAGCGAACGCACCCCAATCACAGCACTGATCAATGCCAGGGTGAAGCCAGGCGGAACTTAGGTCCAGTACGCAATACGGTGGCGAAATTTATGGTCGAAATGCGAGCAGCGCATCGAAGAAGCGTCGGCAGTGGGCATGTTCGTGGGCATTCTTAACCCTCAAGCGGCCATCTCGCAATTCATGATGTTCTTCAAGCCAACTACTTTCCAGGCCTTGATTGACAATCTGGTCCAAATGGATCAGATGGGTCATAGACCATCTCCTCCAAAGACGGACTCTCGAAATGAAAAACGGAAAGGAAAACCAACTTTCGTCGCCAATACTCAACAATAGCCAAGCAACTTAAAGCCAGTTGTTCGCCAAAACAATATGCATCCACGCCCATCCCTCGAGGAGAGACTGGGACGTCCTTACTCGTTTCCTCAAGATAAAACGAGGAGACTGTTCGAGCTGGCAGTGCGTAACAGACTCATCAATCCGCCGGATCCAAAACGTCCGTTGCATCCAGGCGATGTCAACAATCCTAATTACTGCCCTTACCACCAAGCAGTAAGCCATCCAATCGAAGATTGCTTCGTTTTCAAAGGATGGATTGAGGACCAATACCAACAAGGCAAGCTCCCATTATCCGAAAACTGGAAGGTGAACCCGCCACAACCCCATGCCCCTAAAAAAATTGGACATGCCGGGGGCATCGTGCTCATTCATGAGGGAAGCCCCATGGGAAGTTGTTCTTTCGGCAAAAACGAAAAGAATGCTGAAGGATCTCCAAACATGCCCGGCAATCAGGTGGAAAAATCCACCGGAACCCGAGATCGTCGAGGGAATGCTGAAACCGTGCCCAACTACAAAAATTGATGGTGATAGTCAAAGCGCTCGCACCCAGCCGTCAAAGTCTTCGAAGAAGAAGAAGAAGACCAAAAAGCCTATGAAGCTTGATGACAAGCGCACAGACATGCAAAAACAAATTGACGCGCTGGAAGAATATAACCAGAAGGCGCGGACCCCAATCACACTCTAAGAATTTCTCAGCCATGTCCTTGAGGACAGAGATGACGACAATGGAGAAGATTCGTCGGATGCACCTGAGAATTATGTGGCAAGCTGCCATGTGATCTCTCATTCGTTGATAAACGGTGAAGAAGCTCCTGACACAAAGAAATTGGGGGCAGATCCTGAGCCGAAACTTCTAGGGCCATCAGACGAAATGATTGATGCATTCCTGAACGAAGCTCTTCTGAAAAGCAAAGCTGATCGAGAGCGCGAAATGGCCATATTTGAAAAAGCCAAACGCCGGCGACTGGACGAAAAGGTTAAAACACCCCAAGCAGACCGAGGTATGCCCGCGACAGATAAAAGCAGGTTCAAGACAAGGAAAAGGTTCGCCAAAGCCATGTCGATAGGAATGAAGTTGCCCTCTTTCAGAAGAAATTCTCCTGGCGGTATACATCTTGATAAAGCGGACATACATCCTAACTTCTGCTTATACCATCGGAAGATTGCACACCCTACCGAGGAGTGCATAGCCTTTAAAAACTGGTGGCAGGGATATGTTGCCCACCGACAACACGTTCAACGAGTGAAGCGCAATACACGTCGGGAACAGAAAAGTACGACAGATGAGCGCAAAAGAGCCGCTGACAACTGTCACATAATCGACACTAAGGGATCGCAAGTTATCACCTTTGGAAGAGACTCTGACGAAGAAATCGCCCTCATCCTTCTCTTCAAGGATACCACCTCCGACACAAAAGATGCGAAGATTTGCGAGAAAATCTAGCCGCGTAATCGTACGCTGCCCGAAAAATCTCAGACCCATGACCAAAATGTTGTTAAACTACTACCAACCCGCACTGTCCCCAAGCTGACGTGGTGTTAAAAAAATGGTAGTCCATAAACAAGATGGGCACGGATGAAAACCCGAAAGGGCTCCGTGAGTAAAAACAGCGGGACTACCGGCGAGTTTTGTGAAAACCCGAAAGGGCGCAATCTCGTCAAAAGACACTTGCAAGGTCCTCTCGACCCTGTAAGGAGAAACCATCTACGTGAGATCCTTACGACTCACAAAGGAGAAACACACTTAGGAATCCTCATGATTTCTAATGAGAAATTACACTTACGAGATCCTCACGACTCGTAAGGAGAATTCCCCTTTGAGACCCTCATAGTTGACAGGGTTCAAAAGCCTTAAGCTACAGGGATCTGAATCTGTTCTTAAACCATCACAATCTCCAATGTGGCCCTACAAGCGGTTCAACGCTGACCCTTATATACAATCCACGGGTGCGAATAAGCATTTCCCTAACAAAGTCCCACTAGAGACTGGGGATATGCTCATATGGAAAAAGACACTTGTAAGTCCTCTCGACTTATAAGGAGAAAACACTCTTGTAAGATCCTTACGATTTATAAGAGACCATACACTTAAGACTCCTTAGGATTCTTAAGGGGAAAACGCACTTACGAGATCCTCACGACTTATAGGGAGAAATACCTTTATGAGACCCTTACGGCTCATGAAAACAAAAGCCTTAGTCGACAGGATCCTAACCCTGTTTACTAAGCCGCTTTTGTTCGATATCGACAAAGGCAAATGATGATTCGCTCCTGGAAATATTCCAATCGTAGCTATGCTGATGCTGAGATTGACACCAGATTCCAAGTTCCACACTCACGATAAAAATTCAGCGAGCCAAAAATGCATATGAAATAGCCGAAATGATGGGGCAACTTGCAACGAAATCAGCAAGAAAAAATGTATGCATACAAAAACAGCCGAAATGATTGGGAAACTCGCAATAAAAAATAGCGAATAAAAACAAAACAAACAGCCGAAATAATTGGGCAACTCGCAATAAAAAAACAGCGAGTAAAAACAAAACAAATAGCCGAAATGATTGGGCACCGCGAAAAATAGCTGAAATGATTGGGTAATCGCGACCTTCGCGATATAAAAAGCTGAAATGATAGAGGATCGCAGAAAGAAATAAAAAATGAAATGAAATGAAACGTTTTGCCCTACAGGTGAGATCACATCGACCCCTGTACACAATCAAGGGGCACAAACAACAAGGGGACCATACTTTCCCACCAGGCTCCATCAGAAGAAGAGCCAAGTCTCGACGGCCATATCTACAGCCTGTAGACCCACAACGGCGTTCCTTCACAGTCTAGCAGGATGCAGATGCAACGTCAACGAAAGACCTCACGGACGAAAAAAAGCGGAGTGATGGCAAAATCCCAACTCCACCTCAGCATTTGTCTCGTCACAACAGACGCAATGTCAACAACGGCGTTCCTTCGCAGTCCAGCAGGATGCAGATGCAACATCAACAAAAGATCTCATGATCGAAACAAAGCGAAGTGATGGCAAAATCTGTAACAACCCTAATTTTCCTATACAAATTTTTCAAATATTTTTTTCAAAAATCCATAAAGGGGCATTTTAGCCTGAGCACAAGTTATAAGTAATTATTTTGCTTTTTAATTACAAGTTACAAGAATGTAATAACTCCATTTTTAGTGTACAAGAAATCACTTTAAATTTAATATATACTTGGAGTATTTACTCTTGTTGCTATCATTTTAACTAATTAATTCACACCATAATTACAAGAAGGAGCTTGTAGCTCATTGGTAATACCTTGCACTGCTGAACTAAACCACCAGAGTTCAAATCCCCCGCCCCACATTATTTTTAATATTATTTTGTTTAAAATTTATTAGAAGCACAACAGTCCACCTGAGATAACTCCCAAATTTTGAACTGAACCTGAAAAACTGAAAGTACCAGTAGCTACTCCCGGCGACCGCCCACCTTCCGAGTCCCCGACTCGGCCTGACTCGGTCGAATCGGCCGGCGGACCGGCCGAGTTGTCAACACCAAAAAGGTGTCTCTTGGGCTCCCCACCTCCACTGCATCCTTTATTTCTGTAGACCACCTCCAGAGAGCCCATTAACACCTATTTACTACAATTTTTAATGAAATTCCTATATTTTTTACATTTTTTAATTAAAAACCCTACACCTACCCTAACCCTAACCCAACCCTATAAATACACCCCTACCCTCTACCCTCTCATCCCAAAATTCTGAGCCCACTCTCTCAAAATTCTAAGAATCGTGTGTACTTTAAAAACGAGCGAAATGAGAAGCTCCGGCGAAATCTACGGCGAACTTCCGGCGAGCGTTTTAGGAACTACCGGCGACGACGCAACACATCGGCGTTTCCCCTACTTCCATTTCACTCTCTTGTGTGACCTGAAACCCGTAAGTCCCAATTTATACCTATCTCTTCTCTCTAAAAAATACGGATTTACAAAACCCGACGGAATCGGAACAAATCCGATTTCCGATTCGGTTTCCTATAAAATTCCACTTCTCACTAATACAATCATACTTAAACTTTCTCATATTGACTATTAAACACTAATCAAACAAATTGATCATGTTTCATTACATAAAATGATAGCTATTTCCATTCAACGTATTTTTCACTTAAATACCACATTGTCTCAATCTTACATTTAACTCCATCAAACTTGCTATACATTTAAAGTAGATCACGAGGTAACGACCTACCCCCTCACACACTCACATACAAGCTAACACGATACCCTCGAGAACTTAGAATACGGAAAACAAACATTTTCATTTAAATACCCTTTACTAAATAAAGCCATTTCTAAAAGATTTAGTATTGATACACTTTTTAAATAAATACCACTTATTATGAAACTAGGATAAGTTATGGACATCAGTCGTTTATCTAAACCTGACTTTGTGGTGTCTAGGCTAGGCAAGTGAGAAAGGTAACTTTAAAATGCCCGTCTCACGGTGATTCGTGAGCGGATCCCTCCTTTCTTCACTTATACTTACCTGGCCACAATTGGCGATGAAGAGGTGATTTGAGGTATCTTACAACTTATCGTTTTGGACCAGTTAGGAATAGTCTAGTTGACTTAGGAGACCCCAGAACATAGAATACGGAAAATTGACATCTTTACAAATAAATACCACTTACTTCATAAAACCGTTTTCTAAAAGATTTAGTATTTATGTAAATCTTTGCAAAGCGCCGCTACAACCCATTTTGGGGAACCCGTTCGGGATGGTGCGGATCATTTCACATCCTCGGGCTTAGCAGTGCGAGATCCAGACCCCCGCAAGGAGTATTCGGTCTCGAAAGATTTAAAAAACGACATCCTAAGAAAATGAGATTTTTAGAATATAAAAAAATATATTAAAATTATTTTTGTATAAATATATATATATATATATATATATATTTATCATTAAAATACCTATTTTGTTATGATATAAATATTCCACATTTTTCTAAAAATCACAAGAATCAATTTTACACTAAAATACCATGAATTCCATATAAATCAATATTACAAATAAATACCTTATTTCTGAAATTAGGATATTTCCACTATAAATATCACAATATAAAATTCACATTCATTACAACTTTAAAGACAAAAAATAAATGCTCGGGGTATATTTTGAAAAAGTATATAAAAGTATTTTTACATAAAACCCTCTCAAGTTCTATAAATTACCATAAGGACCCTAGTAAACATAGGTTTAAGCGGAACCAATCTCTTGCGTCTCGGTATAATCTGACTTGAATATGATTCAAGTACAATTTACAATTCACAATCTACAATTTACAATATTATAATTCAACATGAATCCATTATTCCATATATTCAATCTATCAACTTGACTGAACCGAACCATGGATATACATCCATTTACATGATTCTACAGTTATTCCATTTACATGATTCTATGGTTACATCTATTTACTGATATCATGATTTCGGTCAGTCAATCAATTATATAATCAATACAATTTACAAGACAAACAATACAATTAAAACACTACGGGGTTTAAGGGGTAGATTGGTACGGAAGATGTTAAAAGTGGCATGAGATGGTAAGATTAAGACACCTAACCTATATTCCGTTGCTGTTATACCGTGGCATAACGGTTCCTTGAGTTCCTGATACCTTAGTCTCCGGGGTAAGTGGGACTCCTCTCGTATACACTGGTATCCTTCTGTACCAAGCTACAAACAACAGCGTTAACACTAAATACAACTATATAACAATATAATACAACTGTAAAAGTTACTTTCTCTCTCTCTTACTCTCTGTCTATTTCTCTCTTATCTTTGGGACTTACCGAGCGACCTGTTCGCTGACAACATTCTATTTTTTTCTTCTTTGAATGTCGTCAGGTGATCTGGACACTTCAGAGATCGAGTTCACTGTTGAAGACTTGGACCAGCTCAGCGAAGACCCCGAGCTCTAGTCATTGTACATTTTCCATTCAGTACTTTTCATTTCCTGTTATGCCATTGTTTAGGCATCACTTTTATTTCAGTTGTATTTCCTTTTCATGCATTGTACAAAAGAATGTTAATAAATAAAGTTGCTGTTTTTATTATATCTTGTCTCTTGTGTATTTACTTTTATATTGCTTAGTTACGCTTAGCGTATTTGCTTCTGAGTAAATACGTAGCGGACCAGTCGCGTCCCCTTCGCCGTATACCTAGAAGCGGGGCGTGACAGGTTTTGTTGGTGGCCCATGCAGGTCAGAGCTATATAGAACCATATTATGCAGTTCTGTTCTGCGTGAACAACCTAAGCAATATAACACAAGAACCAGCAACTAAAATATTCTTTACAATCATGTTCCTTGAATCTTGTCAATTCCATATTCCTTGAATCATATACTTTGAATCTGTCCTAACCTAAATTTTTCATTCAATGTTATGGATTCCCTGAACAACACCAACACTAATGTCAACAACACACCTCCACCACTACCTCTCACACCTGCTGTTCCTGCGCCACCCACCGAGCAAACGGTTCTACTTGAGGCGATCCGCAGCCTTCTTGAGGGACTACAACAACTCCTGAACCGTCCCGAGACTGACGCACCTGGGATAAAGCAATTCAGGGCTTTACATCCCAAGCAGTTCTCCGGAAAGGGAAGCCTACTTGAAGCTGAGGAATGGGCACAAAGCATAGAGGATGATCTGGCGGCAGCACAAGTGCCAGACATAGCTTGGGTCCGTGTGGCGAAACTACAGCTCATGGACAATGCTCGCAACTGGTGGAAGGCGGAAGAAAGACGTCTTGTACAGCCTATTGAATGGAAGACTTTTCGCAATAAATTCGACGCGAAGTATTTCCCTGTGACTGCCAGGTTTGCCATGGAACAGCAGTTCATTCATCTACAACAAGGTTCGATGTGGGACAAGTCAGTAGATGAGTATGACGCTGAATTCACCATGCTCAGTCGATTTGCGGCACACCTAATACCGATGGATGAGATCAAAGCCCGTCGATTTCAACAAGGCTTGGACACAGAAATTCAGGTTGCACTAGCCACAGGGAAATTTCTGACTCATGAAGATGCTCTGGAAGCTGCCCACAGTTATGAGGCAGTAATAAAGGCAAGGGGAAGACCTCAGTCTGCAGGAGTGAAACGCCCTGCCACTCAAATGGCAGGAGGGGTCTCTTCAAGGCCAGCTGTTGAACGCAGAAGACTGGAGGAAGCCAAGAATCAGCCAAGTCCCGATTTTTGCTTTTATTGCAAGAGGGAAGGACATTTGATAAAGGACTGTAGGCGCGCAAAAGGCCTTTGCCTAGTTTGTGGTGCGTCCAATCACAGAATTGAGACCTGTCCATATAGATACAACTCAGCTTACACACCTACCAGCTACCCGCAGCGGCCAGCTATTCAGGCTCCTGCAACTTGTCTTGTACTCCCAGCACCACCTTCACATAGAACTCCTGCACAGCCTACTCGTCAATTCCAACAGGCAATGAGGGACATGCCTCGAGGGCAGAGAAACAGACCTCAAGGACAGAATGTGCCTCCAGCTAGAAGGAATGTACCACGGCGACAGACATTCACCTTAGCAGCCATAGAACCTGAAACTGTGAACCAAGGTAACCCAAGTAACTCCCTCACAACTTTGACCAAATTATTTTTACAATCTTTAGTTCTGTCACCAAACTGTTACACTTTCTTTTTACAAATTTCGAGAACGAAATTTTTATAAGGAGGGTAGAATGTAACAACCCTAATTTTCCTATACAAATTTTTTCAAATATTTTTTTCAAAAATCCATAAAGAGGCATTTTAGCATGAGCACAAGTTATAAGTAATTATTTTTCTTTTTAATTATAAGTTACAAGAATGTAATAACTCTATTTTTAGTGTACAAGAAATCACTTTAAATCTAATGTATACTTGGAGTATTTACTCTTGCTGCTATCATTTTAAGTAATTAATTCACACCATAATTACAAGGAGCTTGTAGCTCATTGGTAATACCTTGCACTGCTGAACCAAGCCACCAGAGTTCAAATTCCCTGCCCCACATTATTTTTAATATTATTTTGTTTTAAATTTATTAGAAGCCCAACAGTCCACCTGAGATAACTCCCAAATTTTGAACTGAACCTGAAAAACTGAAAGTACCAGTAGCTATCCCCGGCGACCCCCCACCTTCCGAGACCCCGATTCAGCCTGACTTGGCCGGTCGGCCGAGTTGTCAACACCAAAAAGGTGTCTCTTGGTCTCCCCACCTCCACTGCATACTTTATTTTTATAGACCACCTCACGAGAGCCCATTAACACTTATTTACTACAATTTTTAATGAAATTCCTATATTTTTTACAATTTTTAATTAAAAACCCTACACCTATCCTAACCCTAGCCTAACCCTATAAATACACCCCTACTCTCTACCCTCTCATCCCAGAATTCTGAGCCCACTCTCTCAAAATTCCAAGAATCGTGTGTACTTTGAAAATGAGCGAAAGACGAAGCTCCGGCGAAATCTACGGCGAACTTCCGGCGAGCGTTTTAGGAACTACCGGCGACGACGTAACACATCGGCATTTCCCCTAGTTCTATTTCACTCTCTTGTGTGACCTAAAACCCGTAAGTCCCAATTTCTATCTATCTCTTCTATCTAAAAAATACGGATTTACAAAACCCGACGGAATCGGAACAAATCCGATTTCCGATTCGGTTTCCTATAAAATTACATTTCTCACTAATACAATCATATTTAAACTTTCTCATGTTGACTATTAAACACTAATCAAACAAATTGATCAAGTTTCATTATATAAAATGATAGCTATTTCCATTCATCGTATTTTTCACTTAAATACCACATTGTTTCAATCCTACATTTAACTCCATCAAACTTGCTATACATTTAAATTAGATCACGAGGTAATGACCTACCTCCTCACACACTCACATACAACCTAACACGATACCCTCGAGAACTCAGAATACGGAAAATAAACATTTTCATTTAAATACCCTTTACTAAATAAAGCCATTTCTAAAAGATTTAGTATTGATACATTTTTTAAATAAATACCACTTATTATGAAACTAGGATAAGTTGCGGACATCAGTCGTTTATCTAAACCTGACTTTGTGGTGTCTAGACTAGGCAAGTGAGAAAGGTAACTTTAAAAGGCCCGTCTCACGGTGATTCGTGAGCGGATCCCTCCTTTCTTCACTTGTACTTACCTGGCCACAATTGGCGGTGAAGAGGCGATTTGAGGTATCTTACAACTTATCGTTTTGGACCAGTTAGGAATAGTCTAGTTGACTTAGGAGACCCTAGAACATAGAATACGGAAAATTGACATCTTTATAAATAAATACCACTTACTTTATAAAACCGTTTTCTAAAAGATTTAGTATTTATGCAAATCTTTGCAAAGCGCTGCTACAACCCATTTTGGGGAACCCATTCGGGATGGTGCGGATCATCGCACATCCTCGGGCTTAGTAGTGCGAGATTCAGACCTCCACAAGGAGTATTCGGTCTCGAAAGATTTAAAATACGACATCTTAAGAAAATGTGATTTTTAGAATATAAAAAAATATATTAAAATTATTTTTGTATAAATATATATATATATATATATATATTTATCATTAAAATACCTATTTTGTTATGATATAAATATTCCACCTTTTTCTACAAATCACAAGAATCGATTTTACACTAAAATACCATGAATTCCATATAAATCAATATTATAAATAAATACCTTATTTCTGAAATTAGGATATTTTCACTAGAAATATCACAATATAAAATCCACATTTATTACAACTTTAAAGACGAATAATAAATGCTTGGGGCATATTTTGAAAAAGTATATAAAAGTATTTTTACATAAAACCCCTTCAAGTTCTATAAATTATCTTAAGGACCCTAGTAAATATAGGTTTAAGCGGAACTAATCTCTTGCGTCTCGGTATAATCTGACTTGAATATGATTCAAGTATAATCTACAATCTACAATTTACAATATTATAATTCAACATGAAACCATTATTCCATATATTCAATCTATCAACTTGACCGAACCGAACCATGGATATACATCCATTTACATGATTCTACAGTTATTCCATTTACATGATTCTATGGTTACATCCGTTTACTGATATCATGGTTTCGGTCAGTCAATCAATTATACAATCAATACAATTTACAAGACAAACAATACAATCAAAACACTACGGGGTTTAAGGGGTAGATTGGTACGGAAGGTGTTAAAAATGGCACGAGGAGGTAAGATTAAGACACCTAACCTATATTCCGTTGCTGTTGTACCGTGGCATAACGGTTCCTTGAGTTCCTGATATCTTAGTCTCCGGGGCAAGTGAGACTCTTCTCGTATACACTGGCATCCTTCTGTACCAAGCTATAAACAACAACGTTAACACTAAATACAACTATATAACAATATAATACAACTGTAAAAGTTACTTTCTCTCTCTCACACTCTCTATCTATTTCTCCCTTATCTTTGGGACTTACCGAGCTACCTGTTCGCTGACGACTTTCTATTTTTTTTCTGAAAGACCATCGGAGATCGTCCCACATCAGCGCGGAGTGGTCACCACCTTGACGTTCGTCTCAATACAACAGACGAGATGTCACCACAGCATCCTTCCAACAGCAGGATTCAGACGCGCCAAAACAAACGAAGCGAAGGCCAAATTCCTAGCTTCAGGGTCTTGACGGCAACTCATATAAAACCTGAAAGACTACCAGAGTCATCCCACACCAGCGCAGAGTGGTCACCACCTCGAATTCATCTCGATACAGCAGACGAGATGTCACTACAGCGTCCTTCCTCCTACAGGATTCAGACGCACCAAAACAAACGAAGCGAAGGCCAAATTCTTAGCTTCAGGGTCTTGACGGTAACTCATATAAAACCTGAAAGACAATCGGAGATCATCCCACATCAGCGCGGAGTGGTCACCACTTCGACGTTCGTCTCGATACAGCAGACGAGATGTCACCACAGCGTCCTTCCTCCAGCAGGATTCGGACACGCTAAAACAAACGAAGCGAAGGCTAAATTCCTAGCTTCAGGGTCTTGACGGCAACTCATATAAAACCCGAAAGACTATCGGAGATCATCCCACACCAGCGCGGAGTGGTTATGACTCATCGGAGCTCTCCAAAATGAGCCTAACCTCAAGTAAAAATAGGCATGGCAAAATTCCTAACGCTTGCTCTTCCGACAGTCAAACTGCTTAGGAGGATTGCTTGAAGACGTCTTGTCCAGCCCTCAAAGGGATCAGAGACACGACAGTCGTAAGGCTAGTCGAACGATAAGATTGCCTATCGAGGGATACATCAGCCAACGCGACGGTACGACAGACAAAACCCTAATACCACAGACCCTAACGGACCTCTATCGTAAAGAGCAGAGGTTAACTGTGACGTTAGGATATTCTTACGAAAAACTGCTCGATTCGTCTAGACTCGTGAGGAAATTAGTGTCTCTGTGAGAACTTCTCGAATCGTCTCGACTCATAAGGAAAAGCCTTAGGCAACAAGGATTAAAAAACCTGTTTCCTAAGCACTGGGGCCCTGCAAGTCAGTCCAAGATGGACTCTTGCATACTATTCACGGGCCACACTCTCCAAAGTCGAATCTCGACAAGGAGGGAAACAACCACTTATGAGTTCTCTCGACTTGTAAGAGGGAAAATTCTCTTGTGAGATCCTTACGACTTATAAGAAAAAAAATAAGGAATCCTCACGATTCCTAAGGAGAAAATACACCTACGAGATCCTCTCGACTCATAGGGAGAAAGGTCTTTATGAGACCCTTACGGCTCATGAAGTTGAAAAGCCTTAGGCAGCAGATCTGAACCTGCTTCCTAAGCCATCGCTACCTCTCGAAGAATTCAAAACGGAATGCTTTCTCTATCATCTGCTGGCTACGCTTACTAAAGTGACATGCTGATAACAAAGAAAAGAAGAAAGTAAAGAGATGACATAAGATAGTACGAAAGAAATGTATCTTTTATTCATAAATTCAATTGAGTATGATTTACATCATATGAAAGAAAAAAAGGGGGGATACATTTTATTCAAAAATTAAAAGTGGTGCAAAAACAATTATTGAGAGGGAAGCGTTTTCAATAAACTAATCAGCCACTCGCGCACTTCCCTTACCCCCTTTTCTTGGTTAGCTGTCGCGGCCAACTCTGCTTTGACCTGGGCTCGTTGTTGCAAGTAGGATGAAAGTTGCTCTTCGACGACCCGCTGAGCTGCCCCACGATTCTGTGCATCTCCCTCGATGAGGTCGAGTTTTTGCCTCAGCGTGAGCCCGTCAGAAATACACCGTAGAAGGCTTTCGAAGATAACTTTCAACTATGCAACGTTTGCATCAACTTGAGCATACTATCGAGTAGATTCGCTTGAAGTCTCCTGCACTTCTTACGCTTTAAGGCCGCTTCCTGTTCAAGATGGCGGAAGTAGGGAGTACTCTCCTCGACCCATGCAGCCCGCTGGGAGTTCACAGCCAAGACCTCGAGGCCAGGACGTCTAAACTCGAGCTCATGCAGACAGGACTCGATTTTCCTGCAGTGATTAACCCAGGACTCCAGGACGCCTTCGTTATGAAAGTGCACGAAAGTCACCAGCATGGGATTAACCTCAGCAGCGAAATCTGTAGCAAGGGCAGGAGTCTCCACATCAAGCTCCTCGAGGCGATCGATCAACATGCGCAGGCTATTCACAGCACCTTTGGAAGAGGGGTGTCGAGAAAAGGGGCTTGCTGGCATTATAACTTGAGACTCGAACGGAGCTGAAGTCGATGTCACGGCTACAAAGCAAATCACAGTCAAATAACGGTTCAAGAAATAAAGAAGATTCATGAACAACAGAGTTTACTATACAGGCTGCAGTAGGTGGCAAGACCGGGAATACCGGTGGTGCAGCTGCTCTTTCATCTCCCCCTTCGATCTGTAGAGATGCAATTAAAATGAAGAAGAATTAGAAACGATTTGACTACCCGTAAAGGAAAAGAAAAGACGTTAGCTAAAGGCTGTACTCACCAGCGCCACTGGATGAGGCAATCTCCGACCGGAAGGAGAAATGAGGATGCAACACCTAATACAAGTGATCAAAAAGGACTCCTACAAGGATGTAGTAATGCGATGTCAGTGCATAAAATATATTTCCTACAATGAAACCGATGGGTCATAAGTCCGTACCTTCCAGCATTTAAGAGGATACGAGAGAAGGCAAAGAGGCGGCCACCGTCAAAGTAGCAACTGGCGATACTACCTCGGGTGGCACAATCTCAGCGCTCGCCATGCCTACATTAGAAGCGAAAGAAATACTGTCAGGAGAGAGCGAAAGGGATTGCAGAATGAAAAGGAAAGAAATGACCCAAAATCTACCTGGTAAGTCGCCGGTCGAGACCGCAACAGGGGCATCATTGGATGCAGCGACTGCTTCACCCTCCTCCAAGGGAATGGTCTCACCTCCCGTCGCCTTATCCCCTGACTCTACGAGAGCCGTCGTAACGCTCGCGATGCCAGGAGATGGCAGAGAACCGCAGGCGGAAAGAGTGACGATTGGAGCAATGCTCGACTCTTGAGAAAGAGTGGCTATCTCGGGCTCAGCGATTGTAGCCATCTCACCTACCGCTACCTCGGGCTCAGCGATTGTAGCAATCTCACCTACCGCTACCTCAGGTTCAGAGATTGTAGCCGTCTCACTTACTGCTACCTCAGGCTCGGTGGTTGCCGCCACATCACCCACCACTTCTTCGGCAAGACTCGGCCCTGCAAGATAGGATATATAAGAACCTGAAAATTAAAACTTTGACAAAAAGAACCCAATGTCACGTTACCTTGGGTCCATTTTTCGATTGCTTCCCGAGCCGCACGTGCCGCCTGTCTGTAGGCGGTAGACAAGGCAGCCGAAGCATCCTCTGAAGGAGCAGGGGCAAAGGTGGCAGCGCTCGAACCTACACCCGCAGCCAAGGTGGCACTACGCTCCCTTGCCGTGCGCATTCTACGCTTTCTTTCTGCCCGGGCCGTGAGGGCAGATCGTCTCAAGACCTCCGTCAACGGGACGTCGTCGTCCGCGCTAATAGTTACCTCTGGAGCCGTTATAGCATCCGTCATCGGTCATTTGAGTAAGGCATCTTTCGGCAGTGCTGAGGAGGCCGGGACTTCGATGGCTGGCCCTGGAAGCATCTCCGCATCACCCTGCGGGATTGACATTGTATTCCCTGCGATAAGATAAGAAGGGGGTCAGATTGTCCATAAGAAAGGCGAATGAAGGTGCAATGAGCCGAAATATACCAACGCCCAGCGAAGCGCGAATCCTCTCCTCCTCCTCGAAAGTCTTGAGGGAAACCGCTAGAGCCTCTTTAGTGGAAATGCCAGGTGGAGAACGAGTGTCAGTCAAAACATCATAACAAAAACGTAGAAAAAAAGGGGGTACGATTGAAGCTTACTTAATTGTGCGAGGGTGGACAGTCCCGCTTTATGGCTTGCTGATCGCTCAGAAGCGGCAATGGCAGCCGCCAAATCAGTATCGTCCGGTGCTATGAATAGACCCTCGTTGGTCCCATATTCACTCAGGCCCTCGCTATAAGGAGCATGAGGCTCCTGGCCGAGTACAACGTCTACATAGAGGATCGACTTCTTCTTCCTCTTCTGCGAGCGAGCTCCAGTCGCAGCTAGCACAAGCTTACGCTTGGTAGACACTTTGGGACGACGGGTCCCGATATATGAAACCACGCCAGACTCGGTGGAAGCTACATTCACCGTCTCCACGGGAGCACGGGGTATCGGTAGCTCGGGCTTGTCACACGGGACTTCGATCACGGCAGCTTCCCTTAAGGGAGGACGGAAAATGGTCTGTCACTTCAGAAGGACGTTTCGATCACCGGCAGGGGGTGCACCCTTGCGATCGAGCAACAGTCGCTTCTCCTCCCTGATGACAGCGCCCATTGAATGCTGATACCAGGCCACGTACACATTGAGGGCCTTCGGGACACAGCTCGGTTCGCTAATAAAGAAGTTGGACCCTGTGTTCACGCGCATAAAATGATGCAGCGCGTTTTGTATTCTCTCTTCGGTGGCAGCAGGTTCTAACAAGAAGGCCTCCAGCGGGACTCCCTGATTGTAGCCTAGCTGCTGAGCGAAACGATGCGGATTGTATCTCATGAATAACGCCGCATCATTTCGCCTAAATACTAGAAAACCCGGTCTGATAGAATATAAATGAAGGATTTCCCGAGCTTTCAAAACGGAGGCTCCATCTTTAAAAATGTCCCGCAATGGCTGCATCGTTGTTGCGGACTCTTTGCCGATGGTCAGAATCTTTTCGGTGAAGGTCATGCCATCTCCAACCGTGCGAGGACGAAGGAGCAAACCTATAGCTTCCCATGGTCACGGATTTACAATAGACGCGCCGACTAATCGCATAATCCGGGGGAAGCCGCACCTGTCATAGAAGGAAGGTCTTTTATGGATACCGAAAACGCCAAGTGCATGTAGCTCGAGCCATGACATGAAGTAATGCATCGAGAAGTTCACATGCTGCACTCCGGGTTCAGTAGTATCCGCCGCTTGGCTGAGGCCATAATACAAATGAGCTAACCCGGCAACCCCGACAGCCACTTTCACCCCAATAACCATTCGGTTGTTCCCGCCAAAAATTTCTGCACAAAAGAGCCTAAGGCATCAAATGGCAGCGATACGCTTAAGAAAATGTGAACCTGTATTTTCCGGACTGTATTTTGACAAACTTCCAAATGAGAAACAGCTAAATTCTTATGGTATTGAAAGCATCTCGAAAAAACCTTCGATTTGATATATTATGGGCCTCATAATTCTTCCGGGATCAAAAGTTATGAGCAAATGTCTATGCACATGTGATCTAAGGAAGAAGATGCGAACTAGTATTTTCCGAGCTGTATTTTGACAAACTCCGGAATGAGAAACAACTAAATTTTGATGGTATCGAAAGTGTCTCGAAAAATCCTTCGATTTGATATATTATGGGCCTCATAATTCATCCGATATCAAAAGTTATGAGCAAATGTGCTATGCACGAGTAATCTAAAGTAATGCTCTACTACATGGGGAATGCATTTTTAGTCCCACATCAGGATAAGGAGAGATGGCTTCTCTACCACTCCCATATAAATAAGAGGGGATATCTGTTAGAAAGGGTAGAGTTCAATCCCCAAAATATTCAATTCTCAAAGGAGCTTAGTTCTCCAAGATAGGAGCATGCTCCTCCCCATAATGCGCATATGCGCAAGCGCCACGTGCGCTACGTGCAACGCACGTGTGCCCGCCATGCGCGCACTATGTGCAACGCACGTGCGCACTACATGAGAATATTTAATAATATTAAAAGGAGACACGTTCTCCATAGGAGCTTGCTCCCCTCATAATGCGCATATGTGCAAGCTCCATGTGCGCTACGTGCAAATATGTGCTCCCTGCACGTGCGACTCACGTGCGCGAACGCAAAGAAGCCTTTTTCAGCAGCGAGAAGCTTAAGCTCCAGCCTGTTCTTTCCCCCTAATGAGTGGGACATGGTTCAAAGGGTACATCCCTCCACACCTTCGATATGTGGCACGGTAATCTCTCAGTGTCGTCGGAAAGGTGGTGGATCCCAACGACCAATGATCCTTCTTTTCAATAAAAAAAGGAAAAGAAACAGAACAAAAAGAAAAAAGAGAGAGAAAAACCTTCTGCAAATTTTGAGAAAAAGAAGAGCAAGCTCTTAAAAAAAAAAGATTTTTCTTCATCTTTAAGGTAAAGAACTATGTTCTTGAATAATAGAGATGAAACCATCTCGTAAAAAGAATCATCTTCTAAAAAGATCATAGATCTGAAAAAAAAAGACCAAGGTCTTTAATAAAAAGGAAAAGATCAAAAGATCTAAGCATATGTTTCCCCTAATCAGAGCAAAGCTCTGTTTTGAATTTCAAAAATTCAAAAATTGAAGTAACGCTTTAGATCCCGTGTGCTGCGCGCTGCGCGTCACGTGTCAAAAGCAGACACGCTAGCGCCAGGAGCGCTGCGCCCTAGGCAGCGCACCCCCAATCGGAGCAAAGCTCTGTTTCAAAATTTATATTTTAAAAGTTGAAGCAACGCTTCAGATCCAGCGCTCTGCGCTGCGCGCCACGTGTCAAACACGGGTGCGCTAGTGCAGTTGCGCCGCGCCGTGAGCCACGTGTCAAACACGGGTGCGCTAGCGCCAGTTGCGACAGCGCTGGAATTTAAAGAATTCCCCACCGTTAGATCAAAAGATCTAATAATAATAATAAATTATTAATTAATCAGAATTAAAATTCTGTTCTGGAAAGATCTTTCCAATCTTGTTGAAAACAAGAAGATTATTTTCTGTAAAACAGAAATCCTAAGATCAAAGATTCAACGGTGGGGAAACATCCCTAAATCAATCAGAGAAAGATCTCTTCAACTGATTTAACAAATCAATTGGCCCTATATAAAGGCCCCAAGACTTCAAGTCTCAGATAGAAAAATCCTCTGCAAAACTTTGAGAAAAACTCAAAGAGAAAGAAAGGCAAGCCTTTGAAGAAAGAAGATCATTTCTTCATCTTTAAAGGTAAAGAACTATGTTCTTGAAAAAACAGAGATGAAATCATCTTATTAAAAAAGAAGAACCATTTTCTAAAAAGATCAGAGATCTAAGAACAAGATCAAGATCTTCAATAGAAAAGAAAAAGATCAAAAAAAAAATATCTAATTATAAAAGATTTAAAGAAGTACTCTGCTTCATTAACAGATCTTTTGATCTATAAAGGCAGAGCTTTTTGATGAGAACAAGCTTTGGTTCTTGGATCTTGAGGCAATACCTCCTTTGAAGAACAAAAAACTTGTTCTTTGATCTTGAATTGATCAAAGTGCTCTCTGCGCTATTGGACAGTACTTTGAACTCTTGAATTGCGCCTTTGCGCTCCTTGGACTGGCGCACAGTGCCAAAACGCGCCACGTTTCAACCACAGAACAGTTTGCACTTTGCGCTCCTAAAAATAGCGCACTGCGCTCTTGGACTGGTGCACAGCACCAGAGCGCACCACGTGTCACTCACTGACACACCTATAAACTGGCGCAGCGCACTCATAAAGCGCAGTGCGCTAACAAACCAGCGCTTAGCGCTAAGCGACACGTGTCATCCTCATGTGCGCTAGCGCAATGCGCTTTCTAATTGGCGCAAAGCGCCTGATGCGCCACGTGGCGCACTGTCAGGACACCACTTTTTTCCTGATAAATGCTATGCATTATTAAAAAGGGCAGAGCCCAAACAAAGGCCTAACAGGCAAAATATAAATAAAAATGTTAAACATTTTTTTAACTGGACTTAGCCCAATTCTGGCCATAAGTCTTCAATTTAAATTGAACTGAGCTCATCTGCTCTTCCAATCAATTTACACCCGGTTCGAGGGCACATCTCTTTACTCCTTTGATATCTGTCGTTGTAATCCTTCAACGTCGTCAGAGAGGTAACGGGTCCCGACAACCACACATGACTATGGACTGTGTGGTCCTTAAACTCATGGACTATGATGTCCTTAACCTCGACCGTGACGTCTTAAAACTAACATCGGACTGTGAGGTCCTTAAACTCACGGACTATGATGTCCTTAACCTCGACAGTGACGTCTTAAAACTAACACCGGACTGTAAAGTCCTTAAACTCACGGACTATGATGTCCTTAACCTTGACCGCAATGTCTTAAAACTAACAACGGACCGCAATGTCCTTAAACTAATTATCGACCGCAATGTCATTAAACTAAACAACAGAGCCCAATTGCTCTCTTGTCGGATCTAAACGATCCTGTTAAGTTGATCTTATTCTAAAATTAGACTGACGTGTCCTTAACAAACGTTTAAGTTGATCTTAGCCTCAAATAAGGCTAACGTATCCTTAAACACAACCCTCCCAAACCCAAATCTAAGAAAGATACGGATTTGGACTAGTCCACGCCTTACGGGCGACAACATAACTTAGTCTCCGTATACAATCCATGGGCAACCAAACACAAAACAAACACCCACGACACGAAGTGATCATCTGGAGAAGGAGAAAGTTGTTACCGCGATGCGGTAGCGTAATTAACTGCAGGGGCTTGCGCCTGCAGGGAAGAGCGTCCCCACAATAAAAAAACCCCTCAGACGAGGGGGAATCTGACGAAGTCTGCTACATCGGCCGCATCCGTTTAAACTTTCGATACACGGTGCCATAAATCAACTTGGCATCTTCGGAGAGGTGGACGGATAACACCAATTAGCATCTGCCCCCAGATTCAAGCAAGACGTCCAGTCTTCCCGTCTTTCGGAGGGGAACAGATTCTGGCACGCCCAGTGGGACCTTTTCCTCTTTCCACTCCACACTTCGCGTATCGTGTTCGCGAACCAATCGCGGTTTTCCAATGGTTGCCCTTGGGTTTCGAGGTACTGAGATTTGGCATTTTGCTTGGTGCAGAAAGCAAAGAATCAATGGCGTTCACCTGCTCAAAGTGCTCCAACTGCAGCTGCAACTCACGCCCTGCCTCAACTGGGGGCATAGCCTACGGGCCCCAAGCTGCTTCCCTGTTCACGATGCCCGTGGAACAGGTCACTCAAGCCACTACAGGGCTGTTTTTCGGGACCATGCTCCCGCCAACGAGCTTCACCGCTCCCGTGCCCATACCAGAAACTCCCAAGAAGTCGGTCTTCGATCGACTTACATCTACTGCGGCCCCTCTCAACGGGTCGTCCAGCACCAGCGCCTCGGTCTTCTCTAGATTGGGCCAAAATTCCTGTGGGCCCACAATGAAGCTTGCAATCCCAGAGAAGGTTATTCCAAAGAGAGTAACCAACCCTGCTCCTAAAGTCGTCAAGGCGGCTTCTCTTGTCAAGGGGTCGGTCTTTACAAGACTGACCGTCCCAACTCCCACTCCCACTCCTGCTACTCAAAGGACATCAGTCTTTAACAGGATGACACCAGCAACAGCCCCTCACCTGAACAGGGGGCAAGACAAGGCCATCCCCGTCACCGAGATGACTCCATCAGCTCGACACGCTCGACGTCGCCACTGGCTCCGAGTGAGGAAGGCCGGAGGCAACTCCCCTTCTGGGCTAACTCTACCAGCCCCGACGGCGGAAATTAATGCTGCTGTTCCAACTGGGAATAGCTTTGAGCTGCTAAATAAGGTGCGTAGGAATTCTCCTACCGCCGTACTGAAAAGATCTCCTCCTTCGGTGGAGAATGTTGCGGAAGCCAAGCCAGAACAGTCCCCTCAGCGGCTGTCCTCTAAAATCTACAAGGTCTGGCGCCAAGTCCAAGACTCGGTGATTGATCGAAATTTCTCCCGCCAGCAGAAGGTCCGGCAGGAAGAAAACCGTCCTGTTAAGCCACAAAAGATGACGACTACTTAGGTGCCCACGGCAGCGGCCCCCTCAACATCAACCACTCAGAAAAGAAGGAGGCCAGAGAAAACCCCTGTAAACGTGGCAGACCACAAAAACACCGAGCCCAAACGCCCCAAGTCTGGGGGCATGATGGTACATACTGTTTACATGGCATCCGGGAAAGAGGATAGTCGCGCTTCTACGGGCCACCGACCACTCACCCGATCCATCACAAGAGCTCAGGAACAGCAATAGCAGAAGCTCCAGGAGATGCTGACTGCGATGGCCGCACTCACCGGGCCAAAAGAAAGCCCGGAGGCGTCATCGGAACAACGTTACGAACACGAGACTGATGCGGAGTTCCTTCGGAGAATGCTCGAAAAGAAGGACAAGGAGGCTGCGGAACAAGCGGCCAATATAAAGCAATTGGCTCTTCTCTTCCAAGACATGGTGGGCATGATGATCCAGCCGGATCCCCCAGCCGAAGATCCTCCAGTAATAATTGAAGATGATAGAGGAGAAACATCGAATTCTGTGCCGGCTCTGTCAACGGCCAAAGAGGAAACAATCTCTAAAGCCGTCCTAGATGATTATATTGCTAAACAAATACGAGTTCACCAGGCAAATGAAGCGGCTGGCCAGGCCGTGAAGACTGGGCGACCGTATCCACGCTGGTATGATCAGATAAAGTACCCGCCGGGCTACACAATCCCGAAATTCCACGTATACAAGGGGACAGGCAATCCCCACCAGCACGTCGTCCAGTTCAGAGCTCTGTGCGGCAACACCGGGGGGCGATGATAAGCTTTTGCTCCGTCAATTCGTCGGCAGCTTGTCGGAAACGGCTTTTGAGTGGTACTCCGAACTTCCAAACAACTCCGTCAAAACTTTTGCAGAGATGGAGTTGCTATTCACTCAGCGATTCGCGAGCGCCAGCGAACGCACCCCAATAACGGTGTTGATTAATGCAAGGGTGAAGCCCGACGAAACTTGGGTTCAATATGCAATCCGATGGCGGAACCTGTGGTCGAAATGAGAACAGCGCATCGAAGAAGCACCAGCAGTGGGCATGTTCGTGGGTACCCTAGACCCTCATGCAACTATTTCACAGTTCATGATGTTCTTTAAACCGACCATGTTCCAGGCTTTAATCGATAAGCTAGCCCAGATAGATCAAATGGGTCACAGACCGTCTCCCCTGAAGCCGGAACCTCGGAACGACAAGGGCAAAGGGAAGGCGACCTTCGTTGCGAACACCCAACAGCAGCCCAGTGCCCCAAAGCTAGCGGATCAACTGGAGGAGAGACGGCGCTATTACAATGAGAAAATGAAGCGTCCTTACTCATTCCCACGGGACAAAACGAAGAGGTTGTTCGATCTGGCGATTCGCAACAGGCTTATCAACTTGCCAAATCCAAGGCGACCACCGCAACCCAGCGACGTGAATAATCCCAATTATTGCCATTAACACCAAACAGTAAGCCATCCGATCGAGGATTGTTTCGTTTTTAAGGGATGGATCGAGGATCAGTACCTACAAGGCAAGTTTGCACTGTCTGAGAAGTGGAAAGTAAACCCACCACAACCGCACACTCCTAAGAAGATGGACACGCCAGGGGCAGCGTGCTCTTTTGTTGAAGAAGCTCCATGGGAGGTGGCTCTTTCGGCCAAAACCAAAAGGATGCTGAATGATCTCCAGACATGCCCGGCGATCAGGTGGAAGAGCCCGCTGGAACCCCAGATCATCGAAGGGATACTGAAGCCGCACCCAACTCTAAAGATTGGTGGTGATAGCCAAAGTGCTTACACCCAGCCGTCGAAATCTTCGAAAAAGAAGAAGAAATCCAAGAAGCCCGTGAAGCCCGGCGACAAGCGCACGGACTTACAGAAGCAGATTAACGCGCTGGAAGAGTATAACCAAAAGGCGTGGACTCCAATCACGCTCCAAGAGTTCCTCAGCCACGTCCTTCAGGACGAAGATGATGGGGAAGACTCGTCAGATGGATCTGAGGATTACGTAGCAAGCTGCCATGTGATCTCTCATTCATCACTAGATAATGAAGAAGCTCCCTTTACAAAGAAACTGGGGGCAGAGCCTGAGCCGGAACTTCTGGGGCCGTCAGATGAAATGATCAACGCATTCTTAAACGAAGCTCTCCTGAAAAGTAAAGCTGATCGGGATCGTGAGATGGCCATATTTGAAAAGGCCAAACGCTGGCGACTGGATGAAAGAGTCGAGGCACTCTTGCCGAATCAAGGAACATCCGTCGCGGATAAAAGCAAGTTCAAGACGAAGAAAATGTTTGCTAAAGCCATATTAATGGGAATGAAGCTACCACCCTCCAAAGGAAACACTCCTGGTGAAGCAGAGATGCATCCTAGCTACTGCTCATATCATCGAAAGATTTCGCACCCCACCGAAGAGTGCGACACTTTTAAAAGATGGTGGCAGGGATATGTTGCTCACCGGCAACATTTTAAGCGGATGAAACGCAAAACTCGTCGGGAGCGGAGAAGTACGACCGTGGAGCATAGAAGGACTACTGGCAACTGCCGCATGGTCAACACCAGAGGATGCAGGTTCTCACTTTCGGAAGCGACTCTGACGAAGAGATGGCTCTTGGCCCTCTCTTTAAAGAATCCACCTTGGGAAAGGAGGAAGAACCGAAGGTCTGTGAAAACATTCAGCTGCGCAATCGCACGCTTCCAGAGAAGAATCTCGGACCCACGAGTAGAAAAGATAAGGGAAAAGAAAAGGTCTCCGAGGATATCATCCTGGATGACCAAGTCATGAAAGAGTTGACTTCCAAGGACCCGCCAAAGAAGAATAAGGTAGACTACAACGTTCTGGCACACTTAACGAAGTTACCCTCGCAACTCAGTATTCTCGATGCCCTTTTACTATCCAAAGAAGCGAGATATTCATTGGTCAAGGCGCTACAAGAGCCAGAGCAATTCCAAGCCTTCTTTGCTGAGGAAAAGATGAAGGACAAGCTGGAGGAAGTACACACAGCCGATATCACCTTCGGCGACGAAGACATCCTTCTTGGGACGTGCGAGCGCAACCGTCCCCTCTATGTCTTAGGGTACTGCCACGATATAAAGATAGGCAAAATCCTGGTCGACAATGGGTCTTCCGTCAATCTCCTTAACGTGCGAGTGTTAAAGGAAATCTGCATGAGCGTCCAGCATCTCGCTCGTGATAAAATCACTATCTCCGGTTTTGACTCCCAGTCATCGCGGACTCTCGGGTCTGTGATACTGACGTTACGATTCGGGCTAATTGTCACGGATATTAAATTCCATGTCATTGACGCTAAGACATGCTATAACGCTTTGCTCGGCCGGCCTTGGCTACACGAGTACAACATCATCCCTTCTACACAACATCAGTGTATGAAATACTTTAAGGATGGTCTCGAGTATACCGTAACGGGAGAGCTGAACCCATTCTCCGTGAATGAAGTCCGCAAGTACGAAGATGCAAAATACTTTTTGCCAGATTTCAAGGACACAGAGAGATGTCACAAACCGGAGAACAAAGCTATCACCACCATTCCAGTCTTCGAGAGTGATACTGAAGAAGAGGAAGTGATAGTTTATTCAGGTCCGCCTCAGTACAACAAGCCAGGACCATCCGCTCCCATGTTGATCTTTGGTAGTGAGTCGGAAGATGAAGTCCATGCTGTATTCTCCGCTCGGCCTTCAATACAAATATTCGCTGATGAAGAGCAAAGTTTACAAGTTGCCATGCTTCTGCCCAAACATCATAAAGAACTAGACGTGCTTGATACCTACAGTGTGGAAGAGCTGCAGACGTTCTATGTCCCTCCCACGCGAGAAGGCGAAAAGGCGATCCTATTCTACCGCTCCGGGGAAACCAAAGTGGAGAAAGAAATCTGGCACGGCATGGATTCTATACTTGACAGGCTCCAGCCCATCCGTCTGCCTAGATATTATACAGAAGGCTTGAAAAGGTTGTTGAAGCACCAAGGGATACCCTTCAAACAGACCGCTCGGAAAGCTAAGTTCTATGACAGGATCTGGAACATTCCCGGAACTCAGCGCAAGTTGCCCAACGGGAGAATGGAAGCGATCGGGCTTGGATATGTTCGGTCCAAGAAACGGGAGCTACTCCGCGATTGCTATGTCATACATGACTTTGATGAAGAAGGAGATGCTCAATGGGAGAATGCCAACCTTGAACCAGAAAGAGCCCCCGATGTGAAAATGCCCATTCCGTTGTTCGAAGAACAAAAGGACAAGCTTATAAGTGAAGCTGGTCAAAAAGTTTGAGACGACCATAATCGTGAAATGGCCATCTACGAGAAAGCCAGGACTCAGTGCCTTCTTCAACAGGCTGCGAAAGATGAAAATGCCCCTCCCTGTCAACCTGTTGTACAAAAGACTCGACACAGAGGACGAAACAAGTCAAAGAGCGGAAAAGGCATTTAGCAACGACAAAGCGGGACCAAGAAGTCACGCGATTGGGAATCGAGCGGTCCGGATTTGTCCCTTATGAAGAAGATGAGTCGAGCATACTCTTTTCCTCAAGACAAGATAAAGAAAATACTTGATCTTGCCATAAGACATCAAATGCTTACACTTCCGGAGTCCAAGCACCCTGAGCAAGCTAACGAGGTCTCTCATCCAGACTATTGCTCCTATCATAGGGAAATAGGACATCCTATCGAAGACTGCTTCACCTTCAAGAACTGGGTCGAAGACCAATATCAGCTCGGAAAGTTTGCTCTGTCCATCAGTTGGAGGATAACTCCGCCGCAGAAGCATAAACCTAAAGCCGTGAGAGTAGAACCAGATCAACATCGGTCGTGGAAACGAGCTCATACTTGTCATATGATAACGATATCAAAAGAAGAGCCTGAGAATATGGATGACCTCCCCGGGTGCTTCGAAAACAATGATGATGAGGTGATCTCAGAGTTTCCCCCGGCACCGAACGAGCTGGAAGATGGAATACACACCACTGCAGATAACCTCAAGAAAATTGATTTGGGGATAACAAGTGACCCGCGACCTACATTCGTCAGTGAGCTGCTATCTGAAGAAAGGGTGGCTGTGCTAAAAGACGTGCTTATGCAGCATAGAGATTGCTTCGCATGGAATTATTCCGAAATTCCACGATTAGATCCAAAGATTGCGGTCCACAAATTGACGATATCCCCGGGCGTCAAGCCAATCAAACAAGCACCAAGAAGGATGCGGCTCGAGCTTGAGATGAGCATCAACGTTGAGGTCAAGAAGCTGATCGACTCTGGCTTCATCCAAGAAGTACAGTATCCTGACTGGATTGCCAACATCGTCCTGGTAATGAAGAAAAATGGGACGGTGCGCATTTGTGTGGACTTTCGAGATCTCAATAAAGCCTGCCCGAAAAACAATTTCCCAGTACCGGTCACTGAGTTGATGATAGATAACACGTCCATTCATGAAGTTTTCTCCTTCATGGACGGCTCATCAGGATATAATCAGATAAAGATGCATCCCGAAGACCAGAAGCACACCGCTTTCCAGACCCCTTTCGGTATATTCTGCTACAAGGTGATGCCCTTCGGTCTAAAGAACGCCGGTGCCACCTATCAGAGGGCCATGACGAGGATCTTCGATGACCTCATACATGAAATCGTCGAATGTTATATCGACGACCTCGTGGTTAAAAGCAAATCATACGAGGAACATCTTGAACATCTGAAGATCGTATTTCAATGCCTTCGGCAATATAACTTGAAGATGAACCCACTCAAATGCGCGTTCGGGGTGTCCTCAGGTAAATTCCTAGGATTCATTGTCCGACACTGAGGTATTGAGATAGATCCGTCGAAGATCAAGGCGATCATGGAAATGCCCCCGCCAAGGACTCTCAAACAATTGTGGTCTCTCCAAGGGAAGCTCGCGTATATTCGGCGATTTATAGCCAATCTCTCTGGCAAGTGCCGTCCTTATAGTCACCTGATGAAGAAGGGGACCCCGTTCGTCTGGGATTACAAATGCCAAGGCGCGCTGGACGAAATCAAGCAGTATCTGAAGAACCCGCCGGTGCTGGCCGCTCCGGTCAAGGGAAAGCCCCTCATTCTTTATACAACAGCCCTTGAAGGTTCTTTAGGCGCATTATGGGCACAAGAGAACGACCAAGGGAAAGAAAGAGCTCTCTGTTACTTGAGTCGGGTTCTTCTGGGGGCAGAAAGCAATTATTCTCCCATCGAAAAACACTGCCTGGCGTTGATCTTCACGATAATGAAACTCCGGCACTATGCATTGGCACATGAAGTCCGTCTCATATTGAAGGTGGATCCTCTCAAGTATTTGATTTCAAAGACCATATTGACGGGGCGACTTGCTAAATGGGCCTTGCTCTTGATGGAGTTCTCAATAACTTATCAGCCTCTTAAGGCAGTGAAAGGCCAGGCCAATGCCGACTTCCTCGCTGAACATCCGATACCGGCCAATTCTCCCTTGAATTGCGAACTGCCAGACGAACATACGTTTGACACGATCGACGGAAGTGGTACCCGGTGGGAACTTAATTTTGACGGAGCGTCTTCCATGAAAAAGCGCAAACAAAACACGCCCATAATCAAATCAGGGGTAGGCCTTATCGTGACCCCACAAAGAGAGATAATGCGCTTCGCCTTCTCCTTGATAGAACCGAGGACGAACAATGAAGCCGAATACGAAGCTCTAATAGCGGGCCTCGAGATCGCCATTGATATGGGAATTGAAAACCTCCTCATATATGGAGACTCCCAAATGGTCGTTAGTCAAGTAAATGGTGACTATCAGACGTGCAAGCCAAAGCTGGTGAAGTATGGCGAGAGAGTACAGCAATTTCTGACTCAAATTCCTTCCTACACCTTGGAAAGCATACCGCGTGCGGAAAATAGCAAAGCGGATGTATTAGCCAAGCTTGCTAAAGAATTGGCCGATGAGAACCTCGATGACGTAAGGATCGTGGTACAAAGCCGCCGGGTCCTCGCACCGGCAGAAATGTCTCCGGAATCATTCGAGGAAAAGGAAGCGACCGAGCAGACGACCCTGCAAATAAAAGACCAAGAAACGGCTGAGGATCGGAGAGAAGTCTTTATAGACTACTTCAAATCCCGTCGAACGCCTGAAGATGCGTCCTCAAGACATCAGCTTATGAAATGAGCTCCGTCTTTCGCTTTCGTCAATGATACTCTGTACAAGAGGTCATTTGATTCTTTATGGCTGAGATGCCTGGGACCTGAAGAGGCGAAAAGAGTCATCCAAGAAGTTCACGACGGACTCTGTGGTTCTCACCAAGAAGGCCCGAAGATGAAACCGAAAATCAAATGGATGGGTTATTATTGGCCCACAATGATTCAAAACTGCCTCGAGTATGCGAAGCAATGCCACTCGTGCCAAATCCATGGGGACTTTATCCATCAGCATCCAAATCCACTACATCCAACGGTGGCTAGCTGGCTGTTCGAAATGTAGGGAACTGACATAATCGGCCCCATCGAGCCAACATCGTCCAGAGGACATCGATTCATTTTGGCGACAACTGATTACTTCTCCAAATGGGCAGAAGCAGTACCGCTGAGGGAAGTAAAGGCGGAGAATATCCTCCACTTCTTCAAGACCCACATTATTTATCGGTTTGGAACTCCGCGACGGATCATCTCCGATAACGGGCCAGCCTACAGAAGCCACAAGATCGGCCGCTTCGCACAACAGCACAACATAGACTGGAGATACTCCTCAGTTTATAATCCCCGAGCCAACGGTCTAGCTGAAGCTTTTAACAAGACCCTGACAATGATCATGAAGAAGACGGTGTCCCGAAATAAGAAGGACTGGTATAAGAGACTGCAAGAAGCTCTCTGGGCGTATCGAACTACGTTCAAGACGGCCATGAACACAACGCCGTACGCGTTGGTATTCGGTACAGAAGCGGTACTCCCCCTCGAGATAGAATTACCCTCTCTATGAGTGGCAGTCCATTATGAGCTAACGGACGAAGAGAATGCTCACCTTCGGCTTGAGGAGCTCGATGCCCTTGATGAAACCCGGCTCCTAGCCCAGCAAAATCTGGAAGCTTATAAAGTAAAGATGACGCGCTTATATGAAAGATTGACCAGGCCGAGGACATTCCACCAAGGCGAACTCATGCTAGTGGTCAAAAGACCTATGATCCCCAATCGCGCTAAGCGGGGGAAATTCGAGCCGAACTATGAAGGCCCGTATATCATATACAAGGTCTACCAGGGTGGGGCCTTTCTACTCATGGACATGCATGGTGAAAGACTTTTCAGGACAATAAACGGTCTCTTCCTGAAGAAGTACTATGCTTGACGAGTCACGGCCTAGGTCAATGATAGATGACGACGACTATGTACGCTCGCTATCTTCCTAAGCCCAGACTCTATAAGTATTAACCGGCTTACTTTACAACGGACCGAAACGTCCTTAAACTAACAGCAGACCGAAACGTCCTTAAACTAACAACGGACCGAAACGTCCTTAAACTAACAACGGACCACTATGTCCTAAAACTAGCTGTTGACCGAGATGTCGAAAACGACGATGGATTGCAGCATCCTAAAGCTGATACAAAAAGAAGAATAAAAAAAACGGTATGTCCATAAGCAAAATGGGCACGGATGAAAACCCAAATGGGCTCCGTGAGTAACAACAGCAGGGCTACCGGCGAGTATTTTGAAAACCTGAAAGGGGGCAACATCGTTAGAATAAAAAAAAGAGAGAAAAACAAAAAAGGGAAACAGTATGTCCATAAGCAAAATGGGCACGGATGAAAACCCGAAAGGGCTCCATGAGTAAAAACAGCAGGGTTACCAGCGAGTCTTGTGAAAACCCGAAAGGGCGCAACCTCGTTAAAAGACACTTATAGGGTCCTCTCGACCTTGTAAGGAGAAATCACCTGCGTGAGATCCTTACGACTCACAAGTGAGCAACACACTTAGGGTTCCCCACGATTCCTAAGGAGAAATTACACTTGCGAGATCCTCACTACTCGTAAGGAGAACTCTCTTATGGGACCCTCACGGCTCATAAGACTTGAAATTCTTAAGCTACAGAGACCTGAACCTGTTCTTAAGCAACCCCCACAACCTACAATCCTGCCCTACAAGCGGCTCAGTGCTGATCCTTGTATACAATCCATGGGCGCGAATAAACATTTCCCTAACTAAGTCCCATCCGTGACTAGGGATATGTTCGCTCGATGAGCAACCCTTATGAGTCCTCTCGACTTATAAGGGGAAAACTCTCTTATAAGATCCTTACGACTTATAAGAGAACATACATTTAGGAATCCTCACGATTCCTAAGGAGAAAACACACCTACGAGATCCTCACGACTCGCAGGGAGAAATACTTTTGTGAGACCCTTACGTCTCACAAAGTTAAAAGCCTTAGTCGACAGGATCCTAACCCTATTTGCTAAGCCACCTTTGTTCGATATCGACAGAGGCAAATGATGATTCGCTCCTAGCAATATCCCAGTTATAGCGGTGCTGATGCCGAAATCGGTATCTAATCCTAAGCTTGCAGCGAAAAGCCAGCAAGCCACACACGCATATGAAATAGCTGAAATGATGGGGCAGCTTGCGACAAAATCAGCAAGTAAAAATGTATGGATGCAAAATAGCCGAAATGATTGGACACCGCGAAAAATAGCCGAAATGATTGGGCAACCGCGACCTTCGCGATATAAAAGCTGAAATGATAGAGCATCGTGGAAAGAATTGAAAAATAAAAATGAAATTTATGCCCTACAGGTGATATCACATCAATCCCTGTATATAATCCAGGGGCACAAACAAAGAAGGAATCACACTCCTCCTCCCCAGGTCTCATAAGAAGAAGAAGCCAAATCTCGATGGGTCACAGATAGCCTAGAGATCATCTCAACATTCGTCTCAGTAGGCATAACATCAAGCAAAGCGGAACAGCGGCAACTCCCAGTTCCATGACTCGGCGGTGAACAGATGACCGAGAGTCAAATCCCAACTCCGTGAAATGCGGATATAATCAACAAAATTCCTGGCTACGTGGAACGAGGATAACGTCACTTTTGACCCCGTGGAAAACGTCCAGAGCGGATCCTGGTCCTCGCAGAGCACGGCGGTGAACCCGTGTGAAGCATTCAGAGCGGAGCCTAGTCCTCGCCGAACACGGCAGTGAACCCGTGGGAAGCATCTAGAGCAAAATTCCTGGCTACGTGGAACACGGATAGCGTCACTTCTGACTCCGTGGAAAACGTCCAGAGCGGATCCTGGTCCTCGCAGGGCACAGCAGTGAACCCGTGTGAAGCATCTAGAGCGGAGCCTAGTCCTCACCGAACACGGCAGTGAACCCGTGGGAAGCATCTAGAGCAAAATTCCTGGCTACATGGAACGCGGATAATGTCACTTCTGACCCCGTGGAAAACGTCCAGAGCGGATCCTGGTCCTCGTAGAGCATGACAGTGAACCCGTGTGAAGCATCCAGAGCGGAGCCTAGTCCTCGCCGAACACGACAGTGAACCCGTGGGAAGCATCTAGAGCAAAATTCCTGGCTACGTGGAACGCGGATAACGTCACTTCTGACCCCGTGGAAAACGTCTAGAGCGGATCCTGGTCCTCGTAGAGCACGGCAGTGAACCCGTGTGAAGCATCCAGAGCGGAGCCTAGTCCTCGCCGAACACGGCAGTGAACCCGTGGGAAGCATCTAGAGCAAAATTCCTGGCTACGTGGAACGCGGATTATGTCACTTCTGACCCCGTGGAAAACATCCAGAGCGGTTCCTGGTCCTCGCAGAGCACGGCAGTGAACCCATGTGAAGCATCCAGAGCGGAGTCTAGTCCTCGCCGAATACGGCAATGAACCCGTGGGAAGCATCTAGAGCAAAATTCCTGGCTACGTGAAACGCAGATTATGTCACTTCTGACCCTATGGAAAATGTCCAGAGCGGATCCTGGTCCTCGCAGAGCATGGCGGTGAACCCGTGTGAAGCATCCAGAGCGGAGCCTAGTCCTCGCCGAACACCGCAGTGAACCTGTGGGAAGCATCTAGAGCAAAATTCTTGGCTACGTGGAACATGGATTATATCACTTCTGACCCCATAGAAAACGTCCAGAGCGGAGCCTGGTCCTCGCCGAGCACGGCAGTGAACCCGTGTAAAGCATCCAGAGCAAATATTGGACTGTGGAGTCCTTAAATCCACGGACTATGATGTCCTTAATCTCGAACGTGATGTCTTAAAACTAACAATCAATCGTGATGATTTTAAACTAATTTCACCTTGGTTCAAAGGTACATCTCTTCACTCCTTTGATATTTGTCGTTGTAATTCCTCAACGTCTTCAAAGAGGTGACGGGTCCCGACGACCACACATTTCATGGACTGTGAGGTCCTTAAACTCATGGACGATGATGTCTTTAACCTCGACCGTGATGTCTTAAAACCAACATTGGACTGTGAGGTCCTTAAACTCATAGACTATGATGTCCTTAACCTTGACCGTGATGTCTTAAAACTAACGACGGACTGTGGAGTCCTTAAATCCACGGACTATGACGTCCTTAACCTCGACCGTGATGTCTTAAAACTAACATTGGACTGTAAGGTCCTTAAACTCACGGACTATGATGTCCTTAACCTCGACCGCGATGTATTTAAACTACGGTATCCTGGAAAACATCTAGAGCAAAGCCCGATCCTCGCCAAACACGGCAGTGAACCCGTGGGAAGCATCCAGAGCAACCCCTGACTCCGTGAAATGCAGATAAGGACAACTTCATCCATCATTCGCGGGTCCTCACGACTCGTAAGGGAGTAAATTCTCTTGTGAGATCCTTACGATTTTCAAGAGAAAACACACTTAGGAATCCTCACGATTCTTAAGGAGAAACTACACCTATGGGATCCTCTCGGCCGGTAGGGAGAAAATTCTTTATGAGACCCTCACGGCTCATAAAGCTGGAAAGTCTTAGACCGCACTTGCTAAAGTCACATGGAAAACAACACAGCAAGAAAGAAGAAAGCAGAGAAATGGCACAAGACATTACGAAGAACGTGTATCTTTTATTCATGAATTCGATTGGATACAAAATACATCATATGAAAGAATAAAAGAACAAATACATTTTATTCAAAATTACAAATGATACAAAATTTTTATTGAGAGGAAAGCGCTTTTAATAATCCGATCAGCCGCTCGCGCACTTCCCTCAGTCCCTCTTCCTGATCAGCTACCGCGACCAACTCTGCTTCGACCTGGGTTCGCTGCTGCAAGTAGGATGAGAGTTGTTCCTCGATGGCTCACTGAGCTGCTTCATGACCTTGTGCATCACGCTCAACGACATCGAGCTTCTGCTTCAATGTTAACCCATCAGAGATACACTGCAGAAGGCCCTCGAAGATAACTTTCACCTGGGCAACATTCGCGTCGACCTCAGCATGTAGTCGAGCAGACTCGCTTGAAGTTTCTTTGCATTCCCTTCGCTTTAAAGCCACTTCTTATTCAAGATGGCAGAAGTAAGAAGCTTTCTGCTCAATCCATGCCGCCCGTTGAATGCTCATAGCTAGGACCTCAGGTGCGGGATGCTTAAGCTCGAGCTCATGCAAGCAAGCCTCGATCTCCCTGCAGCGATTAACCCAAAACTCAACGACGCCCTCACCATGAAAGTTCATGAGCGTCGCCAGCATAGGGTTAACCTCTACAGCAAAATCCGCAGCAGATGTGGGAATCTCTGTGTCAAACTCCTTAATATACTCGCTCAGCATGCGTAGACTGGTCACAACGCCTTTGGATGAGGGACGTCTGGAAAAAGATCCTGTCGGCATTATGATACGAGACTCAAACGGGGCTGGAGTTGATGTGATTGCTGCAAATAGATCATAATCAGATGTCGGCTCAGGAAATAAAAGAAACAAGAAAAAAGTAGAGTCTACTATACCGGCTGCAGCAGGAGGCAGAGCCGGGAGTACTGGTGGCGCAACGACAGCCTCATTCCCTCCTTCGATTCGTAAGGCTACAAACAATATAAAGAAGATTTAGCAATAATGCGACTGCCCGTCAAACAAGAGGACGTCGTTTAGAGAAAATACTTACCGATACCAGCAGGTGGACTAATCTTTGACAAGAAGGAGAAGTGTGGGCACAACACCTGGTACAGGTGGTTAAGAAGAACTCCCGCAAAAAATGCGATGACTCGACGTCAGTACATGAATTATACGCCCGAGGGATAAGACTAATGGGTTACAGATCCATACCTTCCAGCATTTGCGATGGTGCGAGAGAAGGCAGAGGGGTGGTCACCATCAGGGCGGTAACTGACGGCGCTGTCTCGAGCAGCTCGATTTCAGCACTAGCCACACCTGCATTAGAAGCAAGATAAACTTTATTAGGAAAGATTGCAGAGTAAAGAAAGAAGGGCGGTGACCCAAGATTTACCTGAAGAGTCGCCGGCCGGAGCCCTAACGAGGGCGTCACTTGATGCAGCGGTGGCGTCTCCTTCCTCCATTGGGATGGTCTCACCTCCCGTTGCCTCATCGCCTGACTTTACAGGAGTCATCATCACGCTCGCAAGGCCGGGAGATGATAAGGAACCGTAAGCAGGGAGAGCGATGATCGGAGCGGTGCCCGACTCTTGAGAAAGAGCAGCCATCTCGTGCTCAGCAATCATGCCCGTCTCACCCGCTACCACCTCGAGCTCAGCGGTCGCAGCCGTCTCGTCCATCGCTGCCATAGGCTCGTCCGTAGCAACCATTTCATCTACTGCTGCCTCAGGCCTGGCCATAGCAGCCGTCTCATCCGCCGCCACCTCAGGCTCGGCATTAGTAACCATCCCGGGCACACCAGTCGTGACTATCTTGTCATCCACTAGCTCAGGCTCGGCAACTATGGTTACATTGCCTACCGGCGCCTCGGTTTCAGCAGCTACCTCCTCCACCGTCCCCTCAGGCTCGACGGTCGCCGCCACTCCTTCAGTAAGACTCGGCCCTGCAAGACAAGATATATAAGAACTGATAGTTTAAAACTTTGACAACAAAGCCTCAAAAAACACATTACCTGAGGAGGATTTACCGTTGGCTTCCTGAGCTGCACGTGCCGCCCGTCTATGAGCAGTAAACAAGGCGACCGGGAGCTCCTCTGAAGGAGTAGCAGCGGGAGTAACGGCGCTTGAGCCTGCTCCTGCAGCCAAAGCAGCGCTACGCTCCCTTGCTGCGCGCCTCAGGCGCTTTCTTTCCTCCCGGGCCGTTACGACAGACCTTTTGGAAGCCTCCTTCAGCAAGGCGTCGTCATCCGCGTTCAGGATTGCCTCCAGAGCCGTCAAGGCTTCCATCATCGGCTTTTTAAGTAGGGCCTCTTGCGGCAGTCCCAAAGAGGCCGGAACTTCGGTAGCTGGCCCGGGGAGAATTCCCGCATCGGTTTGCGAGGTAGGTCTTGTGGTCCCTGCGATAAGACAAAGAGAGGGTCAGATTACTCATAAGAAATGGAAGGAGAAACATAGCAAACCGAAATGTACCAAGGCCTAAGGACGCTCTAAGTCGTTCCTCCTCCTCGAAAGTCTTAAGAGAAGCGGCGAGGGCTTCTTCGGTAGAAATGCCTGTTAAAGAAGGAAAAACGTTAGTAAAAAACAACGGTAGAAGTACGATGCAATGACGAAAAATACAACTAGTGATTACCTGATTGCGCGAGTTTATCCAATCACTCGTCACGCCTTGCCAATCGCTCAGAAGCTGCGATGGCGGCCGCCAGATCAGTGTCATCTGGCGGCATAAATAATCCCTCATTGGTCCCGTACTCACTCAAGCCCTCGCTATAAGGAGCATGAGGTTCCTGACCAAACGTAAAGTCAGCAGAGAGGATCAACTTCTTCTTCCTCTTCTGCACGCGAACTCCGATCGCACCCAAAATCAGCTTACGCTTCGTGGGCACCTTGGGACGGCGGGTCCCGATATCCGAGCCTACGCCGGACTCGGGAGAAACCACGTTGACCGTCTCTACGGGAGCACGGGGCACTGAGGCCACGTCCACAGGATCATGGGGCAATCCACGCGTGGGGCTTAGCACACGTGCAGGCTCAACTCCAGCATCTCCTCTTAGTGGAGGAGGGACATGGGTCCTTCGCTTTAAGAGGACGTTGCGATTTCTGGCGGGGGGGCGCACCCTTGCGATCAAGCAGCAGCCGCTTCTCTTCCCTGATGACGGCGCCCATCGCGTGCTGATACCAGGCCCCGTATATGTTGAGGGCCCTTGGAATGCAAGTCGGCTCGCTAATGAAGAAGTGGGAGCCCGTATTTAACCGCATAAAGTGATGCAGTGCACTCCGTATTCCCTCTCTGGTGGCCGCAGGCTCTTCCAAAAACGCCTCCAGTGGGACCCCCTGGTTATAACTTAGTTGCTGGGCGAAACGATGGGGGTTATACCTCATAAAAGGAACCGCCTCATTCTGCCTGAACATGAGGAAGCCCGACCTAATGGAGTATAGATGTAGAATCTCCCGGGCTTTCAACACGGAGGCCCCGTTCTTGAAATTATCGCGCAACGCCAACACCGCCTTGGAGGTTTCCGGGCCGATTGTCAGGACCTTGTCCGTGAAAGAAATACCCGCTTTGACCGTTCGCGGACGAAGAAGCAACCCCCTAGCCTCCCGCGGAGGCGGATTCACGATAGAAGCGCCGATCAGCCGCATAACTTTCGGGAATCTGTACTTCTCGTAAAACGAGGGTCTTTTATGAATACCAAATACCCCGAGCACGTGCATTTCCATCCACAAAGTAAAGTAGTGCATCGGGAAATTGGCGGCTTGCACCCCCGATTCAGTTGCATCTGCCGCCACGTTAAGACCATGGTACAGGTAGGCCAACCCGGCAATCCCGATGGCCAATTGTATGCCAGCCACCATTCGATATGCTGGGTAGAAGACGGACGACCTCATATAGCGAGGGTGCATAGGGAGCGCAAACCAGCACAACCATAGCCCTAGAAACCCAAGAAAGAAAGTCTCCTCGTTGATGCCCGGAGCAGCGATTTCTGACAAAGGGATGATTGCGGCATCGGGGAGATAAAAGCCTTTTTGACAAGCTTCCAGTGCTGGTCGGCGATCTAAGCCAAGGTCGAAGGGGTCGTCGAGCTTGGCAAATTTTTCGCCCTGTTGCGATAGAATCTCCGATCGAAGAAAGCGGGCGATGAAATCTGCGAAACTAACTCCCCGGCCTCCCGATTCTAAGAAAAGACTCTCATACATATTCAGCACCTTTATCAGACTTGGAAACTGGTGCTGAATAGCATTCTCTGGCGTTAAGTCCATCACCAACGGCTTGGTGGAAAAAACGTATTCGTCCGGAGGAAGTAGCTCCTCATAGTGCTCCCCCCTTACCGGCAGACCGGAAATCTTAGCAAATTCTTCTAGAGGGATGGAAACTTCCCTGTCCATTAAAAGAAAGGTATGGGTGGGGATGTTCCATTGCTCCACGAATGCCTTAATCCACCATGTTGGAGGAGCAGAATACTCGAATAGCGAGGCGTAAACCGCAGGGTATAAACCGATTTTCAGCAGATGCGACTTTTTCACCGACAAAATATACCTGGCCCACTGCAAATACCCTGCCGAGTGTCGAGGGGTAAACCCGATGTTGTAGGGTTGTCCCCAAGGGCGCGACTCACCCTGGCATATGCGCCGTCCCAAAATATCCAAGGCTGCCGGCAACTACATGGGTATGGCAGCAATCGAGGGTTGAAGAAGACCCTCCGAAGTCCAGTTAACGACCTCCACGGTATAGCTCACCAGGGGTATATCCGCGTACGAAATCGACGAGATCGGATCCAATGGTGTCGCACAAGAGAAGCTTCGGCGACCTTTAATTATTTAGTCGTACCACCTACCCCACAAGTGAAGGCGTTTGTACTCCGGGTCATAAACCTTAATAAGAGCAAAAAACTCCCGGTCCACCGGTGCCTCAGGGAATCCTCCTTCTGAGCGGAAAAACGGGAAAGAAAGATCAGAAGACATGTCGCCTGTGAAAAAGAATAGAATTCAATTATCATTACTATAATTTAATCTTAAAAGTTCTGAGCAATATTTTAAAATTTGTACCACACTGCAATGCAGTGGAAAGGGGACCAAAGGTGGACCCATAAAATCCAGATGACAATGCATCAGTTAATAAGACAACCTCATCATTGGATGAGACTGTCAATTAATAAGGAAACCCTCAAAGAATATTCTCATTGAATGAAAAATCCCTCGAGACAAGGAGAAAATCTCCCTTTCAGAGCAAAGCTCTATAACAGAGTGACACTTGTCAAACTCTGGTCATGAGGGAATAAAATTCCTTAAAGAGCCTAGCTCTGTAATGATGATGGAAAATCCATCAAAAGTTAATTAAAATTAATTCCTGAGAATTAAAATTCTGGGATCTTAAAGATCCATGAAAAAACTCTTAAGAGTTCTTCATCAAAAGATCAAAAGATCTATATTGTCAAAAGAGCAAAGCTCTGACCCATGGGCTAAGAAACCCTGAGAAAAGATCTATTTAGATCTATGGGTTTATAAGAGCAAAGCTCTGTTTATGAAACCCCAAAGGGGTTTTCTTTAGATCAAAGGATCTATGAGAGTAAGGCTCTGTTAATGGGTAAAAACCCTAAGTTATTAGAATTAATTTAATTTAATTTAATTTTTACCTAAAATTTTCTAGAGTTCTAACTCTTGAAAGTTCTTGGAAAGAAGAGTAGGGCTCTGGAATAAAATTCTTGAAGAGAAGATGATAATCATCTGAGGACCAAGGGTCCTATTTATAGGCGCTGAAGCGCCTCCTCAACTTCTGAGTTGATCCAAAGGCTCAGATGTTGCCACCGCAGCACTCACGTGAGCGCAACGGTGGAGGGGGGAATTTGTTTCCCCCAATCAGAGCAAAGCTATGTTTTGAATTTCAAAAATTCAAAAATTGAAGCAACGCTTCAGATCCCGTGCACTGCGCGCTGGGCGCCTCGTGTCAAAAGAAGATACGCCAGCGCCAGGAGCGTTGCGCCTTAGGCAGCGCACCCCCAATAAGAGCAAAGCTCTATTTCAAAATTTAAATTTTAAAAGTTGAAGCAACGCTTCAGATCCAGCGCTTTGCGCCGCGCGCCACGTGTCAAACATGGGTGCGCTAGCGCAGTTGCGCTGCACTCTGCGCCGCGTGTTCATCACAGAATACTGCATTTTATACCGCCCATTCTTACGCTCGGTTGTTTATAGGTAGGTACTTTTAATCCGTGTTTGTTACATATTTGCAGGATACAGGTTCTCGGTTCTAAAACAGTGAAATTCATGGAAAACACGACAAAATCCGGGTTCCTGCCAACCACTGAGAAAACACGGTCTCCGCTCGTCATCCGTATGTTGCCAGATACCAGTTTAGGAAGACAAAACGTCAAATCAATGTCACCTTCATGCACAAGGCTCAATGGCAACAACAAGTTCCAAGAAATCTACGCGGAGCTCGAGGCAATCATGACAAAAGTATCCACAAAAGTCCACCTTTCCTCAACAGAAATTCTGGAAGAAATGTGAAAGTATTTTCAGAAAATACATATACCAGACAAGAGAGGACTGAAGACCAGGGAAGCACCCAAAGTACGACGACTCAACTCATCAATAAGGCCGCGGATCCGCGGCCAAAGGGGGGTATTGGCCGCGGATCCGCGGCCATGTGGACCCCTCTCACTGTCAACTTTTGGGGGCTTTTTGGTAATCTTATTTGGTGGCAGATTGTTGCCCTACGTTTTCATTTCCCTTCCTATAAATACAGCAGATCTGAGCCCAACCTTGGTCATTCTTGGTTCTCCATTTCTTTTGTAGTTTTAGTTCTTTTTCTTCTTCTTCTTCATTCTTTTTCCATGAAAATTGTAGTGAGAGCTTTTTGAGTGGGAGATCAATGAAGATGAGGGTTTTGTATCATTCTCTTTTGTTTCTTCTTCCCCTTGAGATTCTTGCTTTCTCTTGATCATTCAACCTCTTCATTGAGCTTGAATGGTTAAGGGTTAGTTATTGATCTCAAGGGTCGTATTTTCTTATGGAATTAGCGCTTCAATTCACATGCGTTCTCTACCCTTCTCTTGATCTTGCAACCTCTTGATTGAGCTTGCAAGTTTAAGGGTTGGCTATTGATCCCATGCTTGTCTTGAGTTCTACTTTCTTGTTCTTTTTATCGCTTTTTATTACTTGCATATTATTATCTTGCTTTTCTTTCTTGCAATTTATTTCATGCACTTAAATTCATGCACTTAATACTTGTAATCTTTTCTTTTCTTTGTTCTTTTCTTTTTGTTCTCTCTTTTTGGTTCTTCTTGTGAATGAATGTAATTGTCGTTGTTAAGAAATAATACGGTATTATAAGTTAACATTTCTTTGCCCAGTTCCTTTTCCCGTATTTTCCATTGAACTCCGCCCAAACGATACGCAAGCGCTCCGTTAGGCACCGTACCCTGACAAGGTAACGGTGATTCCTAACCGCGACCGGTTGCGTTCGGTTTGGCCGGAGGCGAAAGCAAGAGACAAGAACGGAAGGACAAGGGTAAATAAGCCGTATTCCACGAATACCGCGCTTAAATCCCCTAATCCACGTTGTTGCCGATTGCTCTAGCTTCAATTGGTCAAGATTCGGCTCAAAGGTTTTGAGTACGGATTTCTTTAGTTTATAATCTCGTATCTTTTTCTTAACAACTTTATACTTGCAAATATTACACATAGGATAGTCTCGAACAAACATACACAAATTCTTTATTGACTCGTCTAAAACAAGAAAGGACATACAACCATCTCCCGGTGGATCGACCCGTGCTCAACCGGCTAGCTGCATAGCGACACCGTCTTGATTGCGGTTAACTTTAATTCTTCCAATCAAATGGCGCCGTTGCCGGGGAAACGGTAGCGTATTTTCTTTCTTGTTATTCGGGTTATTATTCTTTTTGTATATATTTATAAAAAAAAAATCTTTTTTTTTTGATCATTTTTTGTGGGCAAGAGTGCAGATTTTTGCAAGTTTGTAAACTGCGATTGTGGGGAGCAAAGTGTGCATTCAAGGCAAGGGTGATTTACGAAGTACAGTGCCAAAGATCCGGGTAGTTTGACCCGCGCAAGCGAACCTTTCAAGCTTACCGGATTTGATTCAACGGGGGTTTCCTAACCCAAAACTTAACGGTACGTACTTTCCTAACACCTTCTTCTCAAATCCGACGCTTCCAATATACTATTCTTTGCAGGATTCTTTGCAAGTTCGCTAGCAAACGCCCAAATTGACTAACCCGTATTTGTTGCAGTGCCTTGCTAAAATAAAAAAAAACAATTTTTTGATTCGTTATAGAATTTTTATTGAATTGCGCATTGCATACATTAATACGGACTTAAGGGCAAGCGAACCCCATAATATACGGTAAAGGATTTCATCACCTTTTCCGTGGCCCACAAATCACGAACTTGCGCATAACGTTTACCCGCACAAAATTTAAAAGAAACTAGACTTTAAGCCTTAAGGACTTCGCGCTCACTAGGAGAAGTTAACTGTGTTTAGAACCTTGCTTAACGGTATATTGTTTACGGGGTGTCTAGGAAAGTGTTAACGGCGAAACCGCCAAAAGAGAAAGGGTTATTTAATTAAGGAACTTCGCGAAAGCGTTGGAAAACCTCCCCTTATCTCTGCACTTACCTGGCCTCGTGATCAGTATATCTTGAGCCCGTTTCTCGACACAGTTTTACTTCGACAATCAAGTTCTGGAGCAGGTCTAGTTGACCTAGGTGAACCCTAGAACGATTAGGTGTGTGGTATTTTTGTGTCGTGATTGTTTTTGTCCATATTTTTTTTGTGTATATTTCATTCTTTTAATAAATTAAAAAAAAAAATCACATTCTTTTTTTTCCTCTCCTTTTCTCTACCTTTCTTTCTCTCTCTCCATATCATGGGTACTCCACCTCGCAAAACTCTTGCCGAACTTTGGTACCCCCAACCAGACATTACTTCATACGGTTCTTGCTTTGGTCGAACATCGAACGACCCCTCCATGCCCAAAGTTTCACTGAAAGATCGCATAGCAGCATCTAGGACAAACACTTGCACTCCTCATTCCACTTCGTATCAACCTTTTCAACCTCCCGCACCCGCTTATGTTGATACCCCTGTTGCAAGTCATCCTTTGTCCATCGCTGAATGTATTGAACAATCCCGTAGCCGATCTTTCACCACTTCAAATTCTTGGGATCAACAATTCCATTCACCTTCTTATCCAAATGTTGATCCTGCTCCTGTCCAGCCATTCAATTCCTACCAATCCTACCCTACTTTTGCACCTTCCCTAGACATAGCTTCAGAACATCCTTTTGGGAATTTTCAGTATCCAAACAACTTTGAATCTTTTACTGAAACCCCTTCACAACCCATGTCTAGTCTAGAACAGTCGTTGGAAGACTTTAGGGTAGCGTCAAGCCAACAGATGATGGATTTGAATGCGTCCATGGCCGCCCTCATGCAACCTAATGACCCGGTAGCTAGTTTTCAACTAGCTCCAACTTTTTCAATGTATGATGAGGCGGCAGGACAGGCTGTGAATTTGAGTGGAGAGAGTGAGCTGTACCCCCTTCCAAATCAAACCTACCCGTTTCAAATTGAATCCCACAACTCCTGTGTTGAAAGTCTATCAAGTGTCCCAAATGAATTATCAGTTGAAGATAGAATGTTTAATGAGTTGTGCGACTTTATAATATTTGATTTGCCAGATTATGAAGGGACCTTGCCAAGTGAAACCACACCCAAACCTTTTGACCTCTACACCTCCACTTTAGAACCTGAATCGATTGATATCCATGCTTTTGAGGTGTCAGAGAATTTTGATTTTCACTGGATTAAGGATATTGACGCCGGGGATATTTTGGATGATGAACCCGTAGATTTGGCTGAATTTGTTTCTTCAAATCATCATCCCGAGTCATTAAATGTTTTTCCCGAACCCCATATGCGTCTGGACTTTGATGAAATATGCATGGATGAGCTTAACTTTGAGGAAAATTTTGAGGATATTTTTGAGGATGAAACAGTTCTAGATGATGAGTCGGATTTTTCAATTCATCATGTTCCTTCCACTGACTGTGTACACCCTCCTGAACCTTTAACCGATAACCTTCCTCAACCACTTCCCATCATCCTTTCCATCATTCCGACCTTGCAAGAACCTGTCTCACTTTCATTTCGTATGTCTGGTTTACCAAGTTCGGCGTACCCATGGTTTCTCTCGAATCTTGAGGGATTTGACCCCATTTCTCGATGGGTAAATATATTAGCACAATCGCTTTTCACACATCGGTCATCACAAATTGTGCTAATCTATTTACTCCATTTGCACCCTCAAGTTCGTATTCCACTTCTTTTTCCCTTCCGCCATTCTTCTTCCTCTCATATACCGAGACCATATCCCGCTTCTCTCCGCATATGGTCTCGCGTATTCTCCATCTCTTTTCTCTACGCCTTCTTCCACCAACCGGTACATTATAGCGATAAAATCTTTGAATGGTTGGTGTTAACTTTTGGCCTGTGTAAGGCCTTGTATAGCTTGATACTCTTCTCTTTCCCCCCTAATCCTGAACTTCAACGCTTAACAGTGGAAACACTGTTTTACTTAAGTTTGGGGGGGACACTTTTTTTGTATATATTTTTGTTTTCTTTTTTGTTTTGTATATAATTTGTTTTTAGGGAGCGCCGACAATTTTGACCCTCTTTGTGTAGCCTGACAGTGAGGGCACTGTCAAGTTTAAGTTTGGGGGTGTGCTCGGTAAGCTTTCTTCCTTCGCATTCATTTGTATATTTTGCATTTGCATACCTTATTTTAAAAACCCATAAAAATCGAAAATTTTTCCAAAAATATAAAAACTTTGTCGTCAAGTTAGCTAATAGGGTAACTTAGATCTTTATTCCGAAAGTTTAGTTGATATGATAGAAATAACTAAATTCTAGGCTTAGGATTTGAAAACCCTAAAAATAACCCTCATTCTGTCTAACTTTGGTAAGTATACGTCCTTACAGTTTTTTTGAGAATTAGGTAATCTTGAGTTCAGTTCTTGAGTTAAGTCAAGATGAAGGGAAAGTATTGATGCTCTACTGAAGGATAAGTCTGAAAAATAGTTTCTTTTCTTGAGTTCAAATTTAGAAAGTATATACCCTACAAACTGCACATACACGCACCCTGAAACTTGGGATAGTAGAGGATACCTAGAAATACTCTTGCCTGAAAGCCTAGTATGAAAGGAAAAACGGTATTTAAAGCTAAACACCAAAAGAGCATATTGAAAAATATATCCGGTCTTGAAAAAAAAAGAAAAAAAGAAAAAGAGAAAAAAAAGAAAAATAGAATAAAGTCAAGACCTGGAAACTGCTATTTACGCTTTAAGTTCACACATTCAGTAATCGGTCGTTAGTGCCTCAAGAAGCATTAATAGTCACATGAAAGGTGTGTGAGCAAACCCGTCCATCCTTAATGAAAAGAAGTAGTATTAGGTATTAGGGCAAGGGTATTATAGCTTGAATTGAATTCTTGAGCGTAGGGGTGCAAATATACACACACGTAGGGGTATACAATCGATGTTTGAATAAGAGATAGAAATGAAGAATAAGACTTATGTTTTCTGTAAAGTTGATAAAAATCCCTGATTTGAGGCACGCTTTAGAAGGAAAACTCAGGAGAACCGACATCTTTCTAAACTTTTTTGGAACGTATATAACCTAAGGTTAAATAGATAGGAGGTGTGAAGCATAAGGGTTGGATATTTCTAACTTAGGATGATAGAATTTCTAACGTAAATACTAAACTGTAGGAGTAGAATCGACGTTAACTTATGACACTAGCTTGACGGGATTTTGTGGGTAGTATCCGCTGAAAACCCTCAGGAGACAACACTCCTCCTACTAGGGACACCTAGAGGTTTAACGGCTTGTTGCACGCGCTCAGTGCAATCGCGTTCCCTGCGAAAGTGCGGTTAGGATTTTATTTTTTGTGAATAATTGGTTTTGCTCGGGACGAGCAAAAGTTAAGTTTGGGGGTATTTGTTCATCACAGAATACTGCATTTTATACCGCCCATTCTTACGCCCGGTTGTTTATAGGTAGGTACTTTTAATCCGTGTTTGTTACATATTTGCAGGATACAGGTTCTCGGTTCTAAAACAGTGAAATTCATGGAAAACACGACAAAATCCGGGTTCCTGCCAACCACTGAGAAAACACGGTCTCCGCTCGTCATCCGTATGTTGCCAGATACCAGTTTAGGAAGACAAAACGTCAAATCAATGTCACCTTCATGCACAAGGCTCAATGGCAACAACAAGTTTCAAGAAATCTACGCGGAGCTCGAGGCAATCATGACAAAAGTATCCACAAAAGTCCACCTTTCCTCAACAGAAATTCTGGAAGAAATGTGAAAGTATTTTCAGAAAATACATATACCAGACAAGAGAGGACTGAAGACCAGGAAAGCACCCAAAGTACGACGACTCAACTCATCAATAAGGCCGCGGATCCGCGGCCAAAGGGGGGTATTGGCCGCGGATCCGCGGCCATGTGGACCCCTCTCACTGTCAACTTTTGGGGGCTTTTTGGTAATCTTATTTGGTGGCAGATTGTTGCCCTAGGTTTTCATTTCCCTGCCTATAAATACAGCAGATCTGATCCCAACCTTGGTCATTCTTGGTTCTCCATTTCTTTTGTAGTTTTAGTTCTTTTTCTTCTTCTTCTTCATTCTTTTTCCATGAAAATTGTAGTGAGAGCTTTTTGAGTGGGAGATCAATGAAGATGAGGGTTTTGTATCATTCTCTTTTGTTTCTTCTTCCCCTTGAGATTCTTGCTTTCTCTTGATCATTCAACCTCTTCATTGAGCTTGAATGGTTAAGGGTTAGTTATTGATCTCAAGGGTCGTATTTTCTTATGGAATTAGCGCTTCAATTCACATGCGTTCTCTACCCTTCTCTTGATCTTGCAACCTCTTGATTGAGCTTGCAAGTTTAAGGGTTGGCTATTGATCCCATGCTTGTCTTGAGTTCTACTTTCTTGTTCTTTTTATCGCTTTTTATTACTTGCATATTATTATCTTGCTTTTCTTTCTTGCAATTTATTTCATGCACTTAAATTCATGCACTTAATACTTGTAATCTTTTCTTTTCTTTGTTCTTTTCTTTTTGTTCTCTCTTTTTGGTTCTTCTTGTGAATGAATGTAATTGTCGTTGTTAAGAAATAATACGGTATTATAAGTTAACGTTTCTTTGCCCATTTCCTTTTCCCGTATTTTCCATTGAACTCCGCCCAAACGATACGCAAGCGCTCCGTTAGGCACCGTACCCTGACAAGGTAACGGTGATTCCTAACCGCGACCGGTTGCGTTCGGTTTGGCCGGAGGCGAAAGCAAGAGACAAGAACGGAAGGACAAGGGTAAATAAGCCGTATTCCACGAATACCGCGCTTAAATCCCCTAATCCACGTTGTTGCCGATTGCTCTAGCTTCAATTGGTCAAGATTCGGCTCAAAGGTTTTGAGTACGGATTTCTTTAGCTTATAATCTCGTATCTTTTTCTTAACAACTTTATATTTGAAAATATTACACATAGGATAGTCTCGAACAAACATACACAAATTCTTTATTGACTCGTCTAAAACAAGAAAGGACATACAACCATCTCCCTGTGGATCGACCCGTGCTCAACCAGCTAGCTGCATAGCGACACCGTCTTGATTGCGGTTAACTTTAATTCTTCCAATCACCGCGCGCCATGTGTCAAACACAGATGCACTAGCGCAGTTGTACTGTGCGCCACGTGTCAAACACAGAAGCGCTAGCGCAGTTGCGCCGCGCTCTGCGCCGCGCGCTAGGTGTCAAACACAGGTACGCTAGCGCAGTTGCGCTGCGCCGCGCGCCACGTGTCAAACGTAGGTGCGCTGGCGCCAATTCCGCCGGCGCTGGAATTTAAAGAATTTCCCACCGTTAGATCAAAAGATCTAATAATAATAATAAATTATTAATTAATAAGAATTAAAATTCTGTTCTGGAAAGATCTTTCCAATCTTGTTGAAAACAAGAAGATTATCTTCTGTAAAACAGAAGCCGTAGGATCAAAGATCCAACGGTGGGGAAACATCCCCAAATCAATCAGAGAAAGATCTCTTCAACTGATTTAAAAAATCAATTGGCCCTATATAAAGGCCCCAAGACTTCAAGTCTCAGATAGAAAAATCCTCTGCAAAACTTTGAGAAAAACTCAAAGAGAAAGAAAGGCAAGCCTTTGAAGAAAGAAGATCATTTCTTCATCTTTAAAGGTAAAAAACTATGTTCTTGAAAAAACAGAGATGAAATCATCTCATTAAAAAAGAAGAACCATCTTCTAAAAAGATCAGAGATCTAAGAACAAGATCAAGATTTTCAATAGAAAAGAAAAAGATCAAAAAAAATATCTAATTATAAAAGATTTAAAGAAGTACTCTACTTCATTAACAGATCTTTTGATCTATAAAGGCAGAGCCTTTTGATGAGAACAAGAACTTTGGTTCTTGGATCTTGAGGCAAGGCCTCCTTTGAAGAACAAAAAACTTGTTCTTTGATCTTGAATTGATCAAAGTGCGCTCTGCGCTATTGGACAGTGCTTTGCACTCTTGAATTGCGCCTTTGCGCTTCGTGGACTGGCGCACAGTGCCAAAACGCGCCACGTGTCAACCACAGAATAGTTTACGCTTCGCGCTCCTAAAAATAGCGCACTGCGCTCTTGGACTGACGCACAGCGCCAGAGCGCGCCACGTGTCACTCACTGGCGCAGCGCACTCATAAAGCGTAGTGCGCTAACAAACCGGCGCTTAGCGCTAAGCGACACGTGTCACTCTCATGTGCGCTAGCGCAATGCGGTCTCTAATTGGCGCAAAGTGCCTGATGCGCCACGTGGCGCACTGTCAGGACACCATTTTGTTCCTGATAAATGCTATGCATTGTTAAAAAGGGCAGAGCCCAAACAAAGGCCTAACAGGCAAAATATAAATAAAAATGTTAAACATTTTTTTAACTAGACTTAGCCCAATTCTGGCCATAAGTCCTCAATTGAAATTGAACTGAGCTCATCTGCTCTTCCAATCAATTTACACCCGGTTCGAGAGTACATCTCTTTACTTCTTTGATATCTGTTGTTGTAATCCTTCAACGTCATCAGAAAGGTAACGGGTCCCGACAACCACACATGACTACGGACTGTAGGGTCCTTAAACTCATGGACTATGATGTCCTTAACCTCGACCGTAACGTATTAAAACTAACATCGGACTGTGAGGTCCTTAAACTCACGGACTATGATGTCGACCATGATGTCTTAAAACTAACACCGGACTGTGAAGTCCTTAAACTCACGGACTATGGTGTCCTTAACCTTGACCGCAATGTCTTAAAACAAACAACGGACCACAATGTCCTTGTTTCCCACAATCAGAGCAAAGCTCTGCTTGAATTTCAAAAATTCAAAAATTGAAGTAACGCTTCAAATCCCGTGCGCTGCGCACAACGCGCCATGTGTCAGAAATTGATACGTCAGCGCAGCGCCCAAGGCAGCGCTCCCAATCAGAGAAAGGCTCTATTTAAAACAAAATTAAAGGAAGCAACGCTTCAGATAATCGGCGCTCTGCGCTGCGCGACACGTGGCAGCGCAGTCGCGCTGCACTCTGCGCTGTGTGACACGTGGCAGCACAGTTGCGCTGCGCTCTGGGTTGTGCGACACATGGCAGCACAGTTGCGCTAGCGCAGTCGTGCTGCGCTCTGCGCTGCGTGACACGTGGCAGCGCAGTCGCGCTAGCGCTCTGCGCTGCGCGACACGTGTCAGGCGCAGGTGCGTTTGCGCCAAAACAGAATTAAAATTCAGTAAGATCCTTCTGTTCTTGATTAAAACAAGAAGATTGTCTTCTGTAAAACAGGAGCCCTTGGATCAAAGATCCAACGGTGGGGAAAATTCCCCAAATCACTCAGAGAATGATCTCTTTAACAAACTTAACAAATCTATGGGCACTATATAAAGACCCCTAAACCCCAACTCAAAAAAAAAGAGAGAGGAACATAGAGAGAACTCCTTTAAAGAAAATTTTGAGAAGAGCTCAAAGAAAGGAAAGGTAAAAACCTTGAATAAAAGAGGAATTTCTTCTAAAAAGATCATTGATCTAAGAACAAGATCAAAGATCTTCAATAAAAATATAATAATAAAAAAGGCATTGCCTTTTGATGAACCACTGGTTCTTTGAAAACAAGAAAATTTGTTTTCTTTGATCTAAAGTAGATCAAAATAATAAAACAGTGCCCTGCACTTAGAAAATCTGCACTGTTGCGCTCTTGGGTTGGCGCAAGCCACCAGAGAGCGCCACGTGTCAGCTCCGAAACAATCTGCGCTATGCGCTGTTAAAATAGAGCACTGCTCTCATGAATTGGCGTAACCCAGCAGAGCGCGCCACGTGTCAGAAGCGCAACAGCGCAGCGTACTGCGCTTGCTTTCTCCTGAGCGTGACACGTGTCACCTCCCCATGGACTTGCGCCTTGCGCTCCTCAATTGGCGCAAAGCGCCTGACAAGCCATGTGGCACTCTGTCAGACTCATTAATGCAGCGCATTATTAAAGGGCAGAGCCCAATTAAAAAAGGCCTAATAGGCCTAATAAAAAATGCAGTGCATTATGAAAAAGGGGCAGGGCCCAAATAAAGGTCTATCAGACCAAAATAAAATGCTCTGGGCTTAAAAGGCCAGAGAAAATGCACTGCATTATTAAACAGGGGCAGAGCTCCAGTAAAGGCCTAACAGGCCAAATGCAAATAAAACGTTGAATATTCTCAACTGGACTTAGCCCAATCATGGCCGTAAGTCCTCAAATTAAATTGACTGAGCACGGCTGCTCTCTCAAACCAATTTACACTTGGTCCAAGGGTACATCTCTGAACTCCTCTGACATCTGTCGTTGTAATCCTTCAACGTTGTCAGAGAGGTGACGGGTCCCGACGGCCATACATGCAATGGATCACTATGTCTCTAAACTGGAACAGTAGAGCCCTCAAATGCTCTTTTGTCGGATCTAAACGGTCCCGTTTAAGTTGATCTTAGCCTCAAATATGGCTAACATATCCTTAAACATTCAAACAGACTTTAGTCCCAAATTGGACTATAAGACCCCCAATCAACTTTGGTTCAAGGGTACATCTCTGAACTCCTCTGACACCAATCGTTGTAATCCTTCAACGACGTCAGAGAGGCGACGGGTCCCGATGGCCATGTCTACTATGGACCACTATGTCCCTAAACTGGAATAACAGAGCCCTTAAATGCTCTTCCCGTTAAGTCGATCTTAGTCTCAAATCAGACTAATGTATCCTTAACAAACTTTTAAGCTAATCTTAGCCTCAAACATGGCTAACGTATCCTTAAACCAAAACCTCAAACCCAAATCTAAGAAAATACGGATTTGGACTAATCCACGTCCTACGGGCGATGAAATAAATAGTCTCCGTACACAATCCACGGGAAACCACAAACAAAACAAACACCCACGACACGAAGTGAAAATCTGGAGAAGGAGAAAGTGGCTACTACGACATGGTAGCGTAATTAACTGCAGGGGCTTGCACCTGCAGGGAAGAGCGTCCCCACAATCAAAAACCCCTCAAGCGAAGGGGAATCTGACGAAGTCTGCTACATCGGCCGCATCCGTCTAAACCTCCGATACACGGTGCCATAAATCAACTCGGTATCTTCGGAGAGGTGGACGGATAAAACCAAATAGCATCTGCCCCGAATCTCAGGCAAGACGAACCTACGCGGTCGCGTCTCTGTGATTCGGCAGGGAACAGATTCTGGCACGCCCGGTGGGACCTTTTCCTCTTTCTACTCCACACTTCGTGTGTCGTGTTCGCGAACAAATCGCGGTTTGCTGTGGTTGCCTGTGGATTCGAGGTACTAAGATTTGGTGTCTTGCTCCGTGCAGAAAACAGAAGATCAATGGCTTCAAACTGCACTACCTGCAACTGCAACTCCCGCTCCGTCCCTGCTAGAGGAGTGACTTATGGGCCCCGAGCGGCCTCCCTTTTCAAGATGCCAGTAAAGCAGGCAACTCAAGCCACCACTGGACTATTCTTCGGGACCATGCTCCCACCGATGAGCTTCAATGCCCCAATGACGTTGCGAGAAGCCCCAAAGAAGTCAGTCTTTGATCGACTTACCACTGCCGCGGCCCCTCTCAACGGGTCGCCCAACTCCACTGCCTTAGTTTTTAACAGGCTAGGTCAGAGCTCCAACGGGCCCATGAAAAAGCCAGCAATACCAGAAGATGTTATCCCGAAGTGGATAGCTATCCCTACTCCAGTTTCAGGTGAGATCACCAAGGTTGCTTCCTCTGCTCAGAAGTTTGCTTTTGACAGGTTGGCGACCCCACTCAATGGACGTCGGTCTTTAAAAGGCTGATACCAGCATATTCTGACCAACACAGGGGGCATGAGGAGGTCACCCCTATGGTTAGAACAACTCCATCCGCACGACACGCTCGACGTCGCCACTGGCGCCGAGTAAGGAAGGCTAGGGGCAACTCCTCCTCTGGGATAACTCCGCCAGCTCCAACGGTGGGGATCGATGCTGCTGTTCCAACCGGGAACAGCTTTGAACTGCTGAACACGGTGCGCAGAAACTCTCCTACTGCGGTGTTGAAACGAACTCCTTCATCTATAAAGAATACTCCGGAGAAGAAGCTAGAGCAGCCCCCTCAACGGATGTCTTCTAAAATTTACAAAGTCTGGCGACAGGTCCAGGAGTCGGTGATTGATGAAAGCTATCTCTGCCGACAGAAAAAGATAAAGGTGCGGCAGGAGAAGAATTACTCCGTCAAGCCACAAAAAGCAACAGCTACTTGGGTGCCCACTGCAACGGCCCCTCATCTCCAATCCCTCCAAGGAAAAGGAGGCCGCAAAGAGCCCCTGTGAACATGGCGAAGCGTAAAAGCGCTGAACACAAACGTCCCAGGTCCGGGGGCATGGTGGTGCACACTGTTTATATGGCTTCCGGAAAGGAGGAAAGCCGCGCTTCAACGGGTCACCGACCGCTCACCCAATCCGTGACAAAAGCCCAGGAGCAGCAACAAAAGCTTCAGGAAATGATGATTGCGATGGCTACACTTACTGAACCAAAAGAAAGTTCGGAAGTATCATCAGAGCAGCGTCACGAGCAAGAAACCGATGCTGACTTCTTACATAGTGTCCTTGAAAAAAAGGACAAAGAAGCCGCAGAACAAGCGGCTAACATAAAACAAATGGCACTCCTCTTCCAAGACATGGTAGAGATGATGTTACAGCCGGACCCTCCAGCTGAAGACCCTCCAGTCATTGTCGGAAATGACGGAGGGGAAACATCTGATCCTCCTCCGGCCCTTTCAGCGGCCAAGGAAGAAACCATTTCCAAGGTCGTACTGGATGACTATATAGCTCAGCAAATACGAGCTCATCAAGCGAGTGAAGCAGTTGAGAAAACTGTTAGAACTGGACGACCCTATCCGGGCTGGTATGACCAAATCAGTTACCCGCCGGGATATACAATCCCTAAGTTCCATGTATATAAAGGGACAGGGAATCCGCATCAGCATGTCGCTCAATTCAGGGCCTTATGCGGCAATACTGGAGGCGATGATAAATTGTTGCTTCGCCAATTCGTCGGCAGCTTAGCAGAAACAGCCTTCGAATGGTATTCGGAGCTACCTAACGACTCTGTCAAAACATTTGCAGAGATGGAGCTACTATTTACACAAAGATTCACGAGTGCTAGTGAACGCACCCCGATAACAGCACTGATAAATGCCAGGATAAGGCCCGGCAAAACATGGGTCTAATACGCAACACGATGGAGGAACCTATGGTCAAAATGCGAACAACGCATAGAAGAGGCACCTGCGGTAGGCATGTTCGTGGGCACTCTCGATCCGCAAGCGACCATCTCGCAATTCATGCTGTTCTTCAGGCCGACCACCTTCCAAGCCTTAATCGACAAATTAGCTCAAATGGACCAGATGGGCCACGGATCGTCTCCTCCAAAACCAGACTCTCGAAATGTGAAAGGAAAAGGGAAAGTGATCGTCGTTGCCAATGCTCAACAACAGCCGAGCAAATCAAAGCCAGTCGTTCGCCAAAATAACGCACATCCACGTCCATCCCTCAAGGAGAGACTAGGATGCCCTTACTCGTTTCTTCAGAATAAAACGAGAAGACTGTTTGAGCTGGCAGTATGCAACAGACTCATCAATCTGCCGAATCCAAAACGTCCGTCGCAGCCAGGTGATCTCAGTAATCCCGATTATTGCCCTTACCACCAAACGGTAAGTCACCCGATCGAGGATTGTTTCGTCTTTAAGGGATGGATCGAGGATCAGTACATACAAGGCAAGTTTGCGCTGTCTGAAAACTGGAAGGGAAACCCACCACAGCCGCACACTCCAAAGAAGACGGACACGATGGGGGCAGCTTGTTCTTTTATTGAGGACGAAAACGATGGAGAAGACTCATCAGATAAATCCGAAGACTACGTAGCGATTTGTCATGTGATCTCTCACTCATTGGCGGATGATGAAGAGGCTCCTTGCGCCGAGAAACTGAGGGCGGACCCTGAACCAGAAATTCTGCGGCCGTCATATGAGTTGATCGATGCCTTCCTGAATGAGATTCGTTTAAAAATTAAAGCCAATCAAGAGCGTGAGATGGCCATAGTGGAAGGAGCCAAACACCGACGACTGGACCAAAGAGTCGAGGCACTCCCGTCAAATCGAAAGTCATCCGCTGCGGATAAAAACAAATTCAAGATGAGGAAAAGGTTCACTAAAGCCCTATCAGTGGGAATGAAGCTACCACCCTCTGAAGAAAATACTCTCGGTGGAGTGGAGATGCATCCTAACTTCTGCTTATATCATCAGAAGATCATACATCCTACCGAAGACTGTGACTCCTTTAAGTGTTGGTGGCAAGGGTATGTCACTCAAAAGCAACACTTCAACAGGACAAAGCGTGAAGCTCGTAGACATCAGAAAAATGCGATAGAGGAGCGCAAAAAAGCCGCCGAAGACTGTCACATAGCCGACTCCAAGGGATCGCAAATTATCACCTTTGGAAGCGACTCTAACGAAGAAGCTGCCCTCAACCCCCTCCTCAAGGAATCCATTTCAAAAATGAAAGAATTGAGGAGTTGTGAGAACATTCAGCCGTGTAATCGCCCGCTACTTAAAAAAATCTCGACCCCGCAAACGAAGGATCGAGCAAAAAGGATAAAGGAAAGGGGAAAATGACCTTCGTCGCCAACACTCAACAACAGTCGAGTGGCCCTAGACTGGTTGTTCGTCAAAACAATATACGTCCATGCATGTCCCTCGAGGAGAGGCTAAGACGTTCTTACTCATTTCCCCAGGATGAAACAAGGAGGCTGTTCGAAGTGGCAGTGCATAACAGGCTTATTACTCTACCGGAGCCGAAACACCAACTACAACTGGATGATGTCAACAGTTCTAATTATTGCCCTTATCACCAAGTATTGGGTCATCCGATCGAAAACTGTTACGTCTTCAAGAACTGGGTTGAAGACCAATACCAACAGGGCAAGTTCGTCATCTCCGAGAACTGGAAGGTGAACCCGCCACAACCGCACGCTCTGAGAAAGATGGATACGCCAGGGGCATCATGCTCAGTCATAGAGAAAGCCCCATAGACCGAAAAGTCAATAAACTAGATATTCGCCTCAAATACGGCGACGGCAGACCGAAACGTCCTTAAACTAACGACGGACCACTACGTCCTAAAACTAGCTGACGACCAAACGTCTTTAAACTACTACCGCAGCATCCTCAGGCTGACGAGATAAAAAAATATGAAGAATAAAAAAAATAATAATAAAAAAATGGTATGTCCATAAGCGAAATGGGCATGGATGAAAACCCGAAAGGGCTCCGTGAGTAAAAACAGCAGGGCTACCGGCGAGTGTTCGTGAAAACCCGAAAGGGCGCGACCTCGTTTAAAAAAAAAGAGAATAAAAAAACGGTATGTCCATAAGCAAAATGGGCACGGATGAAAACCCGAAAGGGCTCCGTGAGTAAAATCAGCAGGACTACCGGCGAGTGTTTGTGAAAACCCGAAAGGGCGCAACCTCGTTAAAAAGACACTTGCAAGGTCCTCTCGACCTTGTAAGGAGAAACCACCTGCGTGAGAACCTTACGACTCACAGGGAAGCAACACACTTAGGAATCCTCACGATTCCTAAGGAGAAATTACACTTGCGAGATCTGCACGACTCGTAAGGAGAACTCTCTTATGGGACCCTCACGGCTCATAAGATTTGAAAGTCTTAAGTTACAGGGACCTGAACCTGTTCTTAAGAAACTCCCACAATCTTCGATATTGCCCTACGAGCGGCTCAATACTGACCCTTGTATACAATCCACGGGCGTGAATAAACATTTCCCTAACCAAGTCCCACCCGTGGCTAGGGATATGTCCATATAGTGAACAACCCTTATAAGTCCTCTCGACTGATAAGGAGAAAGCCCTTTTGTAAGATCCTTACGACTTACAGGGGAACATACACTTAGGAACCCTCACGATCCTTAAGGAGAAAACACACCTACGAGATCCTCATGACTTGTAGGGAGAAATACCTTTGTGAGACCCTTACGGCTCATGAAGTCGAAAGCCTTAGTCGACGGGATCCTAACCCTGTTCGCTAAGCCACCTTTGTTCGACATCGACAGAGGCAAATGATGATTCTCTCCTGGCAATATCCCAGTTGTAACGATGCTGATGCCTAAACCGGTATCAAATTCCAAGTCCTTTCATGAAAAATGATGATTCGCTCCTGGCAATATTCCAGTTGTAGCGATGCTGATGCTAAGATTGGCATCAAATTCCAAGTTCCACACTCGCGATAGAAAAATCAGCGAGCCATACATGCATGCGAAATAGCCGAAATGATGGGGCAACTTGCAATAAAAATCAGCAAGTAAAAATGTATGCATACAAAAATAGCCGAAATGATTGGGCAACTCGCAATAAAAAGCAGCGAGTAAAAAGAAAAATAGCCGAAATGATTGGGCACCGCGAAAAATAGCCGAAATGATTGGGCAATCGCGATTTTCGCGATATAAAAAGCTAAAATGACAGAGCATCGCGGAAAGAATAAAAAAAATGATGAAAGAATGAAACTTTTTGCCCTACAGGTGAAATCACATCGATCCCTGTATACAATCCAGGGGCACAAACAAAGAGGGAACCATACCTTCCCAACAGGCTCCATCAGAAAGCGAAGCCAAATCTCGACGGTTCATAGACAACCTAGAGACAACCTCGACATTTGTCGCAATATTGCAGACACAATGTCAACAAATGAAGCAAAGGAAGATCCCTAGCTTCAGGGTCTCGATGTCAACATCAACAACTTAGAGATCACCAACGGCGTTTCTCCTCACTCCAACCAGATGCAGACGTGACGTCAACAACCGACCTTAGAGTCGCAATGAAACGGAACCATGGCAAACTCCCTAGTTCCAAATCTCAATGGCCACATCTGCAGCCTGGAGACCAACAACGGTGGGCCTCCTCATTCCAGCAGGACACAGATGTTATGCAATCTAACGGAGCCACGGCATAGTCCTTAGTTCCAAACCTCGACGGTTCACCAGCAACCTAGAGACAACCGCAATGTTCGTCTCGATACAGCAGACGATATGTCACCCCAGCGTTCTTCCTCCAGCAGGGTTCGGACGTGACAAAAGCAAACGAAGCGAAGGCCAAATTCCCAGCTTCAAGGTCTTAACGGCGAGTCATATAAAGCCTGAAAGACAACTGGAGATCGTCTCACACCAGTGCGGAATGGTCACCACTTCGACGTTCGTCTCGACACAGCAGACGCAACATCATTAAACAAATGGAGCCACGGTAAAATCCCTAGTTCCAAACCTCGACGGTTCACCAGCAACCTAGAGACAACCGCGACGTTCGTCTCGATACAGCAGACAAGATGTCACCCCAGCGTTCTTCCTCCAGCAGAGTTCAGACGCGACAATCAAACAAACGGAGCCACGGCAAAATCCCTAGTTCCCACCGCGACATTCGTCTCGATACAGCAGACGCGATGCCAGCAAACGAAGCAAAGGCCAAATTCCTAGCTTCAAGGTCTTGACGGCAACTCACATAAAACCTGAAAGACTATCGGAGATCATCTCACACCAGCGCGAAGTGGATATGACTTATCGGGGCTCTCCAAAATGAGCCTAACCTCAAGTAAAAAGCGGCATGGAAAATTCCTAACGCTTGCTCTTCCGACGGTCAAACTGCCAAGGAGGATTGCTTGAAGACGTCTTGTCCAGCCCCCGGAGAGATCAGAGACACGGCAGTCGCAGGGCTACTCGAACAGCATGATTGCCTATCGAGGAATATATCAGCTGATGTGACGGTATGACAGCCAAAACCCTAAGTACCACAGACCCTAACGGACTTCTGTCGTAAAGAGCAGAGGTTAACTGTGACGTTAGGATATTCCTGGGAGAAATGCTCGATTCGTCTCGACTTGTGAAGAAATTGATGTCTTTTCGAGAACTTCTCGATGCGGCTCGACTCATAAGATAAAGCCTTAGGCAGTAAGGATTAAAAAAACTTGTTCCCTAAGCACTGGGATCCTGCAAGTTGGCCCGAAATGGTCTCTTGCATACTATCCACGGGTCTCACTCTCCAAACTTGAATCTCGACAAGGAGGGAAACAACCGCTTATGGGTCCTCTCGACTCGTAAGAGGGAAAATTCTCTTATAAGATTCTTACGACTTATAAGAGAAAATGCACTTAGGAATCCTCACGATTCCTAAGGAGAAAATACACCTATGAGATCCTCTCGATCCATAGGGAGAAAAGTCTTTATGAGACCCTCACGGCTCATAAAGTTGAAAAGTCTTAGACGGCAGATCTGAACCTGCAGCCTAAGCCATCGCTGCCTTTTGAAGAAACCAAGATACTTGCTCTATTATCTGCCAACCATGTTTACTAAGGTAGCATGCTGATAATAAAAGAAAGAAAAAGGCGGAGAAATGACACAAGACATTACAAAGAATGTATATCTTTTATTCATAAAATTGATTGAGTACAAGATACATTGTGTTACAGAATAAAATATATATATATATATATATATACATTTTTTTATTTACTTGTAAAAATGATACAAAAAATAGCTACTGAGCAGGAAGTGTCTTTAACAAATCCGCGAGCTGCTCTCGTACTTCCTTCAGTGCCTCCTCCTGAGTGGCTGCCGCGGCCACTTCCGCTTCCACCTGGGCCCGCTGCTGCAAGTAGGATGAAAGTTGCTCCTCCGCTGCCTGCTGGGCTGCCTCCTGATTAGGTGCATCCCGCTCGACAACGTCAAGCTGTTGCCTCAGTGTTAACCCTTCGGAGAGGCATCGCAGAAGGCCTTCAAAGCTAACCTTCAGCCGTGCAGCGTTCGCCTCCACCCGAGCATGCAGTTGGGCAGATTTACTCGAAATCTCACTGCGTTCCTTATGCTTTGAAGTAAATTCTTGTTCGAGATAGCGAAAGTAAGAAGCGCTTTGCTCAATCCACGCTGCTCTTTGATGGCTTGCGGCTAAGGTCTTGGGGTAGGGCGCATGAACTCCAGTTGATGCAGGCGAGCCTCGATCTCCCTGCAGTGATTAACCCAAGACGTGACGATGCCCTCGTTATGGAAGTTTACGAGTATCACCAGCATTGGGTTAACCGCTGTAGCAAAATCTGCGGCAGACGTAGGAGTCTCGACGTCGAGTTCCTCGATGTAGTCGCTCAACATGCGCAGACTATTCGCGGCGCCTTCGAGGACAGACGTCTCAAGAAAGAGCCTGCCGGCATTGTAACATGAGACTCGAAAGGCGCCGAGATCGGAACGACAGCTGAAAAAACAAGATACGATTAGATGACAGTTCAAGAAATACAAAAAAGGTCATCAATGCGATAGTTTGCTATACCAGCTGCAGCAGGTGGCAAGGCCGGAAGGGCCGGTAGCGCGGCCGATCTTTCATCCCCTCCTTCGATTAGTAGCACTGCAATCAGGACGAGAAAAAGTTAGAAATAATTCCATCACTGAAAAAGAGAGATATCAGTCGGAAACTATACTCACCAGCATCACTAGAGGAAGAAGCGAGTTCAGATGGGAAGGAGAAGTGTGAGAGCAACACCTGATAGAGATGGTCAAAAAGCACCCCTGAAAAGACACAACAGTACGACTTTAATACATAAATTATGTGTCTTAAAGATAAAACTAATAAGTTGAAAACCCATACCTTCCGACATCTTTGATGGTATAAGGGAGGGCTGAGAAGTGACCACCGCCAGGGCAATAGTTGACGGCGCTCCCTCGAGCAATGGAGCATCAGCACTGGCCGCACCTGTGTTAAAAACAAGGATAAACCTGTCAGGAAAGATTGCAAGATAAAGAAAAAAGGAAAGTAATCCGAAATTTACCTGATGAGCCGCCGGCCGAAACGGAGGCGTCTCCCTCCTCTATCGATACGAGCCCACTTCCTGTGGCCTCATCACCGGACTCGACAGAGGCTGTCGTCGTACTCGCCCGGCCAGGAGACGGCGGAAGACCGTAGACAAGGAGAGCAATAATTGGAGCATTGCCGGACTCTTGAGAAAGAGCGGCTGGCTTTTCCCAAGAGTCGTGCCCGTCTAACCCGCTACTTCTTCGGGCTCGGCGGTCACCAGCGTCTCATCCGCCGTCACCATGGGATCGCCGGTCTCAAGCGCCTCGTCCGCCGCTGCCTCGGGCTTGATTATAACGGTCGTCTCATTTTTCGCCACCTCAGGCTCGGCATCAACAAACTTCTTAGGTACAGCTCCCTCAGCCCCCAGCTCAGGCTTAGCAACCCCAGCGACGTTGCCCACCGTCGGCTCGGGTTTGACTGGTGCTTCTTCCTCTGGCCCCTCAGGTTCGACGGCCTATGACTCCCCCTCGGTTGGACTTGGCCCTGCAAGACAAGATATATAAGAACTGACAAGTTTACAATTCTTATAAACAAATCTCAAAAGATACATTACCTGAAGAGGATTTATCGTTGGCACTCCGAACTGCACGTGCCACCTGTCTGCGAGCAGTGGACAAGGCGACCGGAGGCTCTTCTGAGAGGGTATCAGCACTAGGGACGGTGCTTGGGCCTGCTCCCACGGCCAAAGCAGCCCTGCGTGCCTTCGCCTCGCGCCTTAGCCGCTTTCTCTCCTCTCGAGCCGTCAAGAAGGAGCTCTCTAAGGCTTCCCTCATTGAGACGTCCTCGTCCATAAACAGGGATGCCTCCAAACCCTTCAAGGCATCCCTCGTCGACTTGTCGAGTCGAGGCTCTTGCGGCAGCTCCGAAGAGACTGGGATTTCAATTTCGGGCCTGGGGAGAGTCCCCACATCAGCTGGTGCAGCCCCTGTAAAGAAACAAAAGAAGAAGGTTAGGTTGGCCATCAGAAAAGAGGATAAAAACTCAATAAGGCGAGACGTACCAACGCCCGTTAAAGCGCGCTTATTTTCCTCCTCCTGGAAGGTTCTCAAAGAAGCGGCGATGGCTTCTTCGGTAGTGACACCTGTTGAAAAAAGGGGAAAACGCATTAGTCGAGGATAATGACAAAAATGCTATAAAATGATAAAGAGTACAGTTAATGATTACCTGCTCGAGCGAGTTTATCCAACCACGCTTCAAGTTTGGCTGATCGCTCAGAAGCCGCAATGGCGGCCGCCAGATCGGTGTCTGCCGGGTCTACCGAGAAGCCTTTATTGCTGCCATATTCGCTTATACCTTCGGTAAGAGGGGCCTGAGGCTCCTCTAAACCGAGGATAGCATCGAGAGAGAGGAGCGACTTCTTCTTCCTCTTCTGCTCACCAGCCTTGGGTGCACCCGAGATTGACTTGCGCTTTGCAGGCACCCTAGGGCGGCGGGTCCCGATATCCGCACCCACGCCGGACTCCGGCAAAACCACATCTACCGTCTCCACTGGAGCACGGGGCGCTGGTGGTGCATCCGCAGCACCACGAAGCGGCAGTCCGCGCGGAGGGCTCAACACGCGCGGTGGCAGGGTTCCAGCATCTTTTAGCGGAGGAATGACCGGGGTCCTTGGCTTCAAGGGAGCCTTGCAATCACCGCCGGGAGGCGCACCCTTGCGGTCAACCAGCATGCGCTTCTCTATAAGGATAACTGGGCCCATTGCATGCGCGTACCAAGCCACGTACGTGTTGAGCACCTTGGGGACGCAGCTCGGCTCGCTGATGAAGAAATAGGAACCCGTGTTAAGTCGCATGAAATGGTGCATTGCATTCCTTATCCCCTCTCGGCTGGCCACGGGTTTTTCCAAGAAAGCTTCCATCGGGATCCCCTGGTGATAGCTCGATTGCTGGGCGAACCGGTGAGGGTTATACCTCATGAAAAGTGCTATCTCATTCTGCCTGAACACCAGGTAACCCAGCCGAATGGAGTTGAGGTGGAGGATCTCTCGGGCTTTCAATATGGAGGCCCCGTCCTTAAAATCATCACGCAGCGGCACCACCGACTTAGTGGTTTCTGAGCCTATGGTTATGATTTTGCCCAAAAAAGAAACCTTCGCTCCGACCAGGTGTGGACGGAGGAGTAGCCCCCTAGCCTCTCGCG